>OX377204.1:102485253-102531706 GCA_947396885.1 Heligmosomoides polygyrus polygyrus | reverse complement strand
CCTTACTCGCCCAAATTTGAGTTTTTGACGCACCAGATGGCACCGTTCTGTTCAGCTCGAAAAGCTCTATCGAACGTATAAATCTCGGCCAATTCCGGGAAAATTGATTTTTACACAATTTCCCTCGGGGATGAGGGCGCTCTTCGCCGAGCCTGTCCGGACGATGACGTCATCGAAAGCCGACGATTTCGAAATTCGCCAAATTTTCTTGTCCAAACTTCGTCCAAAATCGTCTAGGGGTTATTTGGGGCGCTGATTAAATTTGACGTCCGTCTTTGAAAATTCCACCGATTTCGACTTTCGATGACGTCGTCGTCCGTCTGGCGCGGCCGTCTTCGATGAGAAACTGTCAAAAAATCGATGTTTTAAAGAATGGTCGAAACTGATACCGTTCGATAGGGCTTTTCGAGCTGAACAGAACGGTACCCTTGCTGAGGCTTGAAAGCTCGAACATGGGCGAGTAAGGGCGGAAGAAGTTTCACTGCTGCCGTCCTCCGCTCTAAAAAGGCAGATGGTGCTAAGGCAGTTTAGGCAGCTGGAGGGTTAGGAGCAGAGCTTCGTAAAGTGCCTTCGCTGTTTTGCTCGTGCACGAGTTTGCGTGCCGTTAGCTCGCCTCGTGTACCCGCAGCGGTCGACCGAAATCTGAGAAAGTCGTGTCACACATGCCCAACCTGCATTTTCGCACCGCGGTAACCTTGCCAATTCGTAAGATAATTTGCTGTGCTTTGGCGCTTTACTAGGCCATATTACTGCTTATGGAATCCACACGCTCCACCCAGAAAGATTTGAAGCTGACAGAGTTATCGCGCTCCGAACACGCCCGCGCGTGCCATTTACCACAGTAACGGTCGATGTTCTCCTCACTCTTACTCGCCCAGATTACAGTTCTGTCTGCTCTTAATAACACCGTTCAATTCAGCATGAGAAGCTCTATCGAATGGTATCAAGCATGGCACAATTTGAAGACATCGATTTTCAATGACGTCACCGTCCGCCTGCCGCGGGCCGAAGTCTTGAGCGACCTCGTCCTCAATGGGAAACCGTCAAAAAATCGATGTTCCCGAAGTCGGTCGAAATTGATACCATTCGATAGCGCTTTTCATGGTGAACAGAGTGGTACCATTGCGAGTGTCGAAAACTCAATGTTGGCTGAGTAAGAGCGCAAGAAACTCTAACTGCTACCTTCTGCCGCTTCAAACTGGCAGCTGAAGCTAAAGGAGTTTACGCAGCTGAGGTGCTCTGAGCATGTAATCGTAAAGTACCCTTAACAGCCTGTTCGCCTACGCGTTTTGATGCTGTTAGCTTGCCGCGTCTTCCCGCAGTGGTCCACCGAATTCGGAAAAAATACGTCACACAAGCCTCACCTTCATATTCGCACCCCTGTAACATTGCCGTTTCTTAAGTTACCCCGCTCTACTTTAGCGTACTACTAGGCCGTTTTACTGACTACAAGACCCAGGACTTGCAGCCGAAACGATTCGAATTTGACAGAATTACTGCGCTCTGAAAACGCCCGCGCGTGCAATCTGCGAGCGGTTGCCCCACTCGATTGATAGGTTCCATTCTATATGCATTGCTCCCGGCGCACTCCTTTGTCTCGCCGGAACGAGTACAGCAAATCCTGAGTAGGGCGGCTGCGAATTTCTGATAAAAACTCTCCAAACGCCCACTCTACGAGCTGTCGCGCCCAGTCGATTGATAGGTTCGGTCCTATATACATTGTGCACAGCGCACTCCAAAGTCTCGCCGGAACAGAGTACAGCAATTCCTGAGTAAGGCGGCTAAGAATTTCTCATAAAACTCCCTAAATGCTCACTCTACAAACTGTCCCCCCCTCGATTGATAGGTTCGATCCTATATGCATTGTGCACGGCGCACTCTCAGAGGATTCCTGGCATGACAAAACACTTTACGCCATGCTTCAGATGCTCCGAGAACATGCAAGTCCTGGAATATAAGCTTCTACAATAGCAAAAAGTCTGCTTCAGCAATTTTTGACCACCCACTGCGAAAATGCGGTGGTTTGGCGAAGCTGTATACATGGTTGTGTAGACCTCGAAGAGACGAATCGAACGGTACTATCCGTTTCTCAAACCACTTCAAATTAGAGGAATTGTGGGCATGTAACGGTTTTCGACGCCTTGCGGCCGACAACTCGTCCGCCGCCGGCCTTCTCAATGGAGCGCAAGTTTTCTATTTTGGCTATTTTTGATCTTTCATATGAAATGTATATACCAAACGATAGAGCTCGATCTCCTGAGCTCAGACGTACCCTTGATTTTTCAAATAGATGACCTTTGGGCGAGTTATAGCAAAAAGACGCAAAAACCGCACTTTTGCGGTTTTTTCGGCGTCTTTTGAATAGACGCCGAAAAAACCGCAAAAGTGCGGTTTTTTCGGCGTCTATTCAAAAGACGCGTCCGGTACTGTAGGTGACCTAAGGGTTTTGCAATAGCTCCAGTGGGCTAATTTTTTTCCGCGGTTCTTATTTTCTATATTCTTTTATTTAATTTTATTAGTATTATTCTCCATGTTCGACTGTCATGAAACCTGGGCATGTCTGAATTGTTTCAATACTTCTGTGCCACGCAGGTTTGATATGATGGAACGTTTACTTCGGCCTGACGTTTCGACAATTTCGTCGTTTTCAAAGGCCTGAAAGAAGTTCGAAGCCTAAGATCATGCACTCATCTCGGCAAAGACTTAGGCTTCCAACTCAGCCAGTTGCAACGAATTCCTAAGAGCGCCAAGGTGAATCCTACTGAAGCAAACCGAACCCATCGTTGTTCCACCAGCACTGAGTGAAAGCTCAGTTATTGGACTACCATTGAGCAAATGAACCTACCAAGTATAAATCTGCAGTGATGTTAAGCTACAGAAGTACTTCGTCTTGGTCTCATATCCCGCACAACGGAATGGTTAATATACCAGGAAGCAATATAAAACGGCTCCTAGTTCGCAATAGGCTTTACGATCGCTCATGCATAATGAGAGACTGCGTGGTTTGCCCGTATGGAAGGAGTGGAGACTGTGCGCAGAAGGGCGTTGTTTACCAACTTCAGTGTTTAACCTGTGGCGAGCTATACATAGGTGAAACAGGGAGGGCACTAAGTGTTCGCATCAGGGAACATCTAGCTGGAAAGCAGAAGGCGAGCTTACTAACCCCACTCGTAAGGATCGAGAGGAAGCCCACGGTGGAGACGATTTTAGTATAAAGTGCACTGTGTTGATATGTGAAAGTGAAATTGGAGCCAGAAAGACTCTAGAGGCTTTTTGGATTCGAGAACGGAACCCAACGACGAACAACCGAAACGAGTGCATTTCGATCACAAGTGACTTTTTGCCGTTCATTCCGTTGTGCGGGATATGAGACCAAGACCAAGTACTTCTGTAGCTTAACATCACTTTAGATTTGTACTTGGTAGGTCTCATTTGCTCTATGGTAGTCCAGTAACTGAGCTTTCACTTAGTGCTGGTGGAACAACGGTGGGTTCGGTTTGCTTCAGTAAGATTCACCTTGGCACTCTTAGGAATTCGTTGAAACTGGCTGAGTTGGAAGCCTAAGTCTTTGCCGAGATGAGTGCCTGACCTTAGGCTTCGAACTTCTTTCAGGCCTTTGAAAACGACGAACTTGTCGAAACCTCAGGCTGAAGTGAACGTTCCATCATATCAAACCTGCGTGGCACAGAAGTATTGAAACAATTTATTACTATTTTTCTTATTTTTATTGCATATAATATGTTCTTTGTAGCTGATAGTTGTTTTTTGGTCAACTGTCCGCTGTTTTTTCACTAACGAGAAAAAACGAAAGTTACCGTATCTGAACAGATGCCAGACCGTGAAGTACAGAGCAAATAAATTTTTGTATATTAGCGCGTTTAGCGCAAATTTGTTTGATGTTGTTTGCCTAAAACCTTGGAATAATATGTAGAGAAGTCACTTGAGATTTGTTTCTACCTACCTAACGATCGTCTATTCTGTTAAAGGACCTCCGACACTTCATAATTCTCTATCTCTAGTTCGAAGTATCTTATGTTAGTTCTATTACAGTGCTAGGTTTTTAGACAACTATGTCGTCGAAATGCTGTGAGGACTATGGCAAATGACAGGAATGGGAGATCCATCCTAATCGGTAGGGTCCTAATCCTAAGGACAAGCGCCACATCGCCGCCTCACGAGAATTTGACCGAGATCCGTCAGCATAACGGATCCACAGGAGGAGCTTTTGGGCAATTAGTTTCACCAAAGGAAATGGCGAGTCCAGGTATATTCTCCCTCCCCCCTTCCCCTCCTTCTGACTAGGATAGATCCAGACTGGTTGGTCAGCTTATAGCAGTCAGGGCGTTATCGAGACCTACCAGACCTGAATACTCACCGCCTACGTGCTTCATGAACACGGTGAAGACGGGCTCATCGACTAGACCCTGCTGGACAGCGTTGATGAACGGCGGCATGATACCGTCAACGGCGAGGCTCTGGAAGGCCAGACCGAGGATGCCATCGATGGCTTGCTGGAAGATCCATGATTTGCTATAGATCAGCTGCTCCTTCACCGTAGGAACTTCGAACACCGGAGGTGTACAATGCGGCCACTCACTCCTGCAAAGAACGGCGCCAGATCGGTGGCTTGTCCAAATACGGTATTCGGGATGACGAGCTGGTTTGTTCCAGAAGAGCCGAAACGAACGACATCCTTCCCAAGGAATCCGGACGCCGATCCGGTGCCGTACTGAAATATGCGAGTCTAGAGAAGGACTAAAGAACGAGAAAACCCTTGTTGTCAAGAAAATCTCCGAAAGTGCCCCTGAGTTAGAGCAGTTATGCTAACATGCGGTTTGCCTACCTGGATTCTGAACTGACGCCCGTATGGTGAATAGGATCTCGACTTCGAGGAGTCGAACTTGTCCTTGTCATCACATGCGTTCAAGTCGTCAGATTCAGATCTCCCGTCGTCGCAACAGGCTTTGTCGGAGCACATATAACGGCATAGAACTATAAATGGATGTTGATCGGTGATCGTTCGTTTGCCTTTCATGTTAGTAAATTTTGCTGAGCACTGATGTGTGCGCGATGACGATTTGAATGTTTTTGTTGAAACAAATGTAGCAAGCCAACTTTGAATCCTGCAAACAGGCGAGTTGCAGTGTCCGCCTCTTCCACGTCCACACGACACGTCGGGAACCCAAAGGTTCGCTGACCCGGTGTCAAGCACCACCTAAACCGGGCCTCGTTATCTTTCTAATCCGTAGTGAGTTGCAGTTAGAATACGAGAAGATTGGCTCACTCTAAACTGCTGCTCCGGTGTTCCGATGGTGATGTTTCCGAGGTACTCCTCGTCATCCATGTCGCTCACCTGAGTGCGATTTTCGAGAGGAATTTTAAAATTCGCGTTAATTTTTTTCGCAGTTGTAGATGCAAGCTCCCTGTTTCCAGGAAGGCCAGAGCTTTATTATTAACCACAAGTGCGAGATTATTAATATTATTGCGCGACTTTGTAGCACCACTGACCTATGGAAAGTAGTTTTTGTAAAACATAAAATTCGCTAAAATCTAGGACTTGGTGCGTACTTTATCGACATCAACCCGTTCACCACTTCGGTTCTTTCATTATAGACATTCTCTCCGGACCGTCCAGTAATGCCATTGGTCTGCGCTGCGCAGTGCTTCTGTCCCTCAGGTTGCTCCTCCGCAACCGTTCTCATGCTCAAGAGCTAGCGTTTCCAGATATCGTTGACATGTCTTCCGAAGCCATATTTCCCCTCACACGTTTCTTCTTACTGGATCTAATTGCAGGCCCGCCTTTACTGGTCTTCCCTCCCCTCTTAAGTTCCCCACCTTCCTGGTCCCAATTCCTGGCTCACTTCTTTGTTTCAACTATTGATCTCCTACTGGTCTCCTCTTGGTGGTTTTCCCGTCCTGACCGCTCCTCCAGGTTGCTCTTTCCCTTCCTGGTCGCTCTCCTGGTCCACCTTAAAGGTCCCCCTTACCTCCCTTCTTCACCACTCCCTTAGTGGTCCTCCCATACTCACGGCACGGCCGCTGACTCGTATTCAGAATCAAGATGCTTGCTGCGCAACGTAGGAGCCCCGTTTTCTAGATCAAGAAGCTCAGAAGCGCACGCAGTCGCCGCTGTGTCGAGCATGAAGAGGCTATGCATATGGCAGATTCCTTGTACTCCGTATGAATTCCCTTACGGCTCCCTTCTTGTTAGTTCCCCGTCCTGGTCCCGCCTCTAGGTCCCTTCTCCAGATAGATTCCTCCTTCCCCCCCCCCCCCCATCTCGGGATCCTCCTTACTACTCTACCCCAATTAAGTAGACCTCCCACGCTCAGGACACGACGACGGCGAGCGAACGCCCATTGTATGACATCGGTGTCACATCCTCTAAATCCGGTCTCTCTTAATGGTAATGGATCCCCTTGCTGATCCTCCTTACTGTCCCCCTCCCCTGATTGGTAACTCCCTAATGATCCCCACGTATTGTCTAAACTCTTCTTGGTGCCACCTCCTGGCCTGCTTCTTTGCTCTCCCCATCGACCATCACGTTGCTCCTCCTGGTCGCTGCCTCCTGATCGCCGTCGGTTCTCCATCCTCAAACTCCCCCTTCTACCCTTACCCCTTTAGTAGTCTTCTCATGCTAATGGCACGAAGTCGGCTTCTAAGAATCTGGACGCTCAGAAACGCGAGTAGGTGCTCTTGTGTTAAGCAGTAAAGGGCTGCGTTTCTCCTGCTGCAGCAACATCTCACGTTCAATAGCAAATTTTGCCCGCGCTGTAGATGATGAGGCGTACCGCAATCAGGTTAGATCATCGACCGCCCTCACTGTGGATAATGCGGCGTACCTCACTTCGGTTAGATCACTCGACCGCTCTCGCTGTGGATGATGCGGCTTACCTCACTTAGGTTAGATCACTCCACGGACAAACTCTTTTATATATAGGTGGTGATAGGGACAGTAAAATTGATGAAAACGAAGAGAATGAAAAGAATGAAACAGAGAACATAAATATTGCAAGAGCTTTCAGACAATTAGGCAAATCTTCGTCTCGCACAGTGCCTTAGCCATTTTCGGCTTGCCTAATTGATCTGAAACCAGATCTGAAGCCTTCTCCTTGTAGAAAAGAAAGGAAGAATTTAAGCTGTAAAATAAAAAATGGAGAGGATTTTAAGTGATTTGTTAAGTGGTGCAAAATTTTTATAAAAACTAAAAATAAAAAGTAGCCTTAAACCCATGTTGGCACTATTGAGTTATCCTTATTATAGGTGCTCTCAATTTTTTGAATATTCTACTAGTTGTAATTACCGGGAGCGAGCATTGGAATTCAAATGTGTTCGAAAGACGTGACTTTTTTCGAGTACACGAATTCCAGCACACTCGAAAAAGCGATTTCTCGAAAAACCAAGTCTGAAAACATTTGCAGAACAGGATTTCTTAAATGCGCAATTTCAAATACACTCGAGAAATGCAGTTTCCAATGTTAAATTAGAATATTCAGATCAGTTCTAATGGGAAGAGAGTACTTTACTCATTTCTCTCGAAAGCGATAGGTAAACTGAAAATGAAGTATTTTACGAAGGCAACACAATGATCTTATGTGTGGTCGAACTTTTCTTTGCAGTTTCTTAACCGGGATTTACCAAGCTTTTTTGGCTATGTCCCCTCCAACTACAATAGATCTGAATGTTTTTAATAAAAATATTCCGTGACCTATTCAAACACGTGATTAAGGCCTAACTCTAGTGCTTATCCGTTACGGTTTATCATTGTGGAGGATCTGCTACTCCCGCTAACTTTGCTCCATTTTATTTATCATTTTGAATTATTAAATTATTATTAAATATTAAAGATTAATGTAGTAAACGTTATTAATTTGCCTTTTTCGTAAATTGAATGGCTATATTTTTATTTAAAAAAAGCTAATAGACGTAACCCTTATTTAATTATGTAGCTGATACCTTTTGATAGAACGGCGATCCATCTAGAGCAATCAGATGATGAAGGAAGTGAACGGTGTTCTTCATCTGGACATGGCGAGCCCACGTGCCTTCACGAATCATCCTGGTTCTCATGGATTCCACTTTGATCAGCGGGATCTGGTACACGCCGGCCGTCGCGTAGCCGAATAGAACCAGCAGAAGCAGCTTTGGAAGCATTGCTCTGAAACTGCCGCTTTTTGTTGGAAAATTTGGAATATGCGAGCAAGGGGTCCTCAAAATGCCACTGCAGGGAGGTGTGGTACGGTGCAGGGAACTCACTCTGAACCTTATCATTGCATGTTGCCTATGTATTTATACGGATTCCCAAACACAGTGCTCTTCATTATCAGAAAAGTGCAACGACAGAAATGGATCAAGCAAACATCAACATTAATCCAATCAGTCTGACTGAGAATCGTCCCTCCACAATATCTGACGGTCGGGCAAGCGATAAGGCGTCTAGAGAAAGCCAAGTGGTCCGCTTGTTTCCCAAGTGATGAAGAAGCGCATCGCATTCACAATTGACTTTGACCCTCCTTGAAAATCACTGCTTTTGGTACAACCACGTGCTCAACCGTGGAACCAGACAGACGTAAAGATCTGAGATTTCGTGCAACCTCACTGTCGATTTAGGCCTATGTTATACTTTGCCGACGCGTCCCCGAAGTATAACATAGGCCTTAGTCGTATTACAGTCAGCCCGACTTAAGGCTGACAGCAGAGTTCCCGGCATCGAACATCAATCTGTGCCTATCGTTGTGGGACCCGCACTTGAACTGGGACAGAGGTCCCTCCAGGAACAGTTATCCGCGCCAACGCCGGCGCCCCGTATAACAAGGCAGCGGGATGGGACGTACGGCTGAGTTAGCGAAGGGCGGAGCCAGGTTCATATCTTGCCGCACCAACGGACCAGGAAATTTTGTTTTGTGTCTCGAAGTTTTCATAAGGCTGCCATTAGACTCTTGGTGAAGCCTAGGGGGTTGAGGGTGGCCGAGCCGGGGGTAGGGATGACGGAAGATCACATGCCCCTTGCGAGGGGCGTGGCTATATTTCCTACATCCTGGCCGTCTCCCGTATGGCAAACATAGCGGCAGCCGCGGCGCGGCCCAATGGGCTCCAGGGCCTAACTCCAACGCGACGTCGCCCGCCAGCCGCGTGCGACGTCGCGGCGCTGAAACGCGGACGTGCGCTCGGTGACGCATGATTAGCCGCGGAGCACGAAATGTTCTCAGTGTTTAAGCTCCCAGACCAAATTTCTAGCAAGGAACTTAAGATCCCGCAGAATGTGGTAGCCAACAGTCTGCAGTAGGACAATTGATCCGAGAATGAGTGATAGTGACCTTTCTCCGTAGTATAACCATAACCACGGGTAAAAATTGACGGAAGAAGTTGTAGATGGCAAATACTGACGCTGGAAACCAACCACACGACCAAGATTCCTGTATAAACTGTCGCTCATCGTCCTATTGAAACCACATTCATATACCATCTCCAAGAAACGTTAAAATAAGGCAAAGGCGTGCCGCATGTCCCTGTAATAAGCGTTTCTAGCTGTCGAAAGCGTCGTACCGCGGCAGCTCGTCCAATTTCGTCGCGCACCGTACGCGACGCCAGGGGGGTTCGCGCGGCGTTGGAGTTATGTCTGCCCCCGAGCGCAATGGTCACCATGCGTATTGATTTTTCGCGACGCTCCACATTGCGTTTATACTCCGCCGCCACAATACACTTCATTTGACGGAATTTTGGGATACTGTATTGGACGAAACGCGTCGCAGAATGACTGGGTGCGGCGCATGCAATCACCAGCGGTAGAGCGAGTTTGTCGTGCGCCACAGCCGAAGTGAAAGCACCTACTAAAGAGCGTGGTCTACCTCGAATAGTGTGGATTTCGGCGTAGAGTTAAGTTCCTTCCTCTCTTTGAAGGAAATTCGTTTGAAATTAGGAGAAGACTTGTTTGTTAAGTTTACACGGTATGTGTAGCGAAGACAAGCAGCATTGGGGGATGGCAACGCTCCATCCAATCAGAGCACATTGAATGGGTGTGCCATCCAGAGAGGGCGTGTACAGTCGGAACTCTGATCAGCTGGTCTTCGGGCTGTGCTCTACTTGGTTAATATTGGCAGGCGCTCCCACTTACCAATGCTGCTCCGTTTCGCGACATGTACCGTTTATCCAGCTCTACAATTGCTTGAAACAGAAGGAGAAAGGCATTCAGATAATAACTCAAGAACAACTATCCTCCATTCTTTAAGGATCTGCCTTGTGTTCTTTACATTTTAATAGGAAGAATGAAAGCTTTCTTTTTTGATTGGCCGGGCAATGAAATCCCTATCGTTTTTACAAGAAAGTGAAGATTTATGCCTAGGTGATTGTGCCTCTTCTATCTCTTCGGTATCTGGTTGCTCTGGTTGGATCTGCATATGATCTTGGGTAAACCCTTGTCCTAACCCTGGTTATTCATATAGCTCGAGAATGCATAATCACTATCTTAACTCTAGTTTTAGATCTAAGAATCTTATCCCTTGTAACTCTGTTTGGTTGGTGGTACCTATTTTCCGTTCTCTATCTTCGCAGCAAAAAAAGTGCCAAAAATTGACGGATTTATTTATTGATTTATTTTGCACTATTTGCTTTAACGCATTTAAGGAAGCTATAGTGCGTATTTCACTACTGCATCCACTCGAGGCATCTCGTCCACCTCAGTAGATGCCTTGTCATGGCTTATCTCAAGAAGAATTAGGATAGCGTCGACCTTTTTTATTGGGTTAGCTCTGCGCTGCTGAAACCAGGAGCTGGAGGAGAAGGTGCAGCTGTGGCAGAGAGCCCTCGCAGACAACGGCCTACGGCTGAACGTGAAGAAGACGAAGTTCATCAGCTCTGAGCAGTGCGCTGGATCGATCCTAGACTGCCAAGGGGAAACGATCGAGAAGGTGGAAGAATTCCGCTACCTCGGAAGTGTCCTATCCGAGGAAGGAACTGTGGACCAGTCGGTCAGGGGACCGATAAACGCAGTCTGGCTCAAGTGGAGGGAGTCCACAGGGATCCTCTGCGACCGTAGAGGCTCCAGGACGCTCAAAGGCAGGCTCTATAGAACAGTTGTGAGACCTGCCCTCCTATACGGCAGTGAGTGCTGGGCCCTGGGTAAGGCGCAGGAGCGGCAACTGCACGCGGCGGAGATGAGGATGCTGAGGTGGGCATGTGGATGGACCCGTCGGGACAGGGTGCGAAACGAGGATGTTAGGGCAGTGATGAAGACAGCTCCGATCTAGCTGAAGATGAGAGAGCAGCACCTGAGGTGGTACGGACACGTCCTCAGAAGGCCAGAGGATCACCCGACAAGGTTGGCCCTAGATTTCGAGGCACCCGGAAAGCGTCCGAGAGGAGCCCCAAGGAGAAGATGGAAGGACGTCATCAAGAGAGATCTCGCCGAAGTCGGCGCCACGGCAGATGACGCCCTTGATAGGATGAGGTGGCGACAGATCACAAGAACAGCGGACCCTGCGACTGCGCGGGACTAAACGCATAGGAGAGGAAGAAGAGAAGAAGAAGCTCTGCGCAGCTGAGTTGCATGCCTATACTTCCAATCATACAGCCGCTTTGTATTCATGAATTTCTGCAAAATAGATTATTACATGCCCGTATTGTTTCTGTTCCATGCAAGCACAACAACAAGGAAATACGCCTTTATTGCACACCTGGAAAATGGACATATGTATGTCTGTATAGCCGTATTTACTTCTGCAGCGAGGGAGCGAATCCGATTCTCTGCTGTCCGACGTCGTGGACGTTGCAGAACTGGCGAATGAACGGATCGCCGAGAATCCAGGCCGGGCCGAAGCCGCCACTCGGCATGCCGAACAAGGCGAGCATGCAGCGGCCGTCGCCCGTGGGCACGATGAGGTTCTTCGCCTCGATGTTGTAGTCACTGCCTCCGATGGTCAGGCTGAGCGATGTGTCGGCATCGCAGTCGATGATGTAGACGCCATTCTGCTGGTCGAACTGAAAGCAAGAAGTCACACAGGTTACGGAAGAAGGAAGGTCGTTGCGTCCGTATTTCTCGAAATTTCGCAGGAAACAGTTATAGAATGCTCTTGTCTAGCTTCTTGTTCATTTTCACCGGAAGCGAGTTATGCGGCGCATGATATCGAGAACTAAGGGGTGATTATACTCCGCAACGTCGGCGACGAAAAAGTCACCCGTTGAAAGTATGCGAATCGATTAATGCACCGCGATCGCTCGGCAAAAATCGATATTATGCCGATCATAATGCCGCGGCGTAATTATAAACCAGGCCTTAAAGATGACCTCGAAAACAGCTTCTTACCGATGCATGAGCTGCGTAAGCGACTCTTTGTGCGACCGAGTATGGAGCTCCGATCAGCGAGGTGCCAGTGTCGGAGATCACCTGCCAGTTCCTGTCCTGGCTGAAGCTGCCCGATTTCACTCCACTCATCTGAACGAAGGTTATTTAGTGGAAGAGAGGTTTTCTTCGACGCCATGCGATTGCAGAGTCGCATTGCGACGCGATGAAGTTTGTACGAGTGCTGAAGTCTTACCAGGAATTGCCAGTAGGTGGCGGATGACAGAGGCTGGTAGGCTATCACTGGGCCGCAGTTTGTGGTGTCGAGTCCTCCGTAGGTGTACGCTCCACCGTCAACGTTCACTTGGTCTGAAGTGAAGCTCACAAAGCGGTACATCGCTTCTAGCCCAAAAATCCCGCTTCTAATAGCCGTAAGGCAACTTTTTGGGCTAAACCGCCTTCGGTGTAGCCTAAAGGGTTTGTTCGTAGTCAGTGTAAGGCCCCGTTTATACTTCTGACGCCGAGCGACGCGACGGCATGTAATGTGACCAAATTGATCGATCGCGTCGCCCAATCGATGTGGTCACAATGCGTGGCGTCGCGTCGCTCGGCGTCGAAGTATAAACGGGCCCTAAGGCAACGATGGCAGCGATTGATTGCCATGACAAAGTATAGCTATCGATTGCTGATAAGTGAGCGTATGGAATTAATCGTTTCGTACGACGCATGACTACATAGGTCGCTGATGTCGCGAACTATGAACCGGCCCATAATGTTATATTTCTACTTGAATGATCTACTTGAATAGTTATTCCAATGATTTCTTTTCAAATTTGAATATTCGAATTCGAGTATTTAAAAAAATAGCGTTTTTCGAGTAGATTAGGATCCAAATGTTCAGAAAATCGCATTGTTCGATTACATTCGAATCCGAACACTCGAAAAACTTCAGTATTCGAAACAATTCGAATATTCGAAATCGATTTTTGCGAGAGCATAACTATACAATATGCTGAAGAATTCCTTGATCCACGGCTCGAGTGATGGAATAACCCACCTCCGACGTGCTTCATGTACACGGTGAAGATGGGCTCATCGAGGAGACCCTGCTGGATAGCGTTGATGAGCGGTGGGGTCACGCTGTCGACGGCGATCGTCTGGAAGGCCAGACCGAGGATACCGTCAATCGCTTGCTGAAATGAAGAGGTTCAGCACGCTCATCTATACTCCCATCCGCTTCTGACGGAGGTTGCAGCTACACCTAGACCCAGTGCAACCCAATAACTCACTCCAGCGAAGAACGGCGCCAGATTGGTTGCCTGTCCGAAGACGGTGTTCGGCACAACGAGCTGGTTTGTTCCAGGAGAGCCGAAGCGAACAACGTCCTTACCAAGGAATCCGGAAGCCGAGCCGGTTCCGTACTAAAACATCAGGCTTGGCATGGGTTAAGGAGAGCTTGTATACTTATGAAACTGTCATCTAGGGGATTAGGTGGGCCACCTACCTGAATGCTCCATCGTCGACCGTCCTTCGAGTAGGAGCTCGACCTTGATGAGTCAAACTTGTCCTTGCCGTCACATGCATCTCCATTTGCGCGAGCTCCATATCCTCCACCGCTGCAGCAGGACTGATCGGGGCACATCATTGGGCAGAGCACTGCAACCAGGAGTTTTTGTGGAAGCATAAGCGCATTTCTGGTCACTTCTGGTAAACCTTCATGGCTCCTGACTCTTCTCAGGTAACAGCTGCGTATGTCTGTTAATGAATACATGAAGCGCCTTAGTCATTACCTTGAATCTTGCAGACAGGTGAATTGCAGTTTCCACCGCCGCCACCACCACGTCCACAGGACACGTCTGGAACCCATAGGTTCGCCGAACCAGTGTCAAGAACCACCTAGAAGTACAGACGATACGCCTTTCTATCGTTAAGTTACAGAAGGCGATAGTTACCCTAAACTCCTGCTCTGGTGTTCCGATGGTGATGTTTCCCAGGTATTCCTCATCGTCGAAGTCGTTCACCTAAAGGAGATTCTAAAGATAAAGTCTAACCATAAGTCTGTGGCGGTAAATCTGGAAGGCCGTCTAATTTTGTTGGCTTAGCGCAGACAAAGAAACGAATTTGACCTAGAGCTAACACATTTTTCCTCAGATGGTTAGTCTGCGAAACAAGAAATTTTTGCTTATGAGCAAGGCTACAGAACAGCGCGTTTTGAGATCGAATTCCTTTAGTCCATGTCGCGGATCGGGACAGCATTGAGAAGAAGGAACGCGTCAGCCAATCATGATCAACTAGACCACGTTGAACACACACGACGCCTGCACCGATCGAACATGTTTTTCTAACTGGCACTTTCATTCAGCGCGCGTTGATTGGCTAGAGCGCTCGTATCACCCAATGCTGCTCACATTCGCGACAAGGACCGTTGCTTCTTCATACTGTTGTCGGTAAGATGATCTGCAATAGTTGCTTCTGCTTTAGAGCGGTATTTTTTCAACTCAAATTTGTCTGATCAGTTTTGCATTTTTTTGCTTAAACCTTGAGCGGCTGCTTTAGAAGGTGGAAGACGTTGGAAGGATGTTTAGTAGTGATCAAGACTCTTGCGTCAAGCCGGTTTAGAACTCATACTCTATGGTTTCCGGGCAGGATGCTATCCATTACACCACCAATGGATATCGTCCTGCCCGGAAAGCAGAGGGCGCGAGTTCGAGTACCGCCTGGCGCATAGGCTTTGATCAAAATCTAAACATTCTTCTAAATCTGAGTAGTACTGTTGAGGCCTAATTTTTTGAGAACTTCACTAGATACCCTCTGTTCGTAGGGCGCTCCTGAAGAGAGCATCAGGTGGTGGATGGAGCGAGCGGCGTTCTTCATCTCGAGATGGCGAGCCCACGTTCCCTCACGAATCATCCTGGTTCTCATCGACTCCACCTTGATCAGTGGAATCTGGTGTACGCCGGCCATGGCGTAGCCCACAAGGGCCAGCAGAGCCAAGGTGAGATGCATTTGGCTGAAATCGAGTCAGAATTTTTGGGAGACTAGAGGTGTCAAACAGAAAGGACAAGGGTGGGGCGCCGAGCAGAGTGTTCCAGCGCTGGCTTATCAGAGCCTCTCGCATAGCTCCGTATTTATACAGATCCCTGGACGCTGTACTCTCCATTATCAGTAAAGTGCAGGGGCTGGCCGACTTAAGCCAGACGTTAGACGCATCAGATGATAGATACCTCAGTAGAAGAAAAATGCTGCGTAGTATTAGCTTTTCTGACTAGCGAAGGAGCACTTCGCTGACTCAGGTTGGGAGACAGAGACTTCTGTGTTCGAATCGCATGTCGTAACCACTAGGAACTATTAATAATACACGATTGCAGCTGGACCGATTGCCCGTGTAAAGAATGCAAATTGATCTTTGTCGGCTACATAATCGTTGCTGAAAACAGTTCATAGTCCAGTGCTAGTTACCGCTCCATTCGTCCGTTCATAGTTTCCAGAAACAGCAATAGAGTCGTGCTGCGTCGTGCTGCGTCGTATAACGTGTTTTTCTAACATTTTTCTCAATACTTGTCGGGTTTTCGCCTAACAGACTGTATAAGCCCTAGTTTATACTTGCGCCGCTACGCGACGCGGCACCATTTTTAGAATAGATATCGACCGGGCGGCGCGAAAAATCGATATCTATGGCGATCGTTGTACCGCACTGCGTAGCGGCGTAAGTGTAAAGTGGGGCTAAGGGGCCATTGGATGCGCTGAACAATCAAAGCATCTGCTGCACGAGGTACAATACCGCTCGCGCCGCACGGTCAAAAGTGGGCGCCGCACGGTCAAAGCGCAAAAATGGCGTCGCAAAGCGTCGCCTGTTCATAACTCCTTCAGTTTTAGGTTTTTTGAAAAAAGGTTTGCATCGTTCGATTCGTCTCTTCGGATTCTACACAAACGTATATACAGCTTTACCGAAACACCCATGTTTTCGCCGTGGGTGGTCCAAAATTGATTGGAGCAGGCTTTTGCCATTAGAGCAGCTTATTTCCCAGGACTCTTTCAGAATTTCAAGCGTGGCGTATGTCGCCAGTGCTCTGTCATGCCAGGAATGCCGCTGGAGTGCGCCGTGCGGAAGTCGGAAAAAATGCTACACAAAACCTACAAGCCGCACCCTGAAAGGTTAGAATATTAAAGAGCTATTGCGCTCCGAACACGCCCGCGCGTGCAATTTGCGAGCGGTCGCCCCCACTCGATTGAAAGGTTCGAATCTGTATGCATTGTTCACGGCGCACTTCAAAAGCCAGCTGGACAGCCTTAAAGCAACTCTTGACTAGGGCGGCTGCAAATTTCTGATAAAACTCCTCAAACACTCGGTCTACAAGCTGTCGCGCTCACTCGATTGAAAGGTTCAAATCTGTATGCATTGTTTGGCGCACTCCAAAGGCTAGCTGGGCAGCCTTGGAGCAACTTCTGAGTAGGGCGGCAAAATTTTTTTGATAAAACTCCCTAAACGATCAGTCTACAAGCTGTCCCCCCCCCTCAATTGAAAGGTTCTTCTCTATGCGCATTGTACACGGCGCACACCAAAGTTTCGCTGGACAGATTGGAGCTAATCCTGAGTGGGGTGGCTAGAAATTTCTTAAAACATTCTCCAAACGGTTCGAAATAGTCTTAAGGATTTCGATTTCCCTGTAAGAGAAGATAGAAACGCAGTGGCATGCGCTCGCCCACTCGATGGATAGGTTCGATTCTGTGTGCATTGTGCACGGCGCACTATAGTGGCATTCCTGGCATGACAGAGCACTGACAACGTACGCCATGCTTGAGATACCCCGAAAGCACGCAGAACAAGCTGGGAAACAAGCTGCTCTAATCGCAAAAACGTGCTCCAATCAATTTTGGACCACCCATGGCGAAAATATGGGTGTTCCGGTAAAGTTGTATACAAGTTTGTGTAGATCTCGAAGAGACGAATCGAATGGTATCAACCTTTATTCAAGAAACCTAAAACTGAAGGAGTTATGAACAGGCGACGCTTTGCGACGCTATTTTTGCGTTTTTTCGCCCACTTTTGACCGTGCGGCGCGAGCGGTATTGTAGCTGTCCACTATAGCTGTAGCTGGTGCGAAATTTTATCGAACGAATGAATGAACGATTAAATTCAATGTCAAAAATTTTTAAGTGAATGAGTGATCGAATTAATTCGCTTAACTCGAATAATTATCTGAACATACTCGTTCGAGCACAACCATACTGTCCACTTCAAGGTCTGTTCATAGTCAGCGGTAAGAGCGACGATATCGACATAGTCGCTCATTCGAATCGACTGATGCCGGGCGATCGCCTGGCAAAAATCGATATGTAATCTTTGCTCGAGCGAGCAGTCGCTCAATTCGTTGACTATGAACAGGACCTTATGTACCCATTCCTCTCTGGTCTTTGAATCTCAAAATGCGTTGACTGGCTGTTGACACTCTGTGGTGTGGCCCAATCTGCTCGTATAAAAATTCAGCGAATGCGGAACTTTTTTCAGATTCTCACACTATTTGACGTAATTTAGTGGGTATACACAATGAAATCGTTGCGAACCGAAGGCTTTTCTTCGAATGTGCTTCTAAAATCGGGTGATTGCTTCGATCAGCGCCGGGCAGCCATTTATGATTAGGAGAATAGTGCTACATGAATTCCATCAATCTCCTTCGAGGTATCTTTCCTTTAGTTAAGTACAAACATTACATTCTTCCGTCACGCTTTATGAACTTCATGGGTTCATTTCATAGTGCATACTTCAGCTGCGTGACGAAACAGCACCATGAATCCCGCCAATATCGATCATACGCGCTATTCAATCGATATTGAGGGCGCCCTGCGGGACGTGGACATTTGCAAACGCTGTAAGTAATAAGAATCCCATCCTCCTGAATCCGGTAAATCGGTGTCTGCTTCATCTGCGAGGTTCTTTATTAAAACGGAGATCCTTCAAAAAATAGCTTTAAAAATAGCTTTAAGTTCTCTTTGTCTCTAAAAGATCTTTACATTTGATCGCACCTACAATTTTTCGATGCAAAATCTCCCTTAACAGTCTGGAGCCCGGCAGACCGAGCGGAACTTTACGTCACCTTCGGGGTGACATCAGCTGACGCAGTGAATCACCTTCCCCTGCTGAGCGCATTAGACCGAATTTGCTCACAGTGGTCATGTGTTTGGGTGTCTGACAATGACGAGGATCGCAGAGAATGATTCCGTCTCACCTCCAGAAGAGTCGAACGGGGCCCAACTCCGCATCCGCTGCACTTACAATCCGCTTTCGTTGATAACGTTAGGCGAAGCCACTCAGTATGACAGATAACGGCGATCACGCAGACCGTCTGACCGTCTGATTTTGGCCCGAAATCCTCTTCCTAAGCAGGGTGGAGCTGTCCATCAGAATTAGTCACCACGCAACAGCTGAGCATGTGGCATTCCAGTTGTTCAATGAAGAAAAGGCGTGGGGTGAGACGTGGTCGAGGTGTTATGCTCACCGCCGATGTTGGAGCAGGTGCTTTGGAGGCTTCCTAAGTTAAAGTGCTTTGTGCTAGCAAGTCATTTAACGAGCACCACCGGTTGGAAGTGATCTGTCCTTGCGCTTGGCTTCTTCTTCTAAATTTGAACGACACTTCCCGATGTTGATGCCTTTTGCTCAATAATTCAACGTGGACCCAGCTAACAATATGGCGCTGATTGTTCATACGATAGCCAACGTTTCAGAATCGCTTTGGCAACGATTGCGTAAAAGTCCGTGGGCGGGTGCAGTGGAAGGAGCAGCCAATCACCACATGCCGATCCACCAAAGCCTGTGACTGGCTGGTAGCCTACAGTATCGCCGTTAAACATTCAACCAAATGACGTTTAAGACGCAAAAACGCGTTTTTCTCATTTCGGAGCAGGCAAAAACAGAAAACCAGTGTTGAAATTAGAGGACCATTTGGACGAAAAGGATTCAAATCAGTTTCCTTAAGCCTCAAGTGGCTTGTATCGAGGTTGTAAGCTGTCATAGCGATCTTTTGATCGCAATGAAACATCGTTATGACAGTTTCAATGAAAAAGTATTTTAACAGATTTCCTAGCTTCCCCGCGTTATGACGATCCTGTCGCGCACAGGCAAAGCCGTCCTATCGACTCCACCTGAATACAACGCTTCGTTCAAATCGTTTGAAGCAGAGTCAGTCCTTCTGGTCTCAGAAGGATAAACCTGCATTGTATGCGTCTTCGTCGTGCTCTTCTACGATATGAACAAACGTTTTGAACACCTAACTAAGCAGCGAGATCACCTGAACAGTGGCGAAGACTATCACTTGTGTCACCTGTCGTCCCCTTGATCACCGACTCGCTCGAACAGGCGCCAGCAGCGTCTCCATTCGTCTCTCTCGCGTGCCAGAGTGTTCCGATTGATCCTCCTCGTTCGAGGGACACGAAAAGCGTCATACCGGTCGTTCAGGGCTCTGACGAAGAAGTACAACCAACGCGTTGGAGGGCGTCCTGGTGTTCTGCTGACATCCCGCGGGATCCAGTCGGTGACGGCTTTGTCTGCGAAGCGCGTTACGTGGGCGCCCCACCTAATTTTCGACGACTTAGCCCATGCGACAGCATCTCTGATCTTTGATCGTCGGCGAAGCTCGGAAATCCGGACACTACGAGCATCGTCCTCTCGATTCCACGCTGCGCGACGCTGATCGCGTGTTCATCCTGCTTTCATATAGCCCAGAAATTTGAGGCGTCAACGTAGGAAGAACAGTGGAGTCGAATAGGTGGGCACGGAGTCGGACGTTCTTCGTCTTCTTCGCGACTTCTTCGACGCTCTTGAAAGCTCTCCAAGGCGCTCGTTTCCTCCTGCTCAGCTCTGGCGCTAGGTCGTTGGCCATATTGACTTCGCGACCCAGATAGACGTAGCTGGAGCATTCGGAGATGTTCGTTTCGTTGAGCGAGAATGGGCCATCAGAAACTTGTCCGTTTCTCATGAACATCGTCTTCTTCTTCTTCTACTTCTTCGACGCTGTTTTAGCTGCCGCAATGACTATAGGCAGCTAAATGCGAAATTCGACGACTACGCGAAAAACGACGAATAATCTTCGACGAAAATACCGAATTCAACGACTCCGTCGAGGAGTGAGGTCGGCTTATGCTCGGGGCCATATACAGGAGAAAAGCAGGTATAAAAAAGGATAAAGGACGGCGTTATTCAATCCTCTTTGGGATGCGCCACGCATTCTACTTCTACGGGATGTCGTGGAGGCGTGTTGAATGCGTATTTGGTCATACAATGACTTGCGGTGGCCAGCCGATGAACATGTCAGCGCTCTATCCTTCCCAGACAAGTTTGGTACCAATTCACCGACCCCGGAGGGAAGGAAGGTTTGGTTGGCCTGGGCGGGAAATCCGAACCAGGAACCTGGTATCGGGGGGTGCAGGCGACAGCCGGCGCCTCTTCCGACTCCGCACCACGCGCCCAGGGGCAGGTGCTCCGAGGAAAGGTCCCAACTCTGGGGTCGCAGCTCCGCGGGTTCACGCGCTTGGGCATGTGTCCTCCGACGGGGAAGTCAACGACGAACCGGCCAAGGTTTTCGAAGTTCAGAGCCATATTGTGTGTAGGAATTTCTTTGGAAAAGTGGAATGATTACCTGTCGAGGTGAGGTAAATTGATTGTTAAAAATGAGTTTTAGCTAGGAATGATTGTTTTACATTTTTTTCTACTTTTTTAACGGTCTTGTGCCCTTATCGCTGTGTTGAAGCCCAGTTCTATGTCTGGTACATAAGCGAGCATTTCATAAAGGGTTTAGATAACGCCAAACTTGGGTGTTTAAATCTACATAAACTGCTACACTAAAGCGACAAGGTGCAGGATTGTTTGAGATCCTTCTCTGCCGTCATTTACTCCCGTAGTCTGTATCAACGGACAGTATCCTCTTTCACCAACCGGTGTACTGGGGCGAGGATACGTAGCTGGGGTTGTAGTAATTAATTCTTCTACGCGACACCATTAAATAGGATTGTTCGATCTTGTTGAGGTAGATACATGGATAAAGAACAGCGTTACTCAATTTCTTTTGGGATGCGCCACGCACTCTACTTTTACGGGATGTCGTGGAGGAGATTCGGCTCCAAGTCCACTTCTTTGACAAAGCTAGAAGACGTCGGCTCGAAGTTGCTGCCGTCGCTTATTATTAGGGGGGGGGGGGGAGGCCAAAAGTAATGAGACAATTTGAAAAAAATCTTTATCTCTTTATAACTCAATTACAACTTAACGATGCTAAGGAATGTATTTGCCATTAAGGGGCAATGACCTTGCTGCCACCGCTCAGCGAACTTCCTGATCCCATCCTTCCAGAACTGCTTGGGCCTGGCGTTGATCAACTGCTCGATATGGTTGTCAAGGACTGCTTGGGTTCTTGTGTCCCTTCCGACCAGGAAGTCCTGTAGGCTCAAGAAGTAGTGGTAGTCGCATAAAGAGATGTCCGGCGAATACGGTGGATGAGGCATGTGAACGTAGCCCAGCTGGCCAAGCTTATCCGTGGTTACTTGTTCCCGGTGGGGTGCGGCGTTGTCGAAGAGGAGAACCTTCTTGAAGCGCTGCGAATGAATAAGAGCGAGTCGCCGGCAAATCTCTTCTATTTCGTTCACCATGGCCTTGGAGTTCATCGTAGTGCTCTTGGGAAACAGCTTCCTGTAAAGCGATCCATGGGTGCAGTCCCAAAAGCTCCAAAGGTGCTTCTCGCCGTGAGCATCTCGCCGAACGAAGGTCGGTAGCCGGTCACCAGGCCTCACCCAGACTCGCTGCTTGGCAGGGTTAAGGTAGAAGACGAACTTCTCATCTTGCGTGAATATTGAGCCTAGGCTGCTCGGGGTTGGGAATTGGGCGAGATTTGCGCAACACAGGTCGACTCGTCAGACCGGGGTTTCGGCATGAGACAGACTGGGGTTCTGGCATGCTTCTGGAAGAGGCGGAAGTGGTAACTTCTCAGATGGGCTCCAGTAAGTAGCATTCAAACATACAAATACGACAAGCACGAAACCAGACTCCAGCCACGAGATATGTGGACACGGCATGGGGTGTCTCATTACTTTTGCCCCCCCCCCCCCCGAATATTATATATTGAAGGCACTGGAGTTAAAGCGGTGAAGGAAACCAAAGAATTAGAATTTATGTTGCATAACTCACTTACTTCTGAGAAACACTGCAAAATTATTGCTGTCCAGGCTGATCGAAGATGTTTCTTTTGCTTAAAACTCTTGTTTAAGGACACTAGACCTCTAACTAGGGCCTATAAGGTCTTTGCCAGGCCCTTGCTGGAGTTTGGTGCCTATGTGTAGAGTCCCTACATGGTTCCACTCGCCACTTGTACACACCTAGAGATGCTTTCCGCTAGTACCGTTGTTGGTTCTTACATAATGAATAATCATTGTCCGGCTAGAAGCGCTACCATTCTTCAAATAGAGTTTCTAGAGCATTATAATATTTATTACAAAATTTTCAATTTTTCAAAACTATAAATAAGCATTAGGTGTGGCTCAAGAAAATGCATGAACTAATAAGTAATTTCTACTGTCAAGCAGTGTTTATACTTATAGTGTCAGCCGCCACGCGGTGCGACACCGCGACAGCGATCGGTATTGATCCCACGCGCTGCTAATCGATACGGTGGCTGCTGCGGCTGACCACACGCTACGGAGGTAGTGCTACAGCGAAACCAATCCTCTGCTGTGCAAAGTCATGGACGGTGCAGTACTGGCGACTGAACGGCACTCCGAGACTCCAGGCATCGAAGATCCCCTGAGTGACCATGCCGGCAATGGCCAGAATGCATTGCCGGTTGGGCATTGGCAGGACGAGGTTCTCCGGCTGCACGGTGTAGTTCTGCTCGCCGATCGTGAACGTCAACTGAGCTCGAGCAGCGCAGTCAATCACGTAGTGGCGGAGCTGGTCGTCCCACTAAAAGTCACATACATCAGACTCTTGGACGAGCTCAGTCAGGCTCTTCTGCTCACCTGTCCGCCGTTTTCTCGAGAAATCGCGTTGGCCATTCCAGCCGGTAAGCGTATCAGTGAGCTCGCCGTGTCCACCTTGACTTTCCATCCAAGCGCCGAGTGAAACCTACCCGTTGTCAGTGCTTTCAGCTAAAGCGACTCTCCTTCTTCGAATGAGGCTTTTATGCTTGAGTCGCATGCGCCGAGGCAGTAGGAGAAGCACCGATATCGATTGCGTCGCACTGTCTATCGATTACCTCTGTACTGCTGCGTCGCACTGCTGCTTAGGTGGGATTTATACTTCCATCGCCAGACAGCGTGTCATTAAGAAAACTACCAATGTTCATCGCCTGCACGGCTTAGTCGATATGCATAGCCTTCATAACACAGTCCCGTTCGGCATCTGAAGGATTTAGGCTGCCTAGGGTTTTTAAACTCCCGCCGCAATATGGTTCGATTATCGCATCGCTTCCCGGAAGCCGCCCCCACAGCTGGTCATCGAGCCACGCCCATCTATTCGTTGTCGTGATTTCCCGACTACGCTAACTCAAAGTTCCGTCAAATGTGGTGCATTACAGTGGCAAAACATAAATGCGATTCGGGTTTGCCGCACGAGACAAAAAATCGATAAAAATCGATCTATGCCGATCACGGTGCTGCGCCGCGCGGCAACGCAGGTATAAACTACGCTTATGACTAGGGTCGTAGTCGTAGACTGCAACCGATCTGTTCCTATCGATTTTATTGGGAAATTGCTCGACATTTACTTTCCTTTGCCAGCCGACTAAATCTCTACCTTTTTGAAGGATGAATAGAAACTTTCCTGCTTTTCTAGGAAAGGAACTTTCCTGCTTTTCTTTTTCTAGGAAATACTACAGTTACCCATTGAGGGGTTTTGGCGAGGAAGCATAGGCTCAATTCTGTAATAAAAACACTGATTTTCTAGCAAAATGTTGACTAAACTATGATGTCAAAGGATATCCGGCACTATGCGGGCGTTTGCCCTGGGTAGGAGGCGTGGGTATTGCATTCGCCCCTCGTTGGCGGCAGACAATATAGTGATGCTGGTACACAAGATTACCCGAGCGAACGAGATAGCAGTCGATGAAGAATATTCGATAGCTAGCGCTTCTCTGATTCCCGCCCAGGCCAAATACCCGCATAGTACCGATTTCCTCATCTTCTCTAGTCATTATCGAATTAAACCCACGTTAATTTCCCAGTAGACCGGCGTCGTGATCGGCTCGTACGCTATCACCGGACCGCAGTTAAGAACGTCAACGGCGCCATAGGTGATGCGACCTCCGTCTCGGCTGTGATCACCTGGTGGTGTAGAGGAATATGGAAATTTTATAGTTCACGGCATTAGAATTCTTGTGGATCTTTGGTTACCGGCTGCATTCTTCATGAATACTGTGAACAGCGGCTCGTCAAGAAGATTCAGCTGAATGGCTCTGCTCAGTGGAGGAGTGATGTGTCCAGATGCAATCACGTCGAACGCTAGTCCAAGAACACCGTCAACTTGGCTCTGAAATGAAGCGGCTTTTTGGACGTGAAATTGAGCCAAGTCATCTATCTATGAGTTCATTCACTTAAGAATTCAAGACGATGAAAGGCGTAGGAAGGGCCGCACATGTGACTAGGCAGCTACAAACTCGATAGGTTTGGTGGACTGCTTAAATACTGCCTTAAAATAGGCATTTAATGCTTCATTCAACACTCCGGACGTACTCACTCCTGCAAAGGCAGCTGAGAACATGGTCGCCTGGCCGAATATGGTGCCGGGGACGACAAGCTGCTTGGTTCCAGGGGCTCCGAAGCGAACGGTATCGTTGCCGGTGAAGCCTTCTGCCTTCAGTGGGGGAAACTGTAATAGGTAAAATTGGGATCTATGATCCGAAGGATCTCAACACTCAATTCCAAGTTTTCATGAAGAATATTAAGCCATCCAAAATAATTTAACGCTTTCGTGCGCAGATACAGTTTATAGTCAGCGGCGACTGGCCATGTCTCGCCTGAGGAAAACATGCGTATCGATTAATCGCCCAGAATTAATCGATTTGTATCCCTTGTACAGGCAATCAGCCGCAATCAGTCGCTATGAGGAGACCCTGATGTTATCTGCTGATGTGTATCCTGGAAGTAAGAAAGGTTGAACAGAAGTGCAAACTCACCTTTGCGTACCACTTGCCGTCTTCCTTCTTGTAGCTGCTCGACTTCTCCATGTGAAACAGCTTTTTATCGTGGCAGATGTTCCATTCGGGTTTCGGACCTTCCGTGCAGCACAACTGGTCGGAGCAGAACACTTGGCACACCACTTAAACCTCAACTTTTCTGAGGTCACTGACCGGCTCTGATCGATTTGTTTGCTTTTTGTTAGGCACCAATCGATTCGTATGCTACCTATGCGCGATACACTCGCTCCCGTTGACTGTCTAGATTTTAGTAGTACGTTTGTATTTAATAGAATTAGACTTCATCTAGAGGAATGGGGCCTGTCTATGACTTATTTGCAAGCCTATACTTCAGAGAAAGAGAAACGGTTCTTGTTACTGCTAAA
This sequence comes from Heligmosomoides polygyrus polygyrus, assembly GCA_947396885.1. Lineage (NCBI taxonomy): Eukaryota > Metazoa > Nematoda > Chromadorea > Rhabditida > Heligmosomidae > Heligmosomoides > Heligmosomoides polygyrus. Next base: position 102,505,892 of record OX377204.1, on the reverse strand, counting down.
CATGTGATGGTTGTTGAAACGTCTCACTGGACATATTGTACACGTTTTATGAAAACCTCTTCCGAAAATGAGATTTGAAGGCTTATCGTCTGCCTGTGGGGCGTAAGAATAGGTTGAATTCTGAGAGCTTCCTCTGAGCCTTCTATGTTGCTTTTTGCGAACCACCCGGTCTTCTAATTTCTATCATACCGAGTTTATACTACATTCACCAGCCTCTTGGGACGTGACATCCTCAAAGTTGGGTAATTAAACCTCTTTTAAACCTAGTTTTAAATTGTTTTGCGCTCGTAAACGTATAAATAGGATCCACTTCAACTCGGTCTTCTATGTATAAGGACATTTTGTTCTATGTGGGCGTTTGCCCAGGACTCATAGCGTTTGCAACTAACCCGCTCGAATTGATTTCGAGCATCTGCTTCTCTATGCTATCTGACACCTGCGAAGGCGTATACAGCCGTCCAGTCTACCCATAGGAAACGTCCTCCGTCCTAGTATCGGATATTGGTACTGTCATTAAAAAAGCAGCAAAAAATAGACCTTGCACATAGAGAACTCACGTCCAGCCTCACATTTTGGATCCTTACAGACCTGCGGTTGAACCTCTCTGTCGCATGACGCATCAGGCACGAAAATGTTCGCAGATCCAGTATCGAGGATGACCTACACTTCGTGAACTAAAATTCTCTAAACGCTGTAAGTAAAAGCAGTTGAGTAAGAAAAATATAGCAAAAACGCAGAGTAAGATGGGGAACTTCAAGGAGTCTGCGCCTCCGAACCATAATACTTAGGGATGCGCCGTGTATTCTATTCTGCCGGTGTCCTAGACGCTCTTATGCATACATACTTGAGTTCCATCGTCTGTGCATCCGATAAGGTGCGAACGCTTTTGATCAAGAATAGCGATTCCTGCTTACAGTTGACAGTTCAGATTGGATAACATGAGTGACTATAACGTAGGCCTTACTAAAGACAAGTTGAAAAGGATGAATCGTTCAGGGATTTGCCATCTACATCCGGGGTATACTGAGGTCTCTAGTCAGCCTCGTAGATTTAGACTGACCGAGTGCTGGAGATATGTTGGAGAAAGCACCGTAGCACTTCTGAACTCACTCGGAATGTCTGCTCCGGTGTTCCGACACTGATCACGCCAACATATTCGGCATCGTCATAGTCACCCACCTGAAAGACATCTCTGCACAATTGAGTGAAAGGCATCGGTTTGACTTGAAGCCGACAGTACTGTCTATATAGGGTCTGCCCAAAAGTTTCGACTTCTATATTAGAATGATAAGGTTTTTTACTAGATTCATTTATTCCGAGTCAGTAGTGTAGTGCCGATTTTTCAGAAAATTATTTCCAAACATGGAACTCGACTTGTAATTCTCTCCTAGCGTTTCAGACAAGTGAGATTGAAGTCACAAAGCTCTATGACGAGAAGGTCGGGCTTTTAGGCTTCAAACACCATAAGTTTTTAAGCTTTAAGGGGATTTATTTTATATGTATTTAAAACAGAGCGTTTTCTGGGAAATGTTTGCGAAAATCCCCGCAATGTGTTAGATTCTCTGTAATGAAAAATTTCATCCGGGAAAATTCTTCACCTGGGTAAGATTGTGATGAAAATTGCCTTGGGCGAGCAGCGATCGCTTGTTGGCGAGGTAGCGGGTCCAAATGCCTTCACGCATCATCCTTGTTTTCGTCGATTCAATTCTCGTAATCGGCACATGGAAGACGTCGGCCGAGATAGGGAGCAGAAGTGGAAGGAGTAAGGCTGTCCCTCTAAGTCGCATTCCTAAAATCTTCTGTCTTAAACACGAACTGGCCCTTGAGTTAGCATTTGTTTCTTCGGACAAGGCATATGAAAAAAAGTGGTGCGAACGACAAGAAATACGCTTTTGAACTTACATTTCTTAGAAGAAAGCGCATTAAGAGGCCGTGCAGAATTATGATTGGGAAATATAGAAACAATGGTGTAAATAATACGAAGGTCGACGTTAGTCATTCGGTTTGAGGGATGCGCCAAGCTAGAACTGGACACTTTTCATATCAAATTGGACACTTCTAAGCTAGCCAAAGACTTTTGAAATCTATGCGAACTTCTCCAAATCGGAATGACCTTAAGGCAGGTTAAACTACAGACTCGCTAAAATGTTAGAATAATTTTTTGAATTTTTCAATTTTTTGAAATTTTTTAGTTCACCTGTTTCGAGGTGTATAATAATTTTATAAAAATTTTGTTTTTGAGAAAAACAATAAATTAAATTTTGTTTTGAAGCGCAACAAGGCAGCAATCATGTAGTGCACTAAAATACTGGATCGCGCCGGCACTTGAAAAGCTCGTTGCCGTTTGATTAATAGTGCATGATGCTGATTGCATGAAGCATCAAAGTGAGAATCTGTGAGTTCTTTGCAATTCTTTTCGTTGTATCGTTCACAAACTCTATGAAGACAGAAACCTCGCTATCAGTCAAATAAAAGTCGCGAAGTTTCAGACAACGACATGGCGCAATCGTCGTTTCAGCAACAGAAAATAGCTCCTTTTCTGCTCTTTAAAACAAACTTCAATTAATTTTTTCCTCAAAAATAAATTTTTTATACAATTTTAAACTACGCTTTCTTTTATTGGGTAGTGAATTAAAATTTTCAATCAAGTTATACTAAAAGTTTCTTTGAACGAAAATTATTCTTTGTTTAGAAAACGTTTTTAGAGTCTCTAGTTTAATGTAGAAGAAGCTCATTTTAATTTAAAAGAGTTCGCTTTAATTTCAAAAATCTAGCTTAGAAGAGTGTCTTTTTGAATTGAAAAATGTCCGAATTGCTTTGAAAAGTGTCCAATTCTAATTTCTAAAATGACTGTTTTTTAAAATATATTTTTGTATAAGATTTTTCTCAGGTAAATCTTTTTAGGCTTTTTTCAGTTTGCCTGTCCCAAGGTGTGTGATAAATTTATAAAAAATTTTATTCTCGAGAAGAAATACTAAATCAAATTTTGTTTTAAAGCGCAACAAGGCAGCGATCGCAGGCATTAATGTGGAAGAAGCTCATTTTAATTTGGAAGAATTTGCTTTGATTTCAGAAGTCTTATGCAGCTTAGAAGAGTGTCATTTTTGAATTGAAAAATGTCCAAATTAATTTGAAAAGTGCCCAATTCGACATGAAAATGGTATTATATACCATCTCGCCGACCGCAGATAGGTGGAATATGTACGTAATGCTTTGGCATGGGCTGGACTCAAACCTTCGACCTTTCCAATTCAATCGGTTTGCCGTTTCCATTTATTTTATAGTTTATTAGATCACCAAGTAAATAGAGAACATGTTCTTCCAGTTACACTGGGTATTTTGCTTCCTGTGGGGATGCAGAGGAAGACGAGGAGGGAGCGATGGCGTGGGCAATATGTAGGAAAACATGCTTGAACTCCACAATGGGCCAAGTGCTAGGAAAGATTAGTCGAAGCTCTGCTTTTCCTAAACACACTCTCTGTTGACTATGAAGATTTTTTGGGCGTCTGAGAAAGTTCTGAAATCGGAATCGGACTTGGTTCCGTCTTCTTAGCCAGCAGTGACTCTTCGAGACCGTTCCTCACCGCTCAGTGAAATTTCTGCAAGCAGGAAACAAACAAAACTAGAACGAAGATCGATAAAGCTCTGCGAACACCAATGGTTTATCGCCAGTGCTTATCATTTACACTATCAGAAGTGCTCATAAAAGGTTTTCTTCTAGGGAGATTTCCTAGTCTCTATTCGGCGCAGAGAAAAACCGTGATTTAAAATTTATTGCAGCCAGCCATACCTGCATTTTTAACCATTTGATTTTATATGAACGTTGAAATAAGCAGGAATTTTCATTCTTTTGCTCAAAATCATTCGACTACAAGTTGGAAAAGTTTCCTAAACAGAAAGGGCATTTGTGCTGCCAAGTAAAAAAATATAGCCTTTATTCAGAGAAGATTTTTGTTTAAGCATTAAGCAGCCTATCCAGCGAGTAAATTACTAAACCTTTTTGAAAAAATTGCTTCTATTTTATGCAAATCACATGCATTAAAGCTGCTTTTACTTATCTTTTAAAAGCAATTTTCGCTGCAAGCTTTCGTGCAAAGTTGATTTTCTGTCACCTTTTGGCTCAGTGAATGTTCTATGTTCTATGCTCTATGCAGTTTTATCGGTTGGAGTAAAAGGTCAGGTGAATGCGAACCATCGTTCGAATGGCTTTTGCTTCGAATTGGTTATCATACTCTATAATAATTCGCTAAGCGATGAGTCATAAAATAGGGGAAATTACGGGGCACAAATTAAGGCCAGAAAATAGCGGAAAATACCCAGACGCCTTCTACGTGCCTGGCGACTCAGTAGACGAACCGAACACGTGACGACCGAACATGGCGAGCCGTAGACGTGCCGAACACGTCGCTAACCTTAGCCCTGGGGGTAGTCGAGATCGCTGAACATGATTACAAGTTCGCTTTTGAAGTGTATATTACCATCGATCGATATTGATCAATTTATCGATTTCTTATGGATGTCGTCCAAGCGGTTCGAAACTTCAGCCCCGGGGTAATAGCGGTCGCTGAACACGAATCTGAACATTTTTTGTGAAATATCGATCGCCATCAATCGATATTGATCAAACTATCGATTTATTGTGGATGCCGTCCAGGCGGTCCGAAGTCGCTCAACACGAATCTAAAGTTCGTTTTTGAAGTATCGATCGCCATCAATCGATATTGATCAAATTACGGGGCGCGAAATAGCGGAAAATACCCAGACGTCTTCTTCGTGTCAGGAGATTTAGAAGATGTGCGGAATACGTCGCATGACGTGCCTGGGACTCAAAGGACGTGCCAAAGACTTCGCTCAACGTGTTTGACTATTCAGGTAGACGTGCCGAAGTCCGCTAAGGGGGATCATTGAGGGGGCCAGTACCAGTAATGTGGGACCGTTTCACTAAGGGAAGACCAGTAGTGAGGAACCAAATATATTATATACTGTAGGTACTGCGATCGTTTTGTACTCCAAGGTAGGGAAAAAAGCTGTACAAGTAGACCAGCTAGCTTAGTGATACTGCAACATCGCTCGAAGCGCGCAATTGCGAGGTACGCCGATGGGCGTGACGGAGCACTTGTATAACATATGTGTTCTGGAATAGCAACACGCTATCAACGAAGAGATCTGTTCATGAGTGTGAGTAATTTGCTTAGGAAAGGGCTCAAACAGGATGAAAAGCGGGAACATGATCGTAAAGCGGAGAGAAGGTACGTTTTTCTCGACCTACATACTACTGTCACTCACCCAAGTCAGTCGGGCCTCAATCATTGTTCGTTGTACTTTGAAAGAAGTTCGTGTTTTTAGATCCGGAATACCTTTAGCACCTTCTGATAAGGCGATTTTAAGAGCGAAGACTAAGACCAACAGTGTGTTACTGGTGTCTGGACGGTAGCGCAGACCTGTTATCTGAGAAGGAACATCATTTTTCTAGAGGCACGATGGCTGTCTTTCATTAGCGAAACTTTGAACATGGTTGAAATAAAAGAATCGTGACCATGAGACCTACGAATCCTAGAATAGTGGCTTAACACTGAAGCATGGAGTATAAATGAAAATTTATTTATGTAGCAAAAAGTGTACCAAAAAAACAACACACAAACTTGCTCAATGACTAACCTCGGGAGGAAAACGGCTAAGGCAGCTTTTTTATACTCGTTGGCATTGCTAGGTTATAATCGTCACCATCGCGAAGATAATTGTTTTCAGTTTGTTGGCTGATTAGGCTAGGATATACCAGGATTAAAGGGAATGCCCAGCAAGCGTCAATTTTGCACGGACGCATTCAGAGGCAGACAAACTCCTGCACGATTAGACTCCTCTTTGTGTACTAGGATTCTGAATCGTGCATGTCATTGCACAGGTCTTTATAAAGTTTTTTTACTATTCTTCGGCTTCAAAAGACATACTATCTACACTTACTATATATGGGGGAGGGATTTAGACCTAAGAACGTAAAATATGTAGTCCGCGATGGTGCGATTTGTTTCTCGTGTTAGGCGGGATTTATACTTCATACGCCTGCCATTATTTAATCTATCCGTATCGATTAAAGGCGCTGATGATCGATATTCACAGCCTTCATAACGCCTCGTCGCTTCGCGATAGAAGTATAAATCCCACCTCAAAAATCGAAAGCAATCTTTGTCACAGGAACCAATCGTGGGGCCAGTTTAGAGTCCGCGGTGGGTGTAACTGAATTGCAGTAGAAAATGTACAGACCTATTAACATCGACCGATTGCCAGCAAAAATCAATATGTACCTTTGTTTATGCGACTATAAATAGATTCTAGACCTGTACTGCTCTACGAAAGCAATCCCTATCGATCCTTTGCTCTGCTCTATAATCGATATCGATGGCTCTTCCGTAGCTGCATCGCGCGCGCGATTCCTTACGTTAGTATAAACTATGTCTCCTGTGTGTAGACGATAGCACCCAGCTAGTAGTCTGGCCGAAGCACGAATGGCAGATTTCGCAAGATCCAGGTCGAAAATCGGAAAGTATGGCCTGTTGGCCAACTGATGGTTACCGTCGGGGACTGCGAACGTTGACAAATGTACTCTTCCTCTCTTCTGGATGAACTATTCTTATAGTTGGAGAAGTAACGACAATTTTACAGCTTGTTCTTAGATAAATAAAGAAAAAACACCGTTCACCAGTCATCGACATCCTGTTTCCGCTCAAATGTTTCTATGCAATGCATGGCAGTTAATTATTGAGATCACTTCCGCAACGGCTTGGCGAAACCGATTCGCTTATTCCCCATGTCGTGAACGTTGCAGAACTGGCGAATAAACGGGTCGCCCAAGATCCACTCGGGGCCGAATCCCTGACCGGGCATGCCGAACAGGGCCAGCATGCACTGTCCCTGTGCGTTGCCTGCCGACACGACGAGGTTCTCCGAGTCGATGGTGTATTTCGCGCCGCCGATCGTCAGCTCCAACACCGGCTTCTTGTCGCAGCCGATGACGTAGACGTCGTTGTGCTGATCGTACTGCAAAGGCAGTGGTTATTGGCGCTTTTGGGGTGACTTCCGCAGTTGGATCTCACCTCTGCGCCGTTCACTTTGGCGATGTGCTCGGCAGAGGCACGGGGAGCGGCGATGAACGAGGTGCCCGTGTCGGAGATCACTTCCCAGCCCTTGTTCGACGTCGATTTTCCCGACGAGTACTCGGACATCTGAACGAATCAGATCAAATCAAAGCGCTTAAAAACCAAGAAAGGACCTCCAGTCCTGTTTTCTCCCAACTGACGTCTTTTTTGATTCTACTGGGTTAATCGGCCCGGTCTCGGTTATATTGGGTAGCTTTCAGCACCAAGTGCACTGGATGTGCGCAAATGAAATAGCTAAATTTCATAGCTCTTAACCCTAAATCATAAGAGTTACCTAACGTGCAGTGTAGTACAACTAAATTTTTGGACTTTTCTTCTGCTAATCTTATTATTAGGTTGGAAAAAAAGTCTCTTCACACTTCGAAATTTTTTTATCCTTCCCCTTGTAAACGCACTAGCCAATGTTGATTGCTGATTTCGTAATCCTATCACACTTGTCTACCGTTCGCACGCAGACACAGGTTAAGACTCTTCTTGTAATTCGTTATCCATCCAATCTTCCGAACTCAATGCCAGATCTACCTCATGGCCGTTTTCAGCACGGCATTCTTCAAGAATTCATTAAAGAATCCACAGCACGTCAGGCAGCAGACCAAATTAACCATATATATGGCTTGGGATCTACTACTCATCGCGCCTGTTATGAGTGGTTCGGAAAGTCTTTAAAGGGAGATTATTCACTGAGGGCAAAGCATGGTCAGGAAGGCCAACTGGATTGGACGACAGTGAACTACACCATCTTCTTCGTACCGATAGTTAGCAGACGACACGTCAGCTGGCAGAGAAGCTCGAAGTGTCTCATAGGATAGTGGGGATCCATCTGAAGAATCTTGGCTTTCATGGAAATTTGGAGCTTGGATTCCACATGCCCTGTCAGACACTCAGAAAGGTCGACGGCTCTCCATCGCTGCTTCTCTTCTGTCCAGATAAGGAAGAAAATCGTTTCTTCCGCGGATTGTGACAGGCGAAGAGTCCTGGGTTCTGTGTGCCAACTTCCGAGGAAAAGGCAATGGGTACAAAAGGGAGAGAGCCCTAAGTCTGATCTCAAGCCCAATGTTCACGAACGGAAGATTCTCTTGAGTGTTTGGTGGATATCAGAGGAGTGATTTATCGGCAAACTCTCAGAAGTGGAGAGACACTTACTGCTGCCACATACAGTGGCCAACTCCACAAAGTCGCCGCAGCTTTCCAAGAAAAGAGGCCTGAGAAGTCGAAGGTGATGATCCTGCATGACAACGCAAAGCGACATGCTGCAAGACTCACAAGAGAAACAATAAAGAAGCTGGGCTGGGAGGTAATGCCACATCCACCGTATAGCCCTGACCTCGGCCCTCCCGAATGCTATTTCTTCCACGCTCTCAAGCAAGAAATTGGAGAGAAATATTTTGAAACGGACGAGGACCTCAAAAATTGGATTCAGCGGTGATTCGACTTCAGAACTGCAGTCTTTTACGCGAGAGGAATTAGAAAAATTACCACTTCCTTGGAGAAGTGTAGTAGAACAAAATGGAGTTTATCTCAATTGATTTGACTTTGTAGTTGTGAAGTAATAAATCTTTGAAAAAAATGAAAAGACTTTTTTTCCAACCTAATAATTTACCGTGTTATTTTTACCTCAACATGGACAGACCTGTCAGACTTTTTCCTTTTTTAACTTGCATCTATTTCTTTTAGTCAACCATCTTCCAAATCATTATACGCTTTAAAAAAGTCGAATATTTTTTGGTTCAAATACTTTATTTTAGACTACGGATGGTGTTCCAACAAAAATCTTACTTGGTTTTGAAAGGCCGTTAATTTCTCGAACTATCAGCAATTCTTTAGCTTGTCCGTAAATTTAGGAATTAGCAAAAAGTGCAAAAAGTCATTTTGAAGACTAAAATTTAAAAAAAAATTTCGTAGCGCCTAACTCGACGAAAGCGTAACTGCGTATTTAATCCAACAAATATTGAGCACAGTGCGAATGTATGGCGCGACTCGATCATACGATGCACGGAAAGATTTCAGCCTCATCTACTATTTGAAATACATTCAGAAAAATGAAGGACTCTTAAAGTGGGCATCGCCTCATCTGCACGTCAGTTATTCATGGATCGAACAAAAATTTACGAGTCATGTCTCGAAATATTAGGTTGTAACGAATTAAATGGCACTGGCTCGCGCCATTCTTTGGCGCGTCTTTACGCGTTTGAACAAGAACAAACCGTAACATGAGGCATATCATTTAGAAGCGCAAGCTTTGCTCTACCGGCGAGTACCAAATTTTCTATGTAAAAGTGGGAGAACTTTAGAGTTTTATTGACTTTTTTGCAGATGAACAAAAGGGTAATCCGAGGCATTTACTTGTATGAATTCAAGCTGGGCACTACAGCTAAGGAGGCGGACGAGAATATCAACCCCGCATTCGGTCAAGGATGTTCCACGATTCGGACGGCGTATCGTTGGCATCAGAAGTTCCGGAATGGAGATGAGAGCTTGGAAGAACATGAAGGTCGTGGGAGGCATAGTGATGTTGATGAGGACAAGCTGAGAGATGTGGTAGAGGAGGATCCACACAAAGGTACCAGGGAGATAGCGAAGGTTCTTGGCGTCAGTCACAACACAGCTGCCCGGCATCTGAAGGAAATTGGAAGGACCAAAAAGCTGGAAAGATGGGTGCCTCACGAGCTGTCTGAGGAGCAAAGAAACCGACGATGTGAGATCTCGTCCGCACTGCTTCTACGGAACGAAACGGACCCATTCCTTGACCGCATCGTAACCTGTGACGAGAAGCGGATAATGTACGACAACAGCGACGATCGGCACAGTGGGTGTACAGCGATGGGAGCCTCAAGGTTTTTGCGAAGCCGGAATTGCACCAAAAGAAAGTAATGGTGACAGTATGGCGATGTTCGCTGGGAATTATTCACCACAGCTTCCTCCCTCCCGGTGAATCCATCACGGCAGAGAAGTACTGCATTGAAAGTGAAGAAATGATGAAAAAGTTGAAGGATATCCGGCCGGCCTTGGTAAACCGAAGGCGAGTTCTCCTTCTGCACGACAATGCTCGCCCCCATGTAGCACGAATGACGTTGCAGAAATTGAATGAGCTGAGCATTGAAGCTCTACCACATCCTCCGTTTTCTCCCGACCTCTCCCCAACAGATTACCATTTCTTCAAGCATCTTGGCGACTTCTTGGTAGGGAAAATATTCGAATACCAACAGGATGCCGAAAGTGCCTTCGAAGATTTCGTCAATTCCACAACTTCTGATTTTTAGGCTACTGGGATAAAAAAGCTTGTGTCACGCTGCCAAAGATGTGTAGAATCAGAAGGTTTTTATTTCGATTAGTAAACTTGCCTACAAGCCGAGATATTAACTGTTTAAATTTACAGTGGTTCAGTGCCATTTATTTCGTTACAACCTAATATCATAAATCGTAAAAAGTACGAAAAATCGGCGTAAATCGTAATTACGCACCACTGCTATGTACCCACCTTGAACTGCCAATACGTCGCTGTGCTCAGCGGCTGATAGGCGATCACTGGGCCGCAGTTGGTGGTGTCGATACCGCCGTAGGTGTAGACTCCGCCGGGTACACCCGACTGTTCTGTATTGAACACAAATTAGTCCTCACTTCTTGGTAATCTGAATCTTAAAGTGAATCCAGACAGATCGCTCCAAACATTCCTTATGTGACACTGAGCTGCTCTTAGAAAATCAGTAACTAACGAAGGTGCTTACGAGCCTGTACATACTCCGTGACGTGAGCGAGACCGCAAAGCATACGTATCGACTTTTCCCAGGCGACAATTCGGAACTAATCGATACGTATGCTTTCCTCTATCGCTCTCATCGGCTTCCCTAGCGGAGGGGCAAGAACTGTGGGCAGTGGGCAGTGAGTTAAACCTGCCTCATTGCGCGGCAGAATTATACCATACGAAGATAGTCTTTTAAGTAAACCTGGTGTTTCTAAGATCAAGGGAACGTCTACCAGATTGAGCTTCTAACAAGTTAAACTATAGACTCTTCAAAATGGTTAAAATAATTTTTAGTTCAAAGAAAATCTGGTATGACTTTCTTAGAAACATTTTAATTCGGCTCCCCGAATTAGTGCAATAACTTTATGAAATTTTCTTTTTTTTTGAGAACAAAAAATGAACTAATAGAGTAGTTATAGCTGACCAGGTCTTCCTAGTGACCTGAAACTATCATCTGAATCAGATCACATCCGAAGCTGGAAAAGGATAAAAGGATAAAGGACGGCGTGATTCAATCCCTCTTGGGGTGCGCCACGCGTTCTACCTCTACGGGATGTTGTGGAGACCAATTGAATGTGTATTTGGCCATACAATGACTTGCGATGGCCAGAAGCTGAACAACGCAACGCTTTATCCTTCCCAGACAAGTCTGGTGCCAATCCACCGACCCCGGAGGATTGAAGGCTTGGTTGGCCTAGGCGGGAAATCCGAACCAGGAACCTGGTATCGGGTGCACGCGGCAGCCGGCACCTCCTCCGACTGTGCTACACGTGCCCAAGGCTGGAGAAGGGAATGAAAGTGGTACTTCACTTTGTCACCCTTTACCCGAATTATTTTATCGAGAGCCCAGTGGTGGCTTCATCTGTGACCCAACTTTGGGCAACTTAAAAAGAGGAGACGACGAGGCATATAAGTGAAAAAAATCGACCCAATTACGGTCGGTTCCGCTTCGAAGTAGGATTCTATCCTAAATCATGGCTTTACTAAAAAGTTTGAGCAGTAAGTGCTAAGGGATTAAAAAGAAACCTTGGAGGTGTTGGAAACCAAATCAACAACGGTGTTAACTGATGTCCGACCTCCTTTGCGCTCCAGAAAGACAGTGAAGATGGGCGCTTCCACCAGGCCGAGGTCGATGGCTCGCTGGTAGGGAGGGTTGACGCCCTGTTCGGCGAGTGCTTTGAATCCCAAGCCAAGAATGCCGTCAATTGGGTCCTTGAATAGGGCGTTTAATTATATGGAGGTCATTTTGGAACACTCTACTCACCCCGGAGAAGAACTCCGCTATCGTTGATGCTTGACCGAACACAGTGCCGGGTACAACGAGCTGATTCGTGCCAGGGGCGCCGAATCGTACGGTGTCGTTTCCGAAGAAGCCTCCTGCTCCTCCTGTGCCGTACTGAAATGCATTTTCTCACCTGTGAAGTAGTGAAACTACTCCCTGTCTTGCCATCAGAAGCGAGAGAACACGGAACTGCAAATTTGATCGCAGAGGAGCAGAAAAATCACCTGAAGCCGCCAACTCCCTTCGCTTTTCACGTAGGTCGTCGAGAGGCTGGCGTCGAATGCGTCCTTACCATCACACGGGTTCCGAATTCTCGGCTCTGTGGCCGCACAGCAGGCCTTTAGCGGACAGAGAATACGGCAAACAACTTAACGGATTCTTTACTGAACGAGCTATTTAGCCTGAGACTAACCACCTTTTTGATCTTGGGCGACATTTGAGGCGCAAGAGTGTGTCAGTTAACGAATGTTTCACCTCCAAGGTCTGGACAAAAGTGGAGGAAGGTTCAAACACAAGGTAACCTTTTAGAAAGCTTCACAATGAACCGCGGCTATGCCCCGTTTATACTTCGTCGTGGCACGACGCGATGGCCACGCAATGAGGCGAAATTGATCGATCGCGTCGCACAATCAATATGACCACTATACGTGGCGTCGCGTCGCGCCGCGATGAAGTATAAAAAAAACGGGGCCTTAGGCTTCGTTTATAGCATTTTCACTAAACGTTGGACGCTCTTTCCAACAAGCTTGACGCTTTCGAAACTGAACCGAACTTCTTTGAAATTTAAAGGAGCGCCTTCTATCTTCGAGGAAGCTGGAATAATTTTTGTTTAAAAAAGATTTTTTTAAAGTTCAAGAGGTATTTTTATGTAGAATTTCACATACTTCCATTGTCACATCTTGGGTCTTGACAGAGCAGCCCCTTTTTCCTTTGGCCACATGTCACGTCCGGAATCCACAGATTTGCCGACCCTGTATCCAAAACAACCTAAAATGTTCGTTATTTAAGCAGGACGTGCTCTCTTTTGCGTATTACTTTCTTCAGTTTATCAACTGCAACTTACGTAAAACAATGAAACAAATAAAAATAAAATAATGATATTTATTAAACAATAAAAATAATAAATAAATAACAATATAATTATCCTATTCTATGATAACGCGCTAAGCGATGAGTCATACTATCGATCGGCGCCGCGGCAAAAATTAGTCATAATATAGGAGAAAATTCGGGGGAAATAGGGGAGAAATTACGGTACGAAAAAAGCCAAAAATATACAGATGTCTTCTCCCTGCCTGGGAACTTCAGCGTTGGGGCAATCGAAGTCGCTGAACACGCATTTGAAGTTTGTTTTTGAAGTGTCGATCACCGTCAATCGATATTGATCAATCTATCGATTTCTTGTGGATGTCGTCCAGGCGGTCCGAAACTTTAGCCCTAGGGTAGTTGAGGTCCGAAGACGCCGTCCAATGTGCCTGAAGATTCAGAAGGGGTGGCGAAGACGTCATTCGCTAAGGGAGATCATTGAGGGGACCAGTGGCATTAATGGGGGACCGTTTCACTAAGGGAGAACCAGTAGTGAGGAACCAATAGATAGCCCTACCATACTATACACTGTATTTACTGCGAGCCTTTTGTACTCCTAGGTAGGGAAAAAGCTGTAGAGCAGCAAGTTTGATGTGTTCGTCCTTTGTTTAGTGATACAGCAACATCGCGCGAAGCACGCCGATAGGCGTGACGGAGCAGTTGCATTAAATAATAAATAAAAATAGTAAATTTTAAATAATGAAAAGCTTCTTACCGGTATCTTTAAGTTGCAGTTTAGTAGTTTTGCTAGATGATTCTTGATTGTTGATTCTTGTTGCGTTTTTTGTTGTTTTTTTTTTCGCCCACAATGACTTAGACTTATGTTAGTTTGTGTTGTTTTTCTTTTGCATGGATATCCATGCACAGATTAGATAAATAAACAAATAAATAAATAAAGTTTTTGGTCGCACTGGTTAGGTCGAAAAAATACAAAATGTCTTTTTCCATAAATTTTTTCTTTCCGGAGGCCGTAGACAGTAAAACCATCCTCACACGAAACGTCTGCTCTGGTGTTCCAATAGATATGGTGCCGAGGTACTCAACGTCGTCGTAGTCATTGACCTGGAAGAGTAAGGGGTAAGTCGGTTTGCGCCTCGTACTCCACTTCTACGCAAAAATTGAAATGCTTGTCTGTCAGAGGATGGATACATCACTGTGTTGTATTTATTTGACCGACGGGTCTTCTACTCGAAACACTAAATGCTTTAATTGCCCTAGGTACTGCCCAAACTTTGAACGAACTTGGCTAAACTTCATTGTCGCAGCCTATCCCAAATGCAGTGCACGCGCGCTTCTTCCTATTCAAAGGCTAAAGGATAAAGGACGATGTTAAGCAGTCATTTTGGGATGCGCCATGCACTTCACTTTATGTCATGGAGGCCATTGATGGTGCATTTGGACTAAGTCCCCAGCTCCAAAAGGCAGTAGTAATCCATTATCGTGAAATACGTGAAGACTTTGATACTTTTTGTTTGAGCTAGGGAACTGGTCTGCAAGCGGGCACATTTTAATTTGAATGGTGCAGCTCATTTCCGGCGTTTTTTTTTAATCAAACAATTATTTTTTGAGTTTTCTACTTGAAGTTGTTCTTCTATGAGCTCAGGCCGAAATGCCCTTCAAAGTCTCTCTTTCATTTTTTTGTGAAATGACTAATAATTGCAGAGGCATTTTCTATGCCTTCTCGGCTTTATCTATGTTATCTGTTTTCCTGGTGAATTGTTCGACCATTTGCCGGAAATGGCGTCTACTTTTGATCATTTGCTGACCGTTCTAGCATTATTTTGATAAAAGTTGGCTGGTTCAAGAGGCGGTGATCAGTCCCCATAGGATGCGCCACGCCTTCTACTTCTAAGGGATGTCGTGAGGGTGATTTGAATACATATTCGGGCTTTACATCTGGTACCAATTCTCTGAGCCCGGAGGAACGGTAGCAGACCTGAGTGTGAAGGATAAAACACTGATCTAAAGCCTGAATATATTAGGTTGTAACGAATTAAATGGCACTGGCTCGCGCCATTCTTTGGCGCGTCTTTACGCGTTTGATCAAGAACAAACCGTAACATGTGGCACATCATTTAGAAGCGCAAACTTTGCTCTACCGGAGAGTATCGAATTTTCTATGTAAAAGTGGAAAAACTTTCGAGTTTTATTGACTTTTTTTGCAGATGGACAAAAGGGTAATCCGAGGCATTTACTTGTATGAATTCAAGCTGGGCACTACAGCTAAGGAGGCGGACGAGAAGATCAACGCCGCATTCGGTCAAGGACGTTCCACAATTCGGACGGCGTATCGTTGGTATCAGAAGTTCCGGAATAGAGATGAGAGCTTGGAAGAACATGAAGGTCGTGGGAGGCATGTTGAGGAGGACAAGCTGAGAGATGTGGTAGAGGAGGATCCACACAAAGGTACCAGGGAGATAGCGAAGGTTCTTGGCGTCAGTCACAACACAGCTGCCCGGCATCTGGAGGAGATTGGAAGGACCAAAAAGCTGGAAAGATGGGTGCCTCACGAGCTGTCTGAGGAGCAAAGAAACCGACGATCTCGTCCGCACTGCTTCTACGGAACGAAACGGACCCATTCCTTGATCGCATCGTAACCTGTGACGAGAAATGGATAATGTACGACAACAGGCGACGATCGGCACAGTGGGTGGACAGCGATGAGAGCCCCAAGGTTTTCGCGAAGCCGGAATTGCACCAAAAGAAAGTAATGGTGACAGTATGGTGGTGTTCGCTGGGAATTATTCACTACAGCTTCCTCCCTCCCGGTGAATCCATCACGGCAGAGAAGTACAGCATTGAAATTGAAGAAATGATGAAGAAGTTGAAGGATATCCGGCCGGCCTTGGTAAACCGAAGGCGAGTTCTCCTTCTGCACGACAATGCTCGCCCCCATGTAGCACGAATGACGTTGCAGAAATTGAATGAGCTGAGCATTGAAACTCTACCACATCCTCCGTTTTCTGCCGACCTCTCCCCAACAGACTACCATTTCTTCAAGCATCTTGGCGACTTCTCGGTAGGGAAAATATTCAAATACCAACAGGATGCCGAAAGTGCCCTCGAAGATTTCGTCAATTCCAGAACTTCTGATTTTTATGCTACTGGAATAAAAAAGCTTGTGTCACGTTGGCAAAGATGTGTAGAATCAGAGGGTTTTTATTTCGATTAATAAGCTTGCCTACAAGCCGAGATATTAACTGTTTATATTTACAGTGGTTCAGTGCCATTTATTTCGTTACAACCTAATACATTCCAATCACCCGGAGGAATAAAAGTCTTGGCGGGACTCGATGCAATAGCCTTCATTTGGAGTGCATGCGGCAGTTCCCGAGGAGTAATATCCATATGATCGCCTGCAGTTTGGACAGGCGGGTCTGAATTTTGCAAACCTTTTCCGATGTGTTCGGAATAGGATAGGAGGATCTAAAAACCGTACGGTAAGACTAAGTGCACCCTTCCCCTTGTTCTCATCCCTTCATGTTCTTGCTCCTGATCAAAGCTCGGCGTTCTTTGTGTGCGTAATAATTAGCCTGTACACTTGATTCCACATACTTTGGTCCTGTGCTGCTTTGAAAAGTAGCTGTAGCCACTGCAAATTCACCGACTGTTCGAGAACGCTAACTAACGGATGTCTCTATGCAGAGTCTCGTCTCACTTGCAAACGACAGAAAAAAAGGAGGGGGACTAACGTTGTGCGGATAGATGCCGTCAGAGGCTTTCAGCACTAGTCGGGAGGTGCTCTTCTGCTGTAGATGCCGATGCCATGTGCCCGTCCTCATCAGCCTTGCCCTCTTGGACTCGATCCGAGTCAGACGCATCTGGTAGACTGCTGCTGCCGTACAGGCGATTAGCAGCACCAGACCAATCCACTTCATTTCGCTGAAAATTATTCGCCGACTTATCTGACAAACCGTGGTCTATTAGAAAAGGAACCCCATCACGTACTTACTGAAGTCTTTGCTCTTGTTTGGAACGCTTGCTTTTTATCAGGACTTTGCCGTCTCAGATAACGATTTGTTGTTGTATGTTGTTACAGGATGTTTTGTTGCGATCAAAACTCTTGCGCCAGGCGGGACTCGAACCCGCATCTTCTGCTTTCCGGGCAGCGGTGTTCGCCTTACACCACCGGCGCTGTTTAACCGTACATAACATCCGCGATATCCTAGAGGTCTGTCAGCACCCACCCGTGATACGGAGATGGGGATGGGCCTGCCGCTGATATCAGCATGGAACCGGTCAAGCTGAAGACCTTACTAGTAACAATGCTTGAACACATTTTCTTAAGCCTGGAGCGGCTTAAGGCGAACATCGCTGCCCGGAAAGCAGAAGATGCGAGTTCGAGTCCCGCCTGGCGCAAGAGTTTTGATCGCAACAAAACATCCTGTAACAACATATAGCCTCTCTACCAGCCGCTCCAGGCTAAGGCAAATGTGTTCAAGATTTGTTGTTGTTTTTTTAGGCGCAACTGTGATTCTGCTTTGTAATTGTTAAAAAAGATAAAAACGAAACTAACCGAATAAAGAATGCCGGAAAGAGTGACAGAATGACGACATAGTCCGACTATTTGTACCCCGTGGTCACCCACACGGAATGCAACCGCCTCTATCAGTCAGGTGCTTTCAAGAGCAAACAATTGCACTGGCATATAGTTGGTTGACGAGTCATTTGTTTGCTCCCTATTTCAGCCTTTCATTGTATACCGTCGGAGTGGAGATAATTGCCCAAAACTTGAATGGAGTCCAAAGACACCACAACCCACAGTCAGAGTGGCAAAGTGTAAGACCCCGTTTATAGTCCAATCGCTGCGCGGCGCGTTTAAGTGAAAAGTTCGAATTCTAGTCAATTTTGGTATTTCCCATTATGAGGCGCCACGTGTCGAATGGATTATAAACGGGGCTCAAGCTTCGAACTGTTGTGCATCTTTCGGATGCGCCATGTGTTCATGAAAAATCTCTTTGAAGGGTACCTCGTTGCGGCGTCCATATGAAGTCTGTCCATCCCTTCATAGCTGTTAGCCAGTTCTTCGAATTACAAACTTTACTCTCTCAGCGTCTCTCACAGCCTTGAACATTTTTTTGAAGGGTAAAGGGTAAAGGTCGGCCTTGTTTAATTCCTTTATGGGATGCGCCACGCGCTGGACTTTTACGGGGTCTAGCATGCATCGGTTTGGTTGTATGATTGCTTTATTCAATGATTCAATGACTTACAGTGGCCAGTCGATAGGCAGGTTACTGCTTTGCTACTACTCAAAGGCACCAATTTACCAATATCGAAGATGGAAGGCTTGCCGTCCTGGACGGAATGCAAACCAGAATTTTTTTGGGACAACGGGATGGTCCATAAACACTGCAGTAAAGATTTAGTGGTATAAAAGCTGCAGGAGCGTGCCAACTTCTGTAAAATTTAAGGTATTATTGGTATTATTTTCTTATGCATTATAGACCACGACGGAAGTGGACATCACAGTGGGGGTACACCAAGGGTCGGCCCTGAGCCCGTTCCTCTTCCTGCTGACACTTGACTCTATAGTGAACCACCTTGAGGAAGGCCCTCTCAGAACAATCCTCTACGCTCAGGAGGTGAAGAAGAAGACTACGACGGAGCAGTATTGATTACAAGCGTCCATCCCTGACTCAATAAGAACCTTCAGATCGTGTGAGTAGTTTTGAAGGTCGTGTCGTAGCACCCCCTACGGAATGCTCATAGTCGGTTTCGAAGACTATGTCGAGCTCCGTTTGTCTACCACGCAGAGCAGGTTCTTTTGAGATTTCCGGGGCTTCACGACAGCATTGTGGTCTTTCTCTTCGCTTTGATTGCTCTATTCCGCACTGGCTAGCGTTCGTCGATCCTTTGTCCTAATTTTGGAACGCATGGCACAGTGGCTCGCATAATCTGGAGGGTAGCCATGTGCTTATGGCCACATTGCCCCTTCTTGATCTGCAAGTCGTTGCCATATCTCGTTCTGTCCTTGGTTCCCTCTCTTCTTGGTCATTCCTTCAAGCACTTTCCTTGTGAGCAGTATCTACCAGAGTTTGACACTTTACGGAACAGCTGAATTTTTGGTTTAAGATGCAGTTTCTATGTGAAAATTAGCTTCTAAAAATGGGATCTTTTCATTAACGTGATTCACAGATAGTAAAAAAAGAAGCAGGGTGCGTAACAGAAGGAAGGTTTACTTAGTGCCACCCCGGCTGCAATTGTTTATTCTATTAATTTTTAAGGTCTCTTTGAAATTTCGATTTAATTCACTAGTATAGTTTCCAAGACTCAAGCCACAATGCACCATGGCTGGAAATTTCTGGACAGGGAGTCATGTACGAAAACGAAACACCTGGATACTGACATGAACAAGTGACCGATTTTACACTGTAATGCGGTGCAGTATCACTAAGCTGTCCCAGAGCGAGCTTTAAAGAACGTCTTGAAGATGGTGTTGAGGTATATTCGTGTGCTTTTGGTATTCGACTGTCTCTCTTCTGCCATCTTTTTTCCGAACTGCGGTTGGTTCCCATACTAGGAGTATCTCTTGACTACGAGGATGCAGCGAAAGAAAAAGCGATTTAGAGGCTCCCACGAGAACGTCTCCTATCAGATGTTAGGTTTTTGTTCGACGTCACGCCAATTGACGAATCTACAAACTGCGGCGCGGTTTTCACTGGTCCCAAACTCGTTCTAATCGGCGGCGGGGCGGGGCGGAGAGTGGGCAGCGGACGGAATCATGTAGGGAATGTACGCCCTCCCCATGTCACAACCCTTCTTTTAGATAGTAGGAAGTAAATCGGATGACTCGGTATTTTTTGTCCTGTCGGTTGTAATGGGTCGTTTATTCTGAGTTGGCATTTCTTTAATTGTTCGCGACAGGACTGTTATTTTACAACAACGTCATCAGCGATGGGAGATTTGTTCGTCGGAAAAACAACACACATCCTTGAAAGGGAATCTCAAGTTTTCGAAGCTGTTCATTCCCGCCCTCGACGTCTGGACTTTTAACAGATAGAGGCCGTTTATAGTTCGTGACGAGAGCGATTCGTTGCGTATACTCCCGCGGGAGCATCTGCGGAACGTCTGCGGACGAAAGGTGACTGCGGACGGCGGGCGTGGCGGGGCGCGGCGATTGGCCAGGTGAGGGATCTTAGCGCGATTCCCGCCCGTCCGCGGATGCTCCCGCGGGAGTATAACTCAGGCCTAAAGCCAAGCGAATGCCGCCAAATCTGTTCATACTCGAGCGCTGTTGCTGTCGCTCTCCTCGCTCCTTTCGCCTGTTCACACTTCTTACTTGCGCCTCGAACGACACTGCTAGCGTTGGAGTGCGTAATCGACCACCATTGAAAGTCGTAAGAGCTCGAAATTTGCGCAAATTCTCGTTTAATTC
>OX377204.1:102165846-102485053 GCA_947396885.1 Heligmosomoides polygyrus polygyrus | reverse complement strand
AATGACCCTCCATCCTGTGCGCACCAAGTGGGGTCGCCATATCTGACCTCCTCAGTCCATCTAGATGTTCTTTAACTCTCAGACACAGGGGTCGCCCAGTTTCCCCTACGTTTTCGGCTCCGCAGACCTCACATGCGACGAGGTAGATTACGCAGGAGGTCATGCAGTCTCCTTCTCGCCCAGATGGACAAACTGAACAGTTTGGCGTATTGCATAGGCGGTCGTATTGGCGATTGCGCACCAGCTTTTGTTTCAAGTTAGGTGGTGGAATTTCCACCACTCTAACCAGAGGGTCCAGGTCATACCTACGTAAGGCTGCTCGCACCGCTGTGCTTAAAGCATCCGAGATGTAGGGAAGGCAAAACGGAATTTTATCGTGGTCTTGGGCATTAGCCACGAACTGCCTCCCAGTAGAAGGGCCGTTTTTAGGTTCTAGAGGGTATCCGTTAGAACGAGCAATCTGACGAGCTAAATCCAACGAGTCAGATTTGTTCTGAGTGGTGGAAGAAACCATCCTCGCAGTCCTAAACATGTGTCTGATAGTTAAAGAACATCTAGATGGACTGAGGAGGTCAGATATGGCGACCCCACTTGGTGCGCACAGGATGGAGGGTCATTCCGGAGAAGAGTCTATGGTTTCCACGAAGATACTGGCACGAGAGCCCAAGACTTCAGCACGTAAGACGTTAGAGGCCTTTGGATTACTGCGAAAAGTCCAAAACTGAATCGAAAGGATGAGTGCCTTGCCATCACTAATGAACTATCAGCCTTCCTTGACCTCTGTAGACTTTGATCGCAACGTCTTCAAGTCAGGATGGTCTCTCGCCGGTCTATCAGACTACCCACTGCACGTTACGCGAGGAGGTGGCCTGCCATCAGGTCCTTTCCATCTCATTAGGTGAGCATTTCCGGCGTCTACGTGTTCCACTACACTTGGTACTGAGTGGCCGCCTTTTGTCTTGTATTGTAGCCTAAAAAGGCAGTTGGGACCAGTTGGATTTTTCCTTTGATTTTTCAAGGTTCTGACGAAGGCGAATAGCCGAAACGTTAGCCGAATAAAGGATTACCGTCTTGGCTTTGGCTACAAGCAAAACAGCAACAACAAGTTCAATCATCATGCCAAGACTTACGGACAGTCGAATCTGGTCGACATTACGATTCTCATCTATCATAGACATAGGGCGACTTTTTTATTCGAAGTCTTGAAAAGAAGCATTACCAGACGGGAGGTGCCTTACGTCCGGTCTTTTTCAAAACGGTCTTTTTCCAACGGCTTCTGCTGTGTAGCTACGTACACTAAGCTCCACTGTCGCTCTCGTCACTCGAGTCGCAGAGTATGAACAACCTCTGAAGCACTGTAAGGCCAAGCGTCGCTGTCGTCCGACCGTGAACGGGCGACTGAAGCGACAAGATCGACAGGGACAGCGCTCGCCTATTAACGGATTTTGCGTCGTTCGTTAGCTTTTTATCGATCCGCATGTTTTACTCGGAAATCCCTTCGCGGAATATAGACAGGCCCCGCACCTTAGTAGTAGCATGTGACACGTCTAGGCAAGCGGAAGAAGACCTCCGAAGTTTTGAGTTCTGTTGACGATCGTAAACTTAAAGAAACGCTGTCATTTGTGTCAAGTCGTCGAAAATTAGCTGGGCCGGCCACGTAATACATACATCAGTACATCATTTCGCATTTCGCACACATCAGCAAAGTGTCGCCTGGAAGTGTCGCATGAATTGCACGCTATTTCAAAGGAGTACCCTAAAGACCATGTTTGGACTGAACGGGCTTCTTCTTGGTAGCCTTTAGCAACAGATTTGATTACCTTTCTGTCGTTCTTGAGAGTCAGGGGAGCTGGATATCTTCGTTACGTAGCAAGGGGAATGAAGACTTCGGGTGCTGCTGCTTGCGTGAGCAGATCGAGCAGGTGATTCTGAAGAAGTCATCTGAATCACTAAACTGTTCAGATTTTAACAGCGGCCCACTTTCTATCCGCGCTACCGTTTCCCTTTATCACGTCATCTGTATGGATCACCTTTGAAGGATTCATTAGTGCCTCCAGTGCTACCCGATGCGTTGACGTTGTCGCCGAAGCGAGATCCGAAACCATCGACGACCGTCGGCACGTCGTACTCAGCTCACATGCCTGCATGAGCTGTCGAGTGTAAGCGGCAATGAACCACTAGCATCAAGTTGCTATTCATGCGTTCATTTACTCGTCGAATGGTCGTCACGGCAACCCGTCGACCGTGGTCGTCGTTGACATCTCTTCTGAAGTGCTCGATCTGACGCCACGGACTCCCTCCCCTGTACACCGCTGCCACTGTCAAAAAAGGCTTCGAGGCCACTATTCTCTGCGGACTCCATCGCATCTGGTCTCTAATTTTCTCACGCACTCGCATGGCGTGGACAACTCGACATGCTACAACTGAATGTTGTGGGAATACTACATTTGAGGAGTGATTCCGTCGACGAGTGCTCTTTTGCTTCCTTCCTTGCTCCTTTTTATTTTGCTATTTGAAGGTTTAGGCTAATCAAGGCGTTATTTTTCGCCTTGTTCCTAATGGTTAAGCTGGGGAATGAAGGTCATTGCCAGCCATTCCTCTGGCTGTGCCAGGCATGTGCTTCACGTTTTTGACTACTACATGACGTGGAGTTCGAAGCTTACAATTATTGCACTGTAGATTGGCTTACGTATACCACATGATGGACAGGTCTCGGTACTTCCTGTGCCTCCAGTAAATCTGAAACTTATTTGACTCGGTAAGAACGGAGCTGTTCGTAGTCCATGACAGCGACTGGTGGGTAGTTCATACTCGCAAAGCCGCATGGCGTTGCACCATGATATCGATTTTTAGCCCCAATCGATAGAGATCACTTAGTGTGCACAAAACGCGCGACGCGATGGAATGATAAGCTCCTATATCGATTCATCGCGCAGTGCGATCGATATGGGAGTTTATCACTACATCGCGTCGCGCGTCGAGTGCCCCCTAAACGATCCTATAGCGCCGCATCGCGTTTATACATCGCCGCCGGGGAACACCTCATTTGATGGAATTTTGGAGTATTTTATTCGGCGAACCGCAAAGCTAAATGAGTCTGCGAAGCTCGGCGTGGTGACCAGCAACTAGCAGCTCTCGGAGAGCGGCCAAGATTGTCGCGCCGTCGTGCGAGTATAAAGAACCCTTATGCCATTTTCACGAACAATTGAACATTTTTCAAATCAAGCAGGACATTGTTATCAGCAGGATTGAGGCTTTTGAAAAATCTGAAAAATTTTCCAAATTAAGACAGCTTCCTTCACATTAAACTAGATATTTTCCGTGAAAGAATAATTTTTTTGCCCAGGGAAAATTCAGTGCGACTTTTCTCACTTATTTCTGAATTGCTTTAGTTTAGGTGCCCAATACCTGCACGTATGTATGCACCGTTTGAAACTTTATCACCTGTATCACCTTGTCCCGTTGATCATCGACTTGCTCGAGCAGGTGCCAGCAACGTCTTCATATGTCCCTGTCGCGTGCCAGAGTGCTTCAATGGATTCTCTTCAGCCTCGGTACACGAAGGGCGTCATGTCGTTCGTTTAGGGCTTCCACGAAGAAGTCCGACCAACGCGTTGGTGGGCGTCCCGGTGTTCTCTTGACATCCCGCGGAATCCAGTCGGTGACGGCTCCCGTCCAGCGGGTGTCTGCGAAGCGCATTACGTCCCACCTAATTTTCGACGACTTGGCCCACGCGACAGCGTCTCTGATCTTCGAACGTCGGCGAAGCTCGGAACTCCGGAGACCTTCTCTCACTTGCGTGAGTCGTGTCACTCCCAGCATCGTCCTCTCGATTCCACGCTACGCGACGCTGATCGCGTGTTCATCCTGCTTTCGTATAGCCCAGGTCTCTGAGGCGTATGTTAGGGCAGGAAGAACAGTGGAGTCGAATAGGTGGGCACGGAGTCGGACGTTCTTCGTCTTCTTCGCGACTTCTTCGACGCTCTTGAAAGCTCCCCAAGCCGCTCTTTTCCTCCTGCTCAGCTCTGGTGCTAGGTCGTTGGCCATGTTGACTTCGCGACCCAGATAGACGTAGCTGGAGCATTCGGAGATGTTCGTTCCGTTGAGCGAGAATGGGGCATCAGAAACCCATCCGTTCCTCATGAACATCGTCTTCGTAAGATTCAGCTGCAGTCCAACGCTTCCACATACACGATCGAAGTCGGCCAGCATTCGCTCCGCCTGGCTGATGCTCGGTGTTATGAGCACGATGTCGTCAGCGAAGCGCAGATGATGTAGCTGCCAGCCGTCGACCTTCACTCCCATATCTTCCAATTCCAGTTCGCGCATGACGTTTTCCAGGGTGGCGCTGAAGAGCTTCGGGAGGATGGTATCCCCATACTGAACCCCTCTTCACATCGTTGTCGACGTCGTTGTAGAATGGTGAAATCGAGATCGTAAATCCACTGTACAGCTCTCGAAGGGCTCTGGTGCACTAAGTAGGAACTTTATTAACTTTATAAAAATTGAAACACTATAAAATTTATTTGTTTACTTTAAGAAAAAGAAGAAATAGCTCAAGAAGAATTTTTTGAAGGAGAATTTTAGAATATCTAAAGACAGCAGCTCTTGCCGTGTTGAAATGAGCGATTGCGCTGTCATGGACTCGTCAGGCTGGCTGCGATTTTAATTTGATTGGTAGTATAAACGCTGCCTACTTGAAACAGTGAAGTAAAAGTGAATCTTATGTCGAGTCATCAGCATAGGAGCCGAGAAAACTCGGCAAGATGCACTAGAGAGAGCCATCATATACTGTGGTTTCTCCTCTGAAGAAGTCTGCAGAATTCTCACTCTACGATATTCTCTTTCAGAATCCATCTAAACTTTGCATCCTGTATAAATGTATTTGGCATTTGTACTCTGTTTGACATAGAAGGGCTGTTAATGCTACTCTTCTCGACTTGACAACATCTATACACGCAAAATATTACATCTACAGCGTATTTAGCGGCAACAGATGCATTAAAACATGTATCATATAGGATCTAACCTTACCCCGCTAAATGTTGGAAAGCAGTTGGCCTTAGACAAAACGACTAAAGCTCATTAAGGATAAGGATAAAGGACGGCGTTACTCAATCCCTTTTGGGATGCGCCACGCACTCTACTTCTACGGGATGTCGTGGAGGCGATTTGAATGCGTATTTAGCCATAAAATGACTTGCGGTGACCAGCCGATAAACTAGTCAGCGCTTTATCCTTCCCAGACAAGTCTGGTTCCAATTCTCCGACCCCGGAGGCGTGGAAGGCTTGGTTGGCCTGGACGGGAAATCCGAACCAGGAACCTGGTATCGGGTGCACGCGAGCCGGCGCCTCCTCCCACTGCGCTACACGCGCCCGTCCTGAAGCTCATTACGACATAGAAATCGTTATGTCTGAAACCCTAAAGGGAGGAAACTGGCTGCGAAGTAAGCAAGGAAGGCGAAGTAACGTAGATGAGCATCACAATTAGGAGAATAAACAATGCAGAAACTCACAGTTGTCGAAAAGTCAACGTTTACGAATGAATGCAGCGTCATAGGATTACAGATTCAGGAATATCTGGATCAGCTTCTCGGATGCCAGCCCAAGGGTCGTCTTGCCCTGCGCACTTCCTCCTCGAGAACTGGCGCCAATGGTTCAATTTTGGGATGGGACTTGAACACCTTTAGCAGCTCGTCCTGCACACGATTCCACAGCCACTGTACTATCTGCGCCTTACGTAGCTGTTCCAGATCACCGGAAGCCATGATTGTGTTCCATTACTCGAACGTCACATCCGTAACGGCCGTAATCGACTTCGGATCCATAATAGATGAACGAAGAACCTTAGGTTACCAAGAGGCTACTCTCGGTCGCACATACTCCAATGTTGGTATGTACTCTGCTTGAGTTAACTTCGTCTTGGCTTTCAAGTCACCAACATCCTTCGTGACTACCAGAAGATCACTTAGCCCATGATTCCACGCTTCACACCCTGAAGTTCGTCCACGTGTGCCGGCGACAGAAGTAAACAAAACCGACAGTAACTGCAACTTCTGACTGACCAACTCCAACGGTCTCAATGATGACTATGCCGTATCCGGCGCCTTCGCAAAGAATGACTGCTTCATGGATTCCACTCGTGACACCTCCCAGTTTATAAGGGACTCTTGGCAAGTCTAGCCTGCTACAAAGAAGACATATGCTCGGTAAGGCTCCACAAGTATCCCATAAGTATTCGCCGATGAATTTTGCGATTAGCTTAGGACGGGAAATGATTCAGGTGATATCCCGCTGTCATTCAGAGACCGAGCTAGATCGAATAGCACAGCCTCAATTTCCCCTTCGGAGCCTCACTACTGCTTGCGGCGGATATTCGCGGCACGGCGATGGGGTTCACTGCAGGATGTCCGTAAGAATGCATGCTTTACAGACGTGAGACTATACGGCGTTGTCATCCGCAAAAGCAGCTCTGTCGCGACTGCTGCACTTTCTAGCGCAGTAGCACGACGAAGGTCGCCAAATGGAAAGTTTTTCGCATTGCACAGCCATTATTCATTTGGCGGAAATTCATTGAATATACAGCACTCCAGCACCCGTCAAATGAGGTGTTTTACAGCGGCGAAGTATAAATGGTGGGGCGCCGCTGAGCGACGCAAGTATGAACTACTAGGGACTGTTCGTCATTCCAGCGGCGCCCGCGACTGCGTCGAGCAGTGTACGAAACTAAAAAAGCCTTCCGAAAAGAGACCGATGAAGTCCTTGAGATCTTCAGCACTTTGCCTCCAATTCTAGTCGTTTTCTATAGGCTTCGATTACAGCAAGCACTGCACAGATCTGCAGGTTGGCAACACTATAGAAGCTAGGAATACGGCAAATACCAAGAATTTTCAGCTGGCTGGTGTAAAAGTCTGGTCAAACTTTACAAAATGTATGCCAACCATTAAAGAAAAGAGTATCGTCTTCTGTCCAGCAAGTAAAAGCTGATTGAGGATGCAACCTTTGTTGTGCCTGAAGTAGTGTAAAGACATGTGCGAATTTCGGCTGTTGAAATCTTCAACGACGGCTGATGACGCGCTCCATCGCCAGTCGTCGCTCCAGCTTATTCCAGCTACTGTTGGCCTTTTCATTATCCACAACGGAAGCTGCTAGTCCCCAGCAGTAAGGGCCTGTTCATACTTCGCGACAAGAGCGACTTGTCGCCTGTGCAAAATATGCGTATCGATTAAAACCGAGCGCGCGCCGCCGAAAAGTGTTCGTACTCGAGCGCCGGCGTTGTCGCTCCAGCCGCTCTTGTCGCTTTTGTCGCTGCGCACGCAGCGCACGCCACGCGCGCTGCTCTCGCTGCACTCTCGTCGCCCGTACAAAACATACGAATCGATTAAAACAGAGCGCGCGCCGCCGAAAAGTGTTCATACTCGAGCGTGGGCGCTATCGCTACAGTCGCTCTAGTCGCAGCTGTCGCCTGTTCATACTTCGGCGCGCTGCGCACGCTGCTCACGCCGTGCACGCCCCGCGCGTTGCGCTCTTGTCGCTGCTGTCGCAAAGTATGAACAGGCCCTAAAACATGAAGATCTATTAAAGCGATGCGATCGTCGTGAAAACTGTCCATAGTCGGTGGCTGTCGTCAATGTTGTCTCGCTGAGCTCTCCTGTCTCGCACGTCACGACATCAAAAGATCAGAATTTGCACTTGTGCTAGCTGATTCTTGATTCAATTGTAGCTGATACAAAGGGAGCATTCATGGATATCCGTTGCTTTTCTATACGTTGCTCGAGGAGGCGAACGGAAGCCTGAGAAGAATTGAGCCTCTTTTGCTATCTGCTTCCGATGGGTCTGGGATTTCATGGTTGATAACGTTGGATGATCAGCATAAGCTTCATTAAGAAGGGTTGAGCTCAGACGAAGCAAGATTTCATGAATAGTCGCAGTCACTGGTTCAAACGTCACTCTCGCAAACTCACTTAGGCAATTAAGGCGAGAACTTTTTTGACTACATGAGACCTTACTGAACTCTAGACATGACATGTAGTTGTGGTTGTCATGGGAGCTCTAAACAAGCTAATCTTGCAATTATTCAGTTAGAGATGTCTCAATAGGAGACTAATGAGTTCTAGCTACCAGCTACTGATAAAATACGCATGCTACAAAAGCTTTTAGGTAATTTGTTACCACCGGCTCAGAGTCTCAGAGCGCAGAGCTCGCTATACTCTACGGCCATTTTCTAATGCCGCTACAATCTTCTCCACGGTGATCTTCTGAACGGGGCCGTGGGTTGGAGCCGTTGAAGGGATGGCTGGATGAGGAAATTCTACCGTAGAGATTTCCTCAAAGTAGTCGCGCCATCGCTTCAATGCCTTCTTGCGGTCCATAAGATGGCCGTTCTCATCATTGATGCCGAAGAACTTCTCGATGTCCCTGGTCTGGCGATGACGATTCTTCGCGAGTCGGTACAGATACCGCTCACCATCGCGCGACTCGAACTTCTCGTTAACATCTCCATAATGAGTGGCTTTTACAACAGCCACGGCCTTCTTTGCAGCTTTCTTCGCTTCTTGGTACTTCCGCCAGTTATCGGCTGTCTTTTCGCCGAGAAACACGTGATAGAGCGACTTCTTCTCTCGCACTTTTGCTTTCACGTCGTTTGTCCACAGCCATGTCTGCTTGTCGACCTTCCGTCGCCCAGGCTTCGTAATGCCGAGTTCCGAATGTACAGCTTGACGAATCGCGTCGGTCGCCTTCTTCCAAGTTTCGTCGACAGTCGTGACTGTCGGTAACCGCACGCGAGAAATCACAGCTGCTTCCTTCTCTCTCATTCACCACCACTTGATTCTTGCTGCACCGCATCGCTCAACCTGCTTCAGCCTCGGAGGGGCGATCTTTAAAGTACAGATCAGCGGTTGATGCTGTGGTGCGACTTTCTCATACGGCACGATCTTCGAGTCTGTGACAAGACTTCGGTCTCGATCCTTCACAAGGACAAAGTCTATCTGAGTCCTGGTGTTCCCGCTATAGAACGAGATGAGGTGGGAATCGCGTTTGCGAAATACGGTGTTCCTTATGGTGAGGTTGTGCGATTCCGCATATTCAAGGATACGCTCACCATCTGCGTTACGCGACGCGTAACCGAACCCACCATGACAGCCGTACCCGTCTTTCGTCGCGCCGACGTGCCCGTTGAGGTCACCAGCGACTATGATGACATCTTTCGACGGTACCTCTGCTGTCTTCTCATCCAGCAGGTTCCAAAACTCTTCCTTGGCTTGATCCGAGCAGCCAGTCTGCGGAGTATACGCAGAGAAGAAGTGATAGAGTCGCTCCTTCGCGGCGACAACGATCTTCCTCAATCGATCGTCAAAGCGCTCGACGCTTACAATCGAGTCACGAAATCGTTCGGAGACGATTATTCCGACACCACTGGTGGTCCTGGGACTTCCACATAGAACGGCCTTGAAGCCTCGTCCTATGTCCCTTAACTTGCGGCAGGACCACCTCGTCTCCTGCTCCGCACAGAAATCAACTCATCTTCGCTCCAGTGCTTCAATCAACTCGCACGAGCTGCCCGTCAACGTACCCATATTCAGCGTTCCCACGAGGGTCCTGCTTAAGTTACGGGACTTTCGGACTAACTCAGTTGCCCCCCGATGCCGTCCTCGCATCAGGGACCCTCGCATACTTTCCACACTCGCCGGGCTTTGCGAGTGCGCGTCGGCTCCCGCGGACGCCGTAGCACTACCTCGATAAACCTGAACAGTCATACACCATGTGATGTGATACGGGTCTTCGTAGGCCGGCCTGTCACAAGGGCCAGTCGCCTGCAATCGAATGTTCGTGATCGGCTTAGCTCGCAGAGCGAACAGTTTCCAGTGGCACCACGTGGAGGAACGGACATCGCCACCATGCTGCTCACATTAGCGACATGAATATACCACCTACCTAATTATGACATGCACCGTCACAAGTTGCTTCTGTTGCGGTTTTTCGCCTAGCCTCTTCTGTTCAATCTTTTTGGTGAAGACAAACTTGTCCTAAGAGGTAGCGGTACTGCCAATGCTGTGTAAAACGCGATAATGACTCATTAATGTGCCATTCCCCAGAGTATTCCAAAAGGTAAAAGCAATTCTAATCGCAAATATAATAGTGCGCATGCCAAAGGAATTGCTCTGTGCCGTTCTTGATGTTGTACTACCTCCATGATTACTTGAGCACGTGATGTTCCAACAAATTGTCTGCCTTCAACTTACCTCTGTCCAGTTTGTCGTTGTTCGTTTAGAGCTCCAGATTTTGTATCCGGTATTGTTTGTATTTTGCGCTATTGTTCCGGTGTTTCCTTGACGAATTCTATGCGGGTTGTAGCCGCCTCCCTGTCGCTACTCAAGAGCCGTTTCATTCAGGCGACTAGACTAATGAAGGGTGGCGTGTAAAGGTCAGCGTTAGTCTACACCTTGGGGGATGCGCCACGCATTCTACTTCTTTGGGATATTGATGGAGCAATTTGAGTGCGTACTTGGCCCACTGACCAGTCGAAGGACAAGTAAGCGTCAGTGTTTTATCGTTTTCAGACTAGTCTAGTACACACTCATTGACCTCGGAGGGCTGGAAGCTTTGGTTTGCCTGGTAGGGAAATCCGATCCAAAAACCTGGAATCAGGTGCACTTGCCAGCCGGCGCCACCTCCGACATCGCTACCACGCAATCTCTTTTCATTGCTTTATTTCTTTATTATATTTATATTATACATATATCATTTTTTAGGTCAAATTGGACACTTTCCAAATTAAATTGAACTTTTTTAAGCAAGTCTGGGCGTTTGAAATCGAGCTACACATAGTACAAATCAAAACGAGTGCTCTCCAGATTAAACAGGAGAGTCACCAACACACTCAGAATAATTTTTTGATTGAGGAAAATTTACCGAAATTTCTTTGTAATTTTTGAATCGTGTCTCATTAAGTGACCGTCTTGCTTAAAATTTTCTAAAAAAATTGTTTGCTATTGAAAAATAATGAGCCAAATTCGCGCACAAAAGGAACAACCACTCAGGGTAATGAAGAAAATGCATCATGCACTCGTCTAGATCATAGCGACGGTGTTTTTTTATGCATAATGTAGATGCTGTATACTTGTGCAGAGGCGGAGGGGTATGCGTGCTCTTTTATAAATGTTTTTTTGTACCGTATACACGTGCTACTTCCCGCCAAGGGAATTTTCGCTATCAATCGAATAAAAATTGCGACGATCTCGTGGGATGCATGGCGCGATCTCTCTTTTAACACACTGAATAATTACTGCTTCCTTCACTTAAAACTGATTTCAATTCAGTGTCGTTCATTGGAAAATAAAAATCCATTGGGCAATAAATAATAACAAACAATAAAGAAATAAAATTTTATAACAATTTCAATACGGGCAAACGATTCAAGGCGGTTTCTTTAAGCCTCAAGTGGCTGGTATCGAGGTTGTAAGCTGTCATAGCGGTGTTTTGTTGCGGTCAAAACTTCTAGTACCAGACGGAACTGGAACCCGCACCTCCCTCTGACGGGAATGCTCTACGCCTTTACACCACCGGCGCCGTTTGATGTTGCGGATGTGGATGTTGCGGATGTGGATGTTGCATTCGATCAAACGGCGCCGGTGGTGTAAAGGCGTAGAGCATTCCCGCACCGTCAGAGGGAGGTGCGGGTTCAAGTCTCGCCTGGCGCTAGAAGTTTTGATCGCAACAAAATATTGTTATGACAGTTTAAACAATGCATTTATTCACTTATTGGGGCAGGCGAAATAAAAAGTTCAAAGAATGTCACACCAAAATTTTAACCTGACAGACGTTCGTTTTGATCTGAAAGATGTTCAGCCTAATTTTAAAAATGTCGAGTTTGTTTGAAAGAGTGCCCAATTTGATTTGAAAAATGGGATCTATCCTAGTCCAGGGGCCACATAACTAAAGAATATGTAAAAAATCGACTTGGGACTTATCGACTCCTACAGAGCACGATAGAACCTAAACCAGAAAAATTCACGAGCAAAAAAAAAACACGAAAAAATGAATGTTTTCGCCGCGGTTGTAAGCGGGTGAAGTTATGTGCCCTTCTCACCATGTTAGATCCTGGTTATAACATGTCAGGCGGCGGTCAGCACGCGCTAGGTGGCTCTATGCGCCCTCCTCACCATGTTACATCCTTGTTCTAACATGTCAAGCGGTGGTCAGCCACGCGGCACGGCTCCATTGCGTCGCTCTTTTCCCGCCGATACGGTTGTCAAACCGCGGTGATTTTATTTTTTTTCTATTTATCCGTTTTTTCTTTGGTTTAGGTTCTATCGTGCTCTGTAGGAGTCGCTCGTTAAGTCCCAAGTCGATTTTTTACATACTTTTTAGTTATGTGTCCCCCGGACTAGGATAGATCCGAAAAATGTCCTATTTGACGTGAAAAGTGTCCAGCGTATATTTATGTCCTTTTTCCTTAAAGGTTAGGCTAGCTAGCCGTATCCCATGGCTGCAATTGCCCGGATTCTTCGTGGTTCCCTTCTTCTTGCTCGTTCTTCTCCCTCGCAGAATAACCGTTTTAGGATACTCGCAGCTGATATTTGGATTAGCCCGACCTTACAGCTTTTCCACTTTCTTGTGAATAATCAGAGACGACAATGTTGCACTCAATTAGTGATGGATCTTGGAACGTTGTGCGGAGTTTACAAATTTCTATTCTGGTCCTCCTTCTGCTCTGTTTTTGCTCAGCCATCCTATTTTGTTTTTTCCATTTTATTTCACTTCATTCTATGGCTGCTTGTTTTTCAGAAATGGCTTGCGATTATTGTTTGCTGTTGCTACTGATTGATAGTGGCGGTCTTTTAAAACGCTGACGTCGAGAGCGACGTCCAGAGTAAATAAAAATAAATAAAACTAATAGACGCTGCCCCCAGCACATTCCTATGCGGTGGCGCTTATGCTCGAACGATCGCTGACAACGACAATGGTGTATAGCCATGTAATTACTCCCGTAGTTACCATGGGGAACGTCCTCTGGCGAAGTGCAAGAACCCCCGGAGAACGTGCACTGTTAGTTGGCGCCTAGTTGGCATTCCATATTGCCAAAGTTGCTCTCGAAGAGAGGATATTTCATGGCTATAACTAGTAAGTAGCGATGTTTGCCTCACACTCTTCTAACCTTGCTAGTTAAGCTCAATGCTATCCACTTACTGTATAGTTTTCAGTCAGGAATATTCCTCGCGACTACATCCATGAATGGTTGAAGTGTTTCATTTGAACTGACATTCTCCTGTGTTTGCCTTCAGAGTCTTTATTTCGCAGTCTCTTTGGAATCTTTGAAAAAATCTATGAAAAAAATCTTTACCATATCTTAGTTTTCTTACTCCTTGCCTACTTTTATAAAATGTTTACAAAAAAATTATCTTAATGTTTGTTCATACTTTCAATGAGGATGTTCCTTATTGATTTCTACTATATCTGTCTTGTCTACCTGCAGGATTTCGTTGTCTATTCTGCGAAGAGGGCGCGTGGAGCGCAGTCGGAGGAGGCGCCGGCTGTCGCCTGCACCCGATACCAGGTTCCTGGTTCGGGTTTCCCGCCTAGGCTAACAAAGTCTTTCATCCCTCCGGGGTCGGTGAATTGGTAGCAGACTGGTCTGGGAAGGATAGAGCGCTGACTTGCTCATCGGCTGGCTACCGCAAGTCATTGTATGGCCAAACACGCACTCAACTCGCCTCCAGGACATCCTGTAGAAGTAGAATGCGTGGCGCATCCCAAAGGGAATTGAATAGCGCTGCCCTTTATCCTCTTTTATTCTTTTATTCTGCGAAGAAATTTCGTTGTGTTTGAGAGAATCACTCCACCTCCTACTTTTCAACAAGCTAGCAATCTTTGTTTATAGGAATATCATTACTTTCGCGTAGTAACCACTTGTCGAAGCCTTAAAGACATATTAATTTTTGTTGGAATATTTGGTCAAGTTTTTAATTGAGGTCGGTGCTTGTTACATATGCTATGTTTTTGTAGAAAAATATATTTCTTTTTCTCTTGAAATTTGCTCAGGGAATTATCATGTATCTGAGGCGCCAACAAGTACATTTTTTAGTTTGTTTTGAAGTTTATACGATGCTCAAAATTAAGAATTCTATTCAAGATCTTCACTGAACATTTATTATTTCGTAACATATTATTATTATTATATTTTTCACATTATATTTGTTGCTATATCTGCACTGTGACATTTGAGGCGTTTTGTCAGTCATTTCCGTTTGTTGTTTGCCATTTGTTGTTGGCATCCGACTTTCTTTGCTATTTTTTTGTCTTCATTAGTTGTAGGCGGCAAGTATAAGTGCGATGTGGCACAAAAAAATCACCACCCTTCCTTCATAGTTCGCGACGGCAGCAAATAAGCGGTTTTTTACATCTGCCGCAAAGCGTTGCGTCAATCTTGGAGCTTGGTGCAATTGCGGCGCCGCTCTCCGAAATCCGAAAGCCGTTCAGCCGCTGATCATCGCACTGCTCCCTGCCAATCGTTCTGCGGATGATTCATCGAATACAGCATCTATAAATTCCTTCAATAAAGTTTTACTACGGCGGCAAAGTATAAATGCGATGTGGCACAAAAAATCGCCATCTATGGCGATCATGATGGCTCACCGCGCGGGGTGCAAGTATAAACTATGGCTAAGGCCTATGCTATACTTCGGCGACTCGTCGCCGACGCTGCGACCCGTCACCGACAGCCCGTCGACGACGGCGACGTCGTCGACAGGAGAGCATCGGAGCGCATTTTTGGCATTGGAGAGCAGTGTACTAATAGAAGTACGGGGCAGTGTTGAGCATTTATCGACTATTGATTTACCGATTTAACGAATTTACCAGCATTTTCGTTAAATTTCTTTATTGGAGTTTAGCAAAGGCTCTTTTGTTAACGCGCATTGAAATTAAATTTACGCGGAATTTTCGAAATTCACAAGAAAATTTAATTACGTGCGGTCAAACAGCGCCGGTGGTGTAAGGCGAACATCGCTGCCTGGAAAGCAGAAGATGCGGGTTCGAGTCCCGTCTGGTGCAAGAGTTTTGATCGCAACAAAACATCCTGTAACAGCATATAGCCTCTCTACCAGCCGCTCCAGGCTTAAGCAAATGTGTTAAAGAAAATTTAATTCTTAACTAATGTAAATTGTATTTCGAAAAAGCTTTTCGCAGAGGTTTGCAGTATCATTTCAGAAAGCGAGGAAAAACTACTTGTTTGGATCAGTTTCTCTACCGCCATTTAGAATTTTTGTTTTAAGGCCGTCTTTCACATTTGGCTGCTCCGTATCAGTTTTTCGCAATTCTCAACGTTCTCTTCACGTTTTCAGTTTTCTTCACAGTTTTATTTTATGTTATTTGCTCTCTCTGCTCTGGGCGCGTGTAGCGCAGTCGGAGGAATCGCCGACGGTCGCGTGCACCCGATACTAGGTTCCTGGTTCGGATTTCCCGCCCAGGCCAACCAAGTCTTCCATCCCTCCGGGGTCGGTGCATTGGTACTAGACTTGTCTGGGAAGGATAAAGCGCTGACTTGTTCATCGGCTGGCCACCGCAATTCACTGTATGGCCAAATACGCATTCATATCGCCTCCATGACATCCCGTAGAAGTAGAATGCGCTGGCGCATCCCAAAAGGGATTGAGTAACGCCGTCCTTTATCCTTGATCCTTTATTATTTGCTTTGCAAGAAAGCGAAAAGGCCTAGAAAACGCGAATAAAACGGGTGATAAGGGCAGAGAAGCGAAGAAAGGTGAGAAAGCGAAGGGAACGTAAGGATTAGGCTCCCGCTCCCTCTCCCAACACTGTGTTCCAGCAAGCTGAACGGATTTTCGCACAGCATTAGGCAGTGGTTGTGAAACGAACCATAAAAGAACGTTAAGACTAAAAAGATGATTGCAGTGCCGGGAACGAAGAACCAACCCACAATTAAAACACTCCATCGGAGCGCGTTTTCTGCTACCCTTGGATGACGTCGGCGACGGAAGTATACACCCATTGCGGAGGTGTATACTTTCGTCGCCGACGTCATATACGAATCGAGTAAACGATAAAGGATAAAGGTTGATGTCAGTCAAGAATGCGCCATGCCATCCACCTCTACGGAAAGTGTAAGCAATTTTATTGCGTATTTCGCCTGTGCAATGACTTGTGGTGGCCAACCGATGGAGAATCAGCGATTTTTCTTAGGCACATCTGATTTCAATTTACCGACGCTGGAGGGCTGCTGGGGTTCATCGGCCCTGACGATATCCGAATTTTCAGTCAATTCCGCTATCCTTGAACTTAGAGCCGATGCTTCTCCTCCTGTGCCGACGAGAAGTGCGCGGAAATTGCGCAGCATCCATACTTAAGCATCAAATCCTTGTCGGAATGCTCGTGCCTCGTGAGCGCGTCCGCATACATGTCCATTCTGCAGTGTCGTTGTTCTCAATCTGTTCTCCTCAAGTGCCCAGCGATTAGCGATGGCAGAGCCTTCAATTAAGTCTCGTATTTGTCCACGATAATTATAAATCTACCGTAGAAGGGCAGCGAATAAAGGTCGCCACCAACTCTTCTATTTGTAGGACACGCCATGCTTTCCATTCTTTGTATGCTACCGTTGCGCGCTATTGTAGAAGTGCTTCGCCTTGGTATTTGACTTCACTTTATGACAAAGATTTGCATACGTATTCGCCTTACCCGAATGGATTGATTCACTGGCAAGAATAAGTCCAAACTGTACCTATGTTCTCGCAAGCTTTTCGAGTGGTTTCGACTGGAAGGAATTCTCGAAGATCCGAATTTGAATGATCAAGTTCGAATGAAAATCACTCGAATATCTATTCGAATCATTCGAGCACAAGTATACTGCAAACCTTGCGCAGGATTTTGGGGTTAAGACCGCTGCTCGGCGTGGTACCATGACCGGCATAGTTATCAACTTTTTCTGCCGCCAGCCCACGACTCACCGTATTAAGAGGTTTCTATACTTCCGCAGCGGGCTGGGGAATCAATTTTAAATTTTAATTCTTTGTCCTGCGGCGCGTTTCGCGCCGTTGGGAGAGCTACTAATATCGATCGTGTGCACCACCCAATCGATATTGGCAGGTTGCATAATGTCACATGAATAAAGTGTAAACCTGCTCTACAGCGGAGAGGGACAAGCGTAGCTTATACTTGCGCAGCCGCGCTGTCGACATGATTATCGATTTTTGCGCAGTAGTTTGATCGAGAGCGGATTTCGAAGAGTTTCAATATTTACGCGCTGCTCTGTGGTGATTGTATACAATTCCCTAAATGCAAATGCTGCTGTCTAGCGACACTAAGCTTTGAGGACTGTACGCAGGGCCGCTGACCGTGCAAGTATTAACTACGCCTAAGCCGCGAAGGAGATCGCGGAGACCATTCAGACCGGTCGAACGAGCATTCCACCATGTACGACTGATGCCCTTGTGGTTGTGATTGACTGGTGCGTTTTCGCCTACCCATGTAGGCCACACTGACGACTAGCACTGTACTGTTTGCTCGCTTTTCTTTATTCGCAAATCCTTCTCCTTATCCCTTTGCTCTGCGTATTGTAGAGAAAGAAATAAAATATCGAACGCAAGTCCACTATTTTTCAGCTCAAAATGGGCGCTTGCGAGTCGGTGGAGTCGAAGGCAGCTCGAGAAGCAGCCGTGATCTCGAAGAAGATCGACCGTGAGCTGGAGCGCAAGAACAACGGCAACATGGAGCAGAAGCTGTTGTTGCTCGGACCCGGCGAGAGCGGAAAAAGCACCTGTCTTAAGCAGCTAAAGTAACTCGATGAGCTCTCTGATGTTTTATGGTTAAGAAAAAGCGAAACTTTACAGAATTCTGCACGCAAACGGCTACTCGGAGCAGGAGATTCAGGAGAAGAAGTTCGTAGTCTACATGAACATCGTGCAGGCCATGAGTGCGCTGCTGGACGCTCGGGACACGCTCGGTATCCCGTTCGATAACAGCTCCATGGAGGTTCGTTGAAGCCACGATATCTTCATGTGCTTGGCACCGCATACAGTAGAGGTGCAGATAAGTGCGAATTTCCGTAGTAGTCTTGTCTTCTACCGGCCTCGCGGGGATCGGACGCGAGTGTTTGTTGTTCGTCATCGAGCCGTTGCATCTGCTAAGGCTATTCTAGGTACCCGCGGCGCTATTTCCTGCCCGTTTCCAGCTATAGAGGTAGTTTCTGCGATTGTTAGGCTACGATAGGCTTATCTCCGTTTGTTGTTGTCAGTCGATTCACCTGGTATACCTGAAGCATTCAAGAGTGAATAGCCTCTTGAAGAAGTGGTAACAATGAAGCAACTCCAGATATGTGAAAAAATCATACCTCAACTGGTCAGTTCGGGGAAGCCCTGGGGCCATGTCGCGAAAGTGTACAGCAGTGAGGGGGAAAACGGACGCGCTAGCTAATCATAACCAAGCAGAGCACCAATCGACCTTGTGTTAGGCAGTCAGGATGCTGATTGCACACTACTTGCCTAATCAGAGAATCCCACTCGATGCGGCTTGATAAGCCATTCCCACTTACTAATGCTGCCCGTATTCACGACATGGACCAGTCCCAGTAACACCGATCAAACCTGATTTATCGATCGACAATGCTTTCCTCCTGGCAAGATTTCTGACTTTTCAGATTCACGGAAAGCTCGTCCGGAAGGTGTTTTCCTCCGGATGCGAGTTCATCGAATGGAGCCCGGAACTCCGATCGGCGATTCGTGAGCTGTGGGCCGACGGTGGCATCCGGAAGACGTACGCGCAGAGGAACGCGTTCCATATCAGCGAAAGCTCCGAATAGTCAGTGTCTTGCATCCGTGTTACAAAACGCATTACGTGATTTGCAGCTTTTCTTAATTGTGGCCGGCGAGCGGTAATAGAAGCAATTACCGTGAAGTTGATGGGATTAACGATTGGCAGTTAGCTTTGCTTCTGAATGTGGATGTCGCTCGAACTCGAGGGTTTTCAGCTTCTTCAACGAGTTGGATCGGATCTCCAAGAAGAACTACAAGCCGTCGCTGCTGGACATCCTGCACACACGGGTGCCTACTTCGGGAGTGGTTCAGTTCTACTTCACGATGAAGGGCATCAACTTCGAGTGAGTCGACTCTGAAGACTTCGCTCCCACTGATTCTGACTACAGTGCATGGTTGAGTCGCAAGAAGCGCCATCTGCACGCGCGTGATGTGGGGTAAGGGGGGGGGGGCTCGAATCCATGCTCTCTCGGGTCTCTGATTTATTCAACGATTTATCTGGGAAGTATTTATTTATTTATTTATTTATTTATTCTATACGTCAAGAAGACGTGCACTAAATTCGAGGAAAAATAAGCAGAAACAACCATGTGCAGAAAAGGAGAATGAAGAAGAAAGCGCTAGTAAAAGAAACGATAGTAACGAAGCACGCGAAGCAAAAATTGTGAAGTAA
This sequence comes from Heligmosomoides polygyrus polygyrus, assembly GCA_947396885.1. Taxonomy (NCBI): domain Eukaryota; kingdom Metazoa; phylum Nematoda; class Chromadorea; order Rhabditida; family Heligmosomidae; genus Heligmosomoides; species Heligmosomoides polygyrus. The sequence goes on along the minus strand of OX377204.1, from coordinate 102,465,616 downwards.
TTTTAGATAAAGGAGGATGTATTACTAAAGGTACATCCTAGGATGAAACCCAAGGACCCACATGAATGAGTGACAAAAAAAGCATATCAAGAAAAGAAAGCTGAAGAGAAGTCGCCGCCCGCACTACAGAAGAAAGGTTTACATAAAACTAATAATCTCGTCAGCAACGAAAAATCAAAGGCACGTTCAAGATCACAGACGAGCAGGAACCATAATGTGGCTAAGCGGTTCAAGGTCACAAGCAGCGAGAAGCATCATCGAGAATCGGGAATTCCTAACACCTGCAAAATGTTGATTTTTTCCAAGCGTTTCTTGAAAATACGGCTGTTTACAGAGTTCAAAACCTCAACCGGCAAACGTCTAAACCATCTTGCCACCCGAAAGAAAAGACAACTGAATAACTGCGTGTAATTCTTCTTTTGAATCGGGAGGTAGTGAAGGTTGAATGAACCAGCTCTTAAGCCTCAAGGTCTAAAAATCCAGTACTTGCTGGCCCGGAGTTTCAACTCTCCACGAAGTAATTTAAAGCAAAACGTCAATTCAAAAATAATCCTTCTGTTCAATAAAGATCTTAATCCTAGCAGTTTCAGACGTTCATCATAACTGGGTAGATTCCGCCAAGAAACCCCTTGATGCAGTCGAAAATAAACAAGCCCTAGTGAAGGGTTTCTGAACCATTTCGAGTTTAGTTAGTGTTTTCTGGTCATGGGGCTCCATATCTGAGAGCAGTACTCTAAATGAAGAAGGACGTATGCTTTGTACAATTTTACGAGAATATTGGGGTTGTTACTGCACACACTACGAAAAATGGAGTAGAGGGCAGCGTAGGCTTTTTGTGTAGCTTTTTCAATGTGGTGTGAAAAATTAAGCCTGGAGTCTACGATTACACCAAGGTCTTTCACAGTCTCACAGTTGTTTAACGGCACACCACCGTTGGTGTAACGACCAGCTTGCCCTTCCCCTATGTGAAGCACGGAACACTTTTCCATATTAATTGCGCCAAGTTGAATTCCGACGCCCAGTGGCATATGTTCGTCAAAGCAATGTTTAATGCTGAACATGTTTCATCACATCTTTCTCGACCGTAAATACCATATAACTTGATGTCATCAGCATAAGCTTGAACCGTGACATTAACAAACCTCGTTATAACATCAAAAATATCGGCCGTGTACAAGAGCAAGAGAAGAGATGACAATACTCCACCTTGAGGCACTCCACTAGTGCACATACTCGTATCAGAATACTCAACCCCTACTCGAACAGTCATAAGTCTGTTCTTTAAATAAGAAGCGAACCAGTTTGGAAAAACCCAAGCAACGCAGTTTATCGAGCAATTTCGCGTGAGAAACTTTGTCTCGAAGGCTTTAGACAAGTCTATGTGAACAACATCTATCATTTTGCCTTGGTTTAGAGCTAACCTCCAATTAAACAAGCTATCTGCAAGATTCGTAGCAGTTGAAAGCCCAGGAACAAAACCATGTTGCCCATGTGGAATAGCATGAACTCTTTCCAACCAAGTCAAAAATTTCTCTCTGATAATTTTCTCCATAAATTTAATTGATGTAGGTGTTATGCTGATAGGACGAAACTGGGAGACAGACTGAGAAGCTTCAACTTTTGGAATTGCTGTCACTATTGCGTGTTTCCATTGTTTCCATTGTTGATCTTTTCACGGAAACAAACTAAATGTTTGTTGTTAAAGTAAACAAATTTACCTCGAAAAGTATGAAAAAAACGACATTGTTCGTCGAACAATCCAACATTTTACAACAGCTATTCACGAGTGTTTTCTATTAGGTGCACGTTTGAAGAACCATTAGCCATGCAAGGTTTTTTTTACATTCTGCTTCAATTTTGTGCTGCTTGGGTGTAATTGAATAGCTTCGCTGCTGCTCCCGAGACATTCGACTTGCTCTTATTGCACAGCAACAGGTAATTTCGCTGATAATTGCCATTCACGGGCACATGGCACCTACTACGTTCTTTAATGACGTTGGGAGCGGATTACTAGGCGGAAAGTGAAAACGCTGCAAATTCCTCACTTCTACAAAGTTTACGAAAAGTCTACGAAGTTTTCCAAGTGAATGCTTCAACAACCTAGCACAACTACAAGGTTGAGCATGTTGTGCGGCTGAGTACTGTAGTTTGTCAGTTTTTAGAGTCTTATTTCTCGGAGCTAAGCTCTTCAATGGTGAACTAATTGCTGTATTACGTATCTCCTTGGATTCCGCTCGGCTTCTCACCTACCTCTAGCAAGATGAAGAGGCACTTATCGGGGTCGTATCGGATCAGCGTCAAAATACGCTCCTAACAATTAGGCCTATAGCATACTCCCGCGGGAGTGTCCGCGGACCGGAAGTGCGCCGAGGACGGTCGTCGTCGACCCGGGAGACGCGCGTCGCATTGGAGCGCATTTTCGGCGCCGGGCTTGAAACGGAGCTGAGAAAGCTCGAGAATGGAGAAGGAGCTCTTCCGTAAAAGCGCTTTTATACTTCCGACGTTGAGCGACGCGGCGACATGTATAGTGGCCAAATTGATCGATCGCGTCGCTCGATCAATGTGGCCACAACACGTGGCGTCGCGTCGCTTTGCGGCGAAGTATGTTCGGATCCTAAGGTACGAGATATAAGGCAATTGATTAAGTTAACCACCAATTAAAAGCTTCAAAACACTATGTGGTGCGAAGCTAGAGTTTATAGTTTATACTTGCGACACAACGATTGGCATAGATATTGATTTTTTGTGCCAACCGCTGGCGCCGCATTTATACTTCGCCAACGTAATACACATCACTTGACAGAATCTTGGGACACCGTATTCAGAGAAAGGCAGAGCAGAATAGAAGGTCGCAGTGTAGCGCAGCGGCCAGCGTCTAAGTGGGTCTCGAAGAGTTGTTCAGAAATCGCGCTGGGTCGCGGCGGGAGCATAAAAACCCCCTATGATCTCGAGGGGCGCGTGTAGCGCAGTCGGAGGAGGCGCGACTGTCGCATGCACCCGATACCAGGTTCCTGGTTCGCATTTTCCGCCCAGGCCAACCAAGCCTTCCATCCCTCCGGAGTCGGTGAATTGGTACCAGACTTATCTCGAAAGGATAGAGCGCTGACTTGTTCATCGGCTGGCCACCGCAAGTCATTGTATGGCCAAATACGCATTCATGTCGCCTCCACGACATCCCGTAGAAGTAGAATGCGCTGGCGCATCCCAGAAGGATTGAGTAACGCCGTCCTTTATCCTTATCCTTTATGATCTCGAAAAAGCGGGACAAGGCGGTTTCAAATCTTTCTAGAGACCTAGTTTGCTGCCATGCTTATCATTCACTCCAAATTATTCACCTTAGGGTTTGTTCATAGTCCACGAAGCATAAGCAAGGCACACGTATCGATTGACACTATGCGATCGCCAAGCGAAAATCAATACGATTGTTTTGTTCGAGCGACTAGTCGCTCTCGTAGCTGACTATGAACAGGCGCTAGTTATCAAAGGTCCAAGTAACCCTTTCCATGTATTCGACGACGACTCCGCCTCTCTCTGTCCTGTTCCTATTTCAAACAATAGCTAAAAGCAGCCGCTTCCTGTCTTGTACTCCCTCTGAACTTGAGAAATGAAATTCAGAGTTTTCGACGTCGGGGGTCAGCGATCGGAGCGGAGGAAATGGATCCATTGCTTCGACAACGTGAATGCCGTAATATACGTGGCTGCCATTAGCGAGTACGACCAAGTGCTTCGAGAGGACAATAAAACGGTACGCACTCATAGATGCATTAAGAATAAAATAAAACAATGAGCTGTTGACCGAAGCACTTCACGTCTAGGAATTTGAACAACCGTCCAAAAACGGCTTTTAATTGGACATTCAGACGCATTCAGATAACCTAAGTTCATGAATATTAGCATTGCTATATCTTAAACTCCTTGAAAACCTCGTTCCAGAATCGACTTAAAGAAGCGCTTCTACTATTCGATGGCGTTGTTAACAACCAATATTTCAAAGACGTATCAGTGATTTTATTTCTCAATAAAAAAGATCTGTTCGCCGAAAAAATCTTATACGTATCGCTGAAAACGTGTTTTGAGAGCTACGACGGTAGGTGACATTCACTGCAATAGAGTGCCAGCTTGTTTAAGAAATTTGAGTCACTTTTGGCTTTCTGGCTCTCTTCTTGTGTAAGCTTGTTGAAGAAGTGAAAGTGTCGAACTGTTTCAGCCGAGCGGGATGGAACTGGCTATGCGGCATCTGTGGCCTATATAAAGAAACGGTTCGAGAACGCCCTTATCAAGCACTCGAAGAAACCGTATGTTTCATTACTGTCTATTTCACTGTAGCGAAAAATCTGAATAGATCACCGGTTATCGTCAATGCGTTACCAATCACCTGTATCACCTGTCGTCCCGTTGATCATCAACTTGCTCGAGCAGCGTCTCCATTCGTCCCCGTCGCGTGCCAGAGTGGTCCAATGAATCCTTCTCGCTCGAGGGACACGAAGAGCGTATATCGGTCGTTCAGGGCTTTCAGATAATGCGTTACCAACATCACCAGTATTCTGCTGCGCCGTACAAATAAATGACAACCAAGAAAACCATCTGTTGCCACATTTATCGGCTCTACGCCATATTCAAGAAATCTGGAATCACCCTGTAGTCGCTGAGAAGTTCTCACGCAACTTTAGGCCACTGCACTATGCACCACCTACAACTATAGCTTACTGTTGTGCATGTTGAGCTCTACACGAGGTTAGTAGACGGATTTATTTACTGGCCAACGTTTCGGCGAGATCGCCTTCTTCTGAGCCTGAAAGGGACCAAATCAATCAGAAGTTATCCTACTAAATGTCTTCAACCCTACTAAGCTCAGCGCCAAATTTAGTAGATTGGACCAATAGAGAGAAAGAGAGAGAGAGAGAGAGTCCGAGTGCCGTACCTGACCGTAGTCCACCGAGGGACCAATGAAAGCAGCGCAGGACAGACGAGGGGTGTGGGACAGCAACTACCCCAGTTCAAAATGCGAGTCTGTGAGGTAGGGCTTGAGTTCTCGCGTTATATACCATTTTCAGGTCGAATTGGACACTTTTCGACCTGAAAATGGTGAAATGAGTTCGACTCACCCGTACTAACTAACCGGTCGTGCGATGAAAGAGTGGATTTCTGTGGAGCGGCTGGAAGCTATGAACGAAGACGAGAAGGTCACAAGGTTGTACAGCTGGACCTATTCGCCCTCGGGACGGTACGCTGTCGACTTCGACTACAAGGAGATTAATCAGCTCGAAGACGAACCGGACACGCATTACTATTTCTTCCGTTTTTTTGTACTCGATATCTTCGAAAAGTCTTGGTGCCCCTACACTGTAAACACAGGACCTTTTAAGCGAATCTACTCGTACTATTGGCTGTCAGACCGCTCAGCTGTTCTACTCGACTACAGCAAACGGGAGGGCTCTGTTCGACAAAACCTGCTCTGCTTTGATCATGACGAGAAAACCGTCTCGTGCAATATAATAAGAAACCATGACTTCAACGTCGAAAGCATGTGTTACAGTAGAGATTTCACGGCACAGAAGCTTATTCTTCCTCAGGGAGAGTTTCTGCTGCTGTGTGGATATCGGCATTTCGAAGACGGAGTGTTTTTTCGTCTTGTTCCATATTACCCGTATATGGACATTTCCTTGCCTACAGACGAATTCCTTATTGACACACCCAGTATAATTCGTTCTCTTACTGGCGACGTGCTTCTACACACTGGTGGCCATCCGTTCGTGTATGGCACAACAATGACCTTTTTGCTGTACAGAGAGGATCTCTCGAGGACTACCTACTACATCAACTACACTCTACAAATTGATCTAGGCAAAGCACTGAACGCGAATGAGCGGCGCATCACCTCAAAGTATGCTCGCATGCATGTCTTTCGCATGCCACAGCGGGATTGGACGCCTTCACTTCGCTCTATTCCAAATCTATTCAACACGGATGATTATGTCATTCTCTGGGAAGAGCCCAAACGTGACTATCAACGAAGGCGTAAGGGGAAGACGATGATTTTTATGCTAGATCTTCGGAAGAACACAATGCACATCACTCATACCTCTCTTCTGAGGACAGACTTCGTTTGCATCCATCCGACCTGCTCCCTGCACATCTTCCTTCAGACATCGAAGGGGATGCGGATGCAAGCACAGCCACTGCCTCGCCAGTTGCCGTCGCTACAGAAATTCTGTCGGCAACTGCTCATCTTAACCACCTTCAGTGTCACTCTCCCTGTTTCTCTTCTGCAGCACTATCTTTTCCAATAGCATTTATAGTTGTGTTCGTGTTGTACTTATCAGAACATGTTGCGAATCTGACTATTATCACTTATATCACTCATAGGTTGTAGTTCTATGGACACAATATGTTCTTCAGCGAATATGTAGCTGTAGACCTTAAATTTATAAATTTATTTATTTTCAAACCAAATTGGACACTTTTCACGTCGAATTGGACACTCTTCCAAGCTCGCCTGAGACTTTGTAAATCAGAGAGAACTTTCCTAATTGCCATAACCTTTATACAGGTTGAACCACAGACTCAATAAAATGGTTAGAAAAAATTTTTTTCGAGGAAAATTTAGAAAAACTTTTTTTGAATTTTTTTTTTACTTTAGCTGCCCGAATGATTTATAAAATATTTAGTTTTGGAGAATAAATAACTATCTGTATTTTGTTTTAAAGCGCAGCAAAGCAGCAACCATAAAGTGTACCAAAGACCGGATTGCGCCATGCACTCGAAAAGCTTGTCGCGATTTTTATTTGATTGATAGTGTAATATTGTTTACATGGAACAACGATGTGCGTTCTTAACAATTGCATTTTTGCATTGTCTACAGTTTTTTGTTCGAGGAAAACTTCAGCATGATTTTTTTAAACCTTTAATCCACTTACCCAATTAGTGAGCACTTTGTTTGAAATTTTTGTAAAATTCTAATTTTTTGTGGGAAAATAATGCTTTATAGCTTGTTTTAACAAACAAAAAGCTAGAAATTGATTAATAGATAAAGGTTTTTATGTTTCATGTAAACAGCATTTACACTATCAATCAAATAAAAATCGCGACGAGATTTTCGAGTGCATGGCGCAATCCGGTCTCTTAGTACACTTCATGGTTGCTGCTTTGCTGCGCTTTAAAACAAAATACAAATGTTATTTTTCTCAAAAAAGTAAAAATTTTATAAAACTATTACCCTCATTCGGGCAACTAAAGTAAAAAAATTGAAAAAAAGTCATTCTAAATTTTCCTTGAACAAAAATTTTTCTAACCATTTTACTGAGTCTGTAGTCAACCTGTATAAAGGTTGTTGCAATTCGGAAAAGTTTTCTTTGATTTAAAAAGTCTTAGGCGAGCTTAGAAGAGTGTCCAATTTGACGTGAAAAGTGTCCAATTTGGTTTGAAAAGTGTCCAATTCGACCTGAAAATGGTATATATAAGCACTCCCCCTTCCGGTTGACCTTGGGGTCTCTGGAGTATATCCAGAATGCCTCAAGTGCTTTGCGCGCCGATGTTTGAACCTCGTGTCCCAGAATCTCCACCTTGACCTCAAAACCCTTCCCTTCATGGCAGTGAATCCTATGATAGCCTAGAGCTGTCGAGGCTCTGAGCTTTCCCTTCCCGTCGAGATATTCCTTGATCCTCATATGAAGAGGACGTCCAGTTTCCCCGAAGTTTTCTGCTCCGCAGGATTGGCATGAAATCAGGTAGACCACACCAGATACGGTGCAGTCACCTTCCTCACCACCTGGGCAGACCACACAATTAGACGTGGAGATTCTGGGGCACGAGGTTTGAAACATCCGTGCGCAAAGCTCTTGAGGCATTCTGGATATACTCCAGAGACCGCAAGGTCAACCGGAAGGGGGAGTACCTATATATAACGCGAGAACTCAAGCCCTACCTCAGACTCGCATTTTGCACTGGGGTAGTTGCTGTACCGCACCCCTCGTCTGTACTGCGCTGCTTCCATTGGTCCCTCGGTGGACTACGGTCAGGTACGGCACTCGGACTCTCTCTCTCTCTCTCTCTCTCTCTCTCTCTATTGGTCTCATCTACTGAATTTGGCACTGAACTTAGTAGGACTGAGGAGACATTTGATGGGATAGCTTCTTATTGATTTGGTCCCTTTCAGGCTCTGAAGAAGGCGATGTCGCCGAAACGTTGGCCAGTAAATGAATCCGTCTACCAACCTCGTGTAGAGCTCAACACGCACAACGGCAATTCACAATGCCGAGGTTCATTGAGAGTCGATCATGGCAACTATAGCTTAGTTCCACTGGACAAAACTGACTTTAAATTTCGATTTTAGGGACAGCGCCAGTATGAAAAGCGTTGAATATTATTATTGAAAGCCACGAACGTTCCAGATATGTGCACGAGACCTGCGCAACGGACACAAATCAAGTGCAAGTCGTCATTAATTCCGTGATCGACACCATAGTGCAGGAAAATCTCAAGGACACAGGAATGATCTAGCCGCCACTGTGTGGCCAGGGAAATTCCTCCCCTGCTGGTTGTACATATCAGACATGAACTGTTTTGCTCAACTTATTTCATAAATAAGCCCCTTGGTGCTTACAAAGCCTTGCATAAAGCGAAGAGAAGGCTATTTTGTTCGTTTCTGTTGTCACCCTTACGTGTATTGAATAAAAATTTGCTGCTATTTGTATAAATGAGTGGTAGAGGATGTCGGTCCTCATGTTCCGAATTTCCTTTCTGTGTCAGATACAGAAGGTAGAAATAGGGAATATGCTCAAACTGGCATTGCCGTGTTTTCTCTCTTCTTTCTTTTGCCAGCTCATCTTCCCCAATTCATTCTTTTTCTTCTTCATTATCGTTTTTCTCTTACTTATTGCCTTCTTTTTCTTCGTTTTTTTCTTTGTTCTCTACCTTGTTTTCTCCGTCTTATCTGCATCTTCTTCTTCCTTTATCTTCATCATTTTCCTCTTCGCTTATCTTCCTCTACATTTTCTTGCCCTTGCATTTGCCGTCTACATACCTCTCCGCATTCTTGTTATTATTTTTCTTGTTCTTGTTCTTCCTCCTCCTCATCCTTCCTCTCCATTTTCTTGCTATCACCCCTTCCGTTTACGTACGTCTTCTGATCTTCTCCGCTTTTTCTTCTTTCTGCCGTTCTTTCTGTTTTTCTTGTTGCTTTTAGCCTTACTTCCCTCTGTCTTCTTACTCTCTTTCTTTTTCTTCCTGTTTTCCTTGCCTTTTCTTTTCCGTCTCTCTGCTCCTCCGTTCCATCGTATGTTTTTTCTTCTCCTTAGCCTTTTTTCTCTTCGATCTTTTTGTTGTCAGGCTTCTTTCCTTTTATTTTTTGTTGCTACTCTCTGTCCTTTCCTCTTCTTCTTCTTCTTCTTCTTCTTCTTCTTCTTCTTCTTCTTCTTCTTCTTCTTCTTCTTTTATCTTCATCGCCTTTCTTCTTCTCTGACTCATTGCTGAGCAATCAAGGCATCCCTCCTCTCCGTCGCCTTCCTCTTTTCTTCTTCTTCCTCGCCTTTCTTCCACTCCGTCTTCATTTTTTTCATCCTTCTCTTACGTCTTTTGTTCTCAGCCTTCTTCCTCTCATCTTTTTATTTTCCTTCTTCTCAGTCCTCCTCCTTTTCTTCTTCCATGCCTTTATTCTTCTACATTTTTACCTTCTTCTTCTTCTGAGTGTTTTTAATTCCTGTCATCATTAGGGTAGGTGTTTCCGTTCTTGTCAATTTTGCCATCTTTGTCCACTCGTCTACTTGGCAAATGCATCGCAGTCAATCTGAACATTTCGAGAACATGCATAATAATTAACCATAGTTCGTGTAATAATCAATCATAACTATTGCTGTCAAAAAATGGCGGGTGGTGTCTTAGTCTCGGAGAACAGAAAGTGTCTGACAGAAGGTATCACTTCATCTAGATTTCTTCAAAAATATGGTGGCTGCCTCATGGCGCAAAAATTCAACGAGTTGTGTTCGTCGTAGGGCTCGAGGAAAGGAAGCAGTTTCCCCCCAGCTAAGCATGGTCGAACCGAACTAGGATTGAGCTATCTGTTTAGCATTAGCCAAGGAAAACAAAGTATACCGGTGATATTATCAGAAATCGAGCCCTAACAATCCAAGCTGATCTGTGTAAGGACAGTCTGTGGAACTCACATGTGTGAGAAGGCATCCTGAGTTATGCTATAACGCGTGGGACTGTTCAGACGCCAGTCCGGGGGTCTACATTTTTTCGACAATTTTTTTTTAACTTTTTGTGGCACATCCACATACACAAGTTTTCATAGTCTCTTGTTCTCTTGTTTTTACAATTCCTATTTCCGTAGTTTCAACACATTGATTCAATTCCTCCTCAGTATATCTTTCGATATTCACCCAACCCGTATCCCAATTAAGAAGGCGACGACAAGCTATTGTATTGAAAAGGTTTCGCTCACCATAAGCGGTGTGTGTAGTGCAGCCGGAGGAGGCACTGACTGCTGCAAGCGCCTGAATCCACCCATTGTTCGATGATTTCCGTCCAATCCAACCAAGCCTTTCATTCTAGGGAGTTGGTGATTCGGTACTCGGTACGTCTGGGAATGGCAAGACACTGACTTATCCATCGTCTCAGCATTGCAAGTTATTGTTTTGGCGAAATGCGCATTCAAGCCGCCTCCACGACATTCCGTAGAAGTAGAGTGCGTGGCGCATCGCGAAAGAGCAGAGCCGTCCTTCATCCTCTAATTAAGTGTTCCTTAATACTAAAATTATTGAGCAAATGTCCCTTTTTTGAACAATCTTTACCTTTGTATTCACCCCAACTTTCAAAAAAGCCTGAAGATGAGGCATAACAACTCATTTTTATATTCTACAATCATATTTTCCTTCACCTTCTTTGCCTGGCATTTACCACGAAAAAATCTCGTACAGGATCTCGCAAAAGAAAACGAACGTCGTTTAATGTTAGCTATTAATAGCGCGGTTGAAACCGCGGCTGAAACCCCAGATGAAAACTCACCCGCTCCGCATTTTCTTCGTGGACAGCTGACCAAGGCTCTCTGCAGAAATGAACCATTCTAGCAAGCAAAATCTTTAGAATCGCCGACTCAAAACACGCCTCGTCTTTCTTGAAAGGAATCAATTCTCATTAAGGAATCGCCCCCATATTCAAGGAAATCGGAAGAATTAGATCTCAACGGGGAAAAATCCGAAGGGTGCACAAGTATGTAGGACTTCGTCGAGCTCCCGAAGACTACGAGCAGGTTGCAGGGTTTAGCCTTGTTTAGTGTTCTCCGTCATTAAGAGAAGACAGTTACCTGCAGATTCTCTGGAATTATTGCCCTAGAATTGCGTCTAACAGGGTACTTAAGGGCTTAAGATCCTACGCATTTCAGCGATACTACTGAGTACACCATGGGATGAACAGAACTTTTCTCCTCTTGAGGTTCCCTTCTTACGCTGCTCTTCCTGCTCTGTTGAGGTGAGCGACGTCTTCAACAATTTTATTTCACTAATTCTGCATGGAAATCCGTTCAAAAAAAATCCAACATTAAAAATCGACCCAGAACAGCGGCACAGTAAAGGGGGGAGGGAAAAATTAGGGCATACAGTCAGTACAATGATGTAATGGCTTAAAACAAGTCACTAAAGACTTCTTGCGGATAACTGTCAGTAAAGATTTCGCTTTTCCTTATCGAATTTAGTAAGCCGTTTTCCCTAGAGAAATTCAGGAATTTCGCACCCCCTCGGTTTATGAAAAAAGTAGATCACACATTGCTATGAACTCTAAGAACCTAGATCTTCCGCTGGCCAGTCCTACGTAATGTAGGAGTAAGATATTGGATACATAGAAATCGTTAGGCCCGTTTATACTTCCGACGCCGAGCGACGCGACGGCATGTAAAGTGGCCAAATTGATCTGTTTTGCCGCTCAATCAATATGGCCACTATACGTGGCGTCGCGTCGCTCGGCGTCGAAGTATAAACTGGGCCTTGCTGAAAAGGCTCAGGATACCATTTATCCTCCCATAGAGCTTTACTATGTAATACCTACTTAAAATGGTTTTCCTTTTTAATATTCGATGTTTCGTAGTTAAATCATACCTTTGCAATGCAGAGTTTAAACGTAGTGCATTTTCCTAAAACTCTTCGCGCTAGGTGAACGGTATCTATATCGATTACACGCGCTACCTAATCGATATTCATTGCCCACGCTGCCTAATCAATTCGCCGCGTGGCGAGACAAGCATGAACAGCGCCTAGTTTGAGCTTTGCGCAATATAACGTATTTTTCGAACTTTCCCTTTTTTAATACTTCTTGCCTACAAAAAAATCGAAAGCTTTATACAGCAGGGACACCAATGTACATTGCCACCTGTGATTTAAGTAAGCGCTTTGGTGATAATCTATACAAGCGGAATAGAAGTCGAGATCTCCTACAGGTTCTTGACAACCTTCAGCGTCCAGTTCCAGGTCTGTAAATTTTGCCCGCTTTCGTCGACCAGCTGCGATTTGACAGAGTACTTGCCACGGTTAAATACACCTGAAATTTGGTTAATTGGAGAATATGAGAGAAGTAAGGTCGATCTTAGGAGCTGGTTGACGTGAACGATTCTGATAAAGTGGGCTTCATGGGTAACTGTCAGATTTTCATGCTTTTTTGCTTTTCATGTAAGCCTAAAAACACTCATATAGCTAGCAGGAAGAATTTCACAAACGTCGGTACAGTCTATTTTTTTGGATCATTCTGTGTTGCTAATTAGAAAGAATGAAAGACGAAGAATGAAAGAAAAATGAAAAATGGTAGATGAAAAAAGAAAAGAAAAAAGAAAAATGGTAGATGAAAGACTTCGTGAAGAACAATGTGGATTCCGAGGTGCTAGGTCAGCAACGAACAGGTATTTACCCTGCGGAATGTCATCGAGCAATGCATGGAATTTTGGACGCAACTTCTCATCAATTTCGTGGATTTCCGGAAGGCCTTCGATAGTATACACCGTGAATCGCTACGGTCAATCCTTAGGATTTACGGTGTATTCCAGCCTTTTGTGGAAATCTTCAAGAAGCTGTACAAGAATTCCTCCTTCTGCGTAAGAACGAATGCAATGCACACGACATTCTTCGAAGTTGTTACCGGAGTGAGACAAGGATGTGTACTCTCCCCTCTTCTGTTCAATGTTGCTCTGGACTTCATTATGAGGAAATCCCTGAAAGGTGATGAAACGGGTATTAAATGGAGCAGGACACGCTTAACAGACCTCGATTTCGCAGACGATGTAGCCATCATAGCCGAGAACAACGGTTTACTGCAGCAGGCGACCACAAACCTCGCGAACGAAGCCAGGAAAATTGGACTACGATTAAACCCGGACAAGTCGAAAGTGATGAGCATAGGGAGAACAGATATGAACGTAGATATCAACATTGAGGCATCACAGCTTGAAACTGTCCAGAAGTCACATATCTTGGAAGTACCGTGTCACGCGACGGGATGTGGAATCAGAAGTACTAACGAGGATTGTGAAGGCTTCATCTGTGTTTCGGAAGCTTAGTCCAGTCTGAAGCTTACCGTCAATCGCGTCGAAGATAAAGCTGCGGCTTTACCACTCAATGGTAGTCCCGATTGTTGCCTACGCGAGTGAAACATGGGCCATGTCCATGAAGTGCGCCAAAAAGCTAAACGCCTTCCACCAGAGATGTCTTCGACGAATATTGAAAGTGCGATATACAGACCGTGTGACTAACTGTGAAGTCCTAAACCGGAGCGGTTCAAGTAGTCTCTCTGCATTAATCGCACAAAGACGTCTACGCCTCGCAGGACACGTAATGCGAATGCCTGAGTACCGATTTCCTCGAGTCGCCATGTGTTGGATTTCTGAAGGTGGTAGCAGAGCGCGCGGTCATCCGAGAAACACATGGAGGCGAACATTCGAAAAGGACCTTCAACTACTAAATATTTCCAGAGACGAAAGTGAAGAGTTGGCACAAGACAGGTATCAATGGAGAAGTCTCGTCGCCCGATATGCTAAACAGCATGGGAGAAACTAAGTCTAAGAAAGTGTAGCCAATTAATAGATTCTCAAGGCAGAAAATTTAAAAAATAAATAAATAAATAATTTCTATAATTTTCTTAATTTTCAATTAATATAGTTTTTGCATCTTTGTATGATTTTTAAGTAATTTGAACACAAAAGAGACAGCCGAAACACATTTTAATCGAAAAAGTGTTTCGGCTGTCTTATGCGCGTGGTTTGGAATGCATGCATATTGAAAAACGGCTTCGAAAATATGTATCCGTAAAATACCTTGAACTGAAGATGGTATAGATCATTTCTTCGTCGAATTGGACACTTTTCAGATCAAATTGAACTATATTCTGTTTTGCTTAGTTCACGGCATGTGTAGAACGCTTTTAAAATTTAAAACATCTTAAAAATCAACACCAACTTTTTCCAGTATAAGCCAAAAAACTTTTTGAGCGGTCAGAAGAATGTTTAACTCAAGCTTTTTTGAGTAAAGTTTTATTTGGTGGAGATTTTGTAGGATCTGACTCAATAAGTGAACACACTGTTTGGAATTTTATAGAAACTTTATTCTTCAAGGTATTAATGTGGGAGATCGCGCCATGCAGTTGTCTAGCTCATTTCGATTTTTATCTAATTGACTGCCTTAATGCTGCTTTCTTGAATCAGAAAACTTAAGGTATGCGTGGTTTTTTGCAACATATTTTTTTGTTCTGTTGGCAGGTGCGTAAGCCCTAGTTTATACTTGTGCCGCTGCGCGGCGCGGCACGATGGTCGGCATAAATATCGACCGGGCGGCGCGAAAAATCGATATCTATGGCGATCGTGGTGCCGCGCCTCGTGGCGGCGAAAGTATAAACTAGGGCTAACTCTACATATGCACGCGGAATTTGTGCTATCAATCAAATGAAAGGCAGGCAAGTGCACAGCGTAGTCTCTTTTCTAATTAAAAATGCTGTCCTTCTTCTTCAGAATAAATCACAAATCAATAGTTTCCTTATAGACAAAAATCGTGAAATTTAAAACGGCGAGTTTACTTTTTAGGGCTGTTGATTTAAGAAATTTCTAAAAAAGTCATGCCACATTTTCTTTGGGCAAATTTTTTTAACCTTTTCGGAGAGTCTCTGTTTTAGTCATGAAGACACTCGTTTTGATTTGAAAGATGTTTAGATTAATTTTAAAAGCCTCAACGTTGCTGAGAGGAGTGTCCACTTTGATCAGCAAAGCGACCAATTCGACGTGAAAATTGTAGACTTTACAAGCGCTTCTTCTCAGATCTTTCTCAAAGTTGTACAGCGAGCGAAGTCAACCTTTTGGAGCAGGATCCGGTTTCACTGTGAAACTCTGCGTGCCTGATTGACGTGTGTAGTTTCCCAGAGTGAACACCTGCTTTGACATATTCATCCGAAGACGTCCGATCTTATGGATGTACCTGAATGAAGCTCTTTATGAGCTGAAAAGCACTTAAGGCTGAACGTCTCACTTCAGTCCTTTGACGCATTCTGCGAGTACGACGAATTCGACCCGAAATCGGTAGTCGGTGCCCTCTCTGACGACCAGCTTTCTGTCTGAACACCAAACTAGGATTATTTCTGTTCTTCTCCATTCTGAGGTCAGCAGTATGAGGCGAACCGACCTGAGCCTTTCAATCCAATCTTCACTGGCTCCCTGTTCGCCACTAACAGGGTCAGCGCTTCGACAACGATGACCTTCTGCTTCTCCGCACTGTCCGTCATTGTCCCGTCAAGAGGAAGAGATCGCACAGAGCTCCAATGGACACCACTCTCTCCTTGTTCACTCCTCTCGAGATTTTCCTTTCCCTCCTAGATGTGTTATGTTAAGCAAGTTTTATACTTCCGTCGCGGAGCGGCGCTGCGCTGCGAAAGCTTATCAGTATTGATCGTCTCCCCCAACCAATCGATACGGATCGATTTCATACGTCGCGCCGTCTGGCGTCTGAATTATAAGTCCTGCCTTATATTCAGTGGACCGTATTCCCAGTTCGTCAAGGAGAGGATTAATGTTGTACTTCAAGTGCTGTCGGCTGCGAATCATACTAATCAATAAGATACGTCCTATGTCGCGAAAGTGGGCAGCATTGGGAGATAGGAACGCTCCAGCCAATCAGACCGAATTGAATAGGGTTGAAGGATAAAAGGATAAAGGACGGCGTTATTCAATCCCTTCTGGGATGCGCCAGCGCATTCTACTTCTACGGGATGTCGTGGAGGCGACATGAATGCGTATTTGGCCATACAATGACTTGCGGTGGCCAGCCGATGAACAAGTCAGCGCTTTATCCTTCCCAGACAAGTCTGGTACCAATTTACCGACCCCGGAGGGATGGAAGGCTTGGTTGGCCTGGGCGACAAATCCGAACCAGGAACCTGGTATCGGGTGCACGCGACAGTCGCGCCTCCTCCGACTGCGCTACACGCGCCCTCGAATAGGGTTATCGTTCAGAATTTTCAATTTTTTTCAGGATGGGTGCTCTGATTGGCTGGCGTGTGTTCAGTGGACGTCTTGCATGCTTATAATTGACTGGCGCACTTTCACCTCCCAATGCTGCCCATTTTCGCGACATGGGCCGAAGGTACTTCAAGAATAGATTTTAACGACTTAAACCGTACGGATTTAAGGACCCATCAGTATTCCCCTTCTGTCTGTAGGTCCTAGGCCAGCTAGCGCCCTAAATCTGTCGTTTGGAATCATCACACGTGAAAGATTACTTGTTGTGACGTCATGTCGAAGCGTTTGTTTTCCGCAAAGGTTGCAGACGGCTCTTCGGACTAATTGCATGCCTTCGCTGCAATTTGTTCACAAAATCAGCTCTAATTGCCATGTACGAATTCGTCCTAATGACGTCGCAACTCCTTCCCGCTCACGATGGTTCGCTGCACGCAACTGTTTACCCCTGTGCTACGGAACCAAATTAGCTGTGGGACGAGCAGATTTAGCTCGCAGATCCGCTCGGCTAGGGAGAACCAGGGCGATTTTTAATCTGCTCGAGGTATGCATGCATTGTACATCCGCTACCGAAGAGCGCGACAGTACGATAACGAGGTGATCTAAAAGTCTGTCCATCCGCATGTCGGTCCGCGCGAAAATAATGGCTGCTCAATAGCTTTATAGCGGTTTAATCGACACTTCGTCGTTGATTCCTGACTGAAGCTGATTGTTTCAGTCGGTAAGCACGCGATCTGGTGAGGCTGGCTTGACAGTATTCAAACAGAAAACAAACCCAATATCAATCGATTGCCGTCGATACGATCAATATCGGTCGATTGCTCTCGAGATGCTCTAGAGTGGAACTCTGGACTGCCGCCAGTTCGCTCGGATGGCTGGCTGACCAATGAATGTCTATTGAAGCAGTATCGATTTTTACGCTGCGAGGCGGCACGAAAGATAAAGTATGAACTACTAGTAGCTGACCGAGTGATCTACCACCCATTATCGATCGATGGCCAGTCGATTTTACCCGCTCACCGGCCATCACATTTGCGTGGTGCCCACCTCAAAAGTTTAACCATGGGCGAAAACCTATAACCTTGACAGGGATTCGTGATAGTCTCCGAGATGCAATTAATTTTGCGCGGACACACGAGCAGAGTGACAGACAAATTGTTTTATAGAGAGTAGCAGTGGAGCGCCGACGAACTGAGAAGCTT
This sequence comes from Heligmosomoides polygyrus polygyrus, assembly GCA_947396885.1. NCBI lineage: Eukaryota > Metazoa > Nematoda > Chromadorea > Rhabditida > Heligmosomidae > Heligmosomoides > Heligmosomoides polygyrus. Next base: position 102,447,940 of record OX377204.1, on the reverse strand, counting down.
CGCTACTCACCAGCGACAGTTTTCTTCTAAGTTCATTGTTTTTATCCCGTCGGCTTATCAGTTTCTTTTGCTCTTCTTGGAAAAGCACCTCAAGGTGTTCAAAAATTTGCTGCACCTGAACTCAAAATTTTTTTTTGATACCTCGACCTTTTATTGAACACTATAATACCTGTGCAAGTTCTCCGTGAGCACAGTTTAGCCTTTCTTCGCGACTTCTTTCCTCGGTTGTGGAGCTTTCCGTATAGTCCGAAAGGTTGGCCACAGTGTTGGCGATGAGTTTGAATACTTCTCTTGAACGCTGAAATAATCTTACCAGCACCGGCAATGAATTTCTGTAATCGTGATTCTAATTTTACGTCGTTAACGTCGTCTCGGCTCACGCTTTCTGAGACTCTCTGGGTTGGGGATAGATTCGAGGGGACGTCGATTAATTTCCTTTCCAGTTCTGTGTTCTCCAACTCCAGGAGTTCTATCTCTTCTTGCTGAGCGCCAAACTTATCCATGAATTCAAAAAGTCTGGGCCGAATCTTAAAGGGCTGAGAGTAGATGCTGAATGAAAGTGTTCTCATGTGAACTACTTACCTCTCGAACTTCTGTAATCGTAGTTTCCAACACGGCTTGGTCCCTAGCAGGTAGTTCGCCATATTCCAGTGCCTAGAATATCCCAGCCCCATGTCAAGAAGCCAAACAGTGCACGTACTCCTCTTCGCGCCTACAGATTTATTCGCGATGGCAGGTATATTAGACAAATTGATCGATCTCGTCGAGTAATCAATTTCGCCACTATGCATGACATCGCGTCGCTCAGGGAAGAAGTATAAACGGATCTTGTTTTTGTTTGCATTGACATATGCTCGAGTTTTCCGCTCATCTGTAGTGTGAACTACACGCTGCCCCCCCCCCCCCTAACACGCATTGCGCAGAATATTTATGTTTCTTTTTCCACTATGACATCATTTATTAGGTTTTTGGTTTATTTGCATTTATTGTCGCTTATTTTCTTTTTCCCAGCTAGCTTTAGAAGCTATATGAAGTGATCTAAATTTCGCCTATCTATCTTAGCTTTATTTATAATCATTCCCCTACTGCTGTTCGAATTGCGGGTTGATGTGCAGGTTTTCAGGATACTGTAGCGTGCGGTTGCTGCGTTGCGTCGTGGATCGCGTCGGCGTCCCCGTAGACATTCGATCAATGCGTAATCCCACTGAGCAACGAGAAATGTTTGAGCCCGAGCAGTTTAGATGGGTCTTATCCTTCGTAGAGGTGGCTGTAGGTTTGCGCACTCAATGATAAAAACGCGCTCCGATGACAACAACTTGGGTGATGTGCAGATTTGTGGATACTGTAGCAGGCGCGGGAACATTCAAACGGCAGTAGGGGATTAGTCCTAATTGCTATCATCTATCTATGTATCTATCAGTGTTCGACAATTGCATGGTTAAAACGCACTGTGACCACGTCGAGCAGGTCACGTAAATAGTGAGAAATGCCGTTATATCTAGCTTTGTTTCCCTTCTTTGAATTTTACATAGAAATAGTATTTCTATATTGGTTACTAGTAATATTTCCGCCTCCATGCTAAACCGACAAACTCACTGATTCAACGAAACCGGTGCTCTCCTGCGTCTCTTCTAAACACGCCATCCTAAAAACTAAGGCTATTTCTTAGTTGCCATAAAAGTGGAGCGTTACACAAATCCTAAAAGTGGAGTCCATCTCATTTCGCTGCTAGAAATACTAGAAATGCCTACTATACAGAAAGGAGCAAGCGTGTATGTGTGTGTGTGTGTGTGTGTGTATGTGTGTGTATGTGTGTATGTGTGTGTGTGTGTGTGCGTGCGCGTGTGTGTATGTGCATGTGTGTGTGTGTGTGCGCGTGTGCGTGTGTGTGCGTGTGTGTGCGTGTGTGCATGTGTATGCATGTGTGTGTGTGTGTGTGTGTGTGTGTGTGTGTGTGTGTGTAGCCAAACACGTCGACAGCCGTGCCTGGCGATGTCGTGGACGTGCCGAACACGTCGGCGACCGTGCATGGCGAGCCGTGGACGTGCCGAACACGTCGGCAACCTGCCTGGGCATTTAAATTGGAGGCAATCGATATCGATCGATATTATCGATTTTTTGAGGATGACGTTCAAGCGGCACGGAACTCCAGCCCTGGGGGTAATCGAGGTCGCTGAACACGAATCTGAAGTCCGTTTTTGAACTGTCGATCGCTGTCAATCGATATTGGGCAAATAAGCGTTTTTGTGGATGTCGTCTATTTTTTCGCTTTTTTTCTATCTTGCCCTAATCGATGTAGTTAAGATGTTCTTCCTGAGGAAACCATGACATAGGTGGCAGCTACAGTTGATGATGAGAAGTTATTGCCACGAAGAAGCCGTTAAAAAGTCGTCGGTGCGGCCGAGAGGCCGCACGGACGGCTAGTTTGTCATAAAGTCTCTCGCATTTGTGTATCGTACAACTGCCGGAGGACATCTAATCCTGCCTTGGCTAGAGCAAAACTGCCAAATACGGAAGAGATACATAGTGGTCCTCTTCTCTAGGTTTCCAAAAACATATAGAAATCGGTATTGGGAGACCTAACCTCTACTGGAACTAATCCCGAACTGGTTGACAAGCTCGTAAGGCTAGAAATGAAGCTACGCAGCCAATTGTGATGGCACTCCACGTTATCATGTCTCGCTCATTCTGGAGCAATCATGTCGAAATCATTGCGCTTCTGATGATGGTTTTATATGTACTAGCGGCGCAATTGTCGAAATAGATGTCGATGGGGCTACGCGAAAAATCGATATCTGGTACGATTGTGGTGCGGCCTCGCGTAGCAGCGCAAGTATAAACTAGGGCTTAGGCTCCCGGTTACGCTCCATTCGCCGCATGATTAGGCCGCTCAGCTATCACGCGCTCAATAAATAAACAAAAAACTATTAGAAGAGTATCGTTATCATGCTGACGGGACCAGATGGTGTAGGTGAAAGGCGGCTATTCCGCGCAGCATGCTAACGGTCCATTCGGAATTCACTAGATTCGGGTAAGCCCTAGTTTATACTTGCGCCGTTACGCGGCACGGCATCACGATCGCCATAGATATTGATTTTCGCGCCGCCCGGTCGATATCTATCCCGACCATCGTGCCGCGCAGCGCAGCGGCGCAAGTATAAACTAGGGCTAACGGTGTATCATGCCCATCAGTCCTATAATAAGAGTGTGTTCACCATAAAATTACCACACAAAGAGCTCCAACCAATGGTGTATTCTGCGACACTGCGATCGACGACATTATATCAAAAAAGGACTGATTCTATTCTAATAGTAAGGATCGGAATAACAAACTGTACAAGGTCAAGAATTACCAGCCTTTATTTTCATGGCATTTCATTTGTACAAGTACCTGATGGTAGATCACAATAAGACAATACTTAACGTGACACGTGCGACTTTCTCTCTTCTTTCCATAGCCACCGGTAACGATTAATCTTTTGACACTGGCCAACTTCCGAACACTGCCCATCTAGCCACTTTTTGAGGTGGCTATAGGCTACAGAAATGGAGAGGATTCTGACCAGCCTCGCAATTGCACATATCTCGGAGGTCAAAAATTATCAGCTCTTCATTTTTCACGATTATTTTTCTAAGAAATCAATGCAAATCGATAGTGATCGTAGTATGATAGATTCTATAGCTACTTCGAGAAGAAGGCACTCTAGTTTGCTCTGGCGAGCTGTTGAGCCTTCACCAGCATGGCATACTTGCCGTCGGCTTCGATCAGCTCTTCGTGTGTCCCGTACTCCACAACGGCACCGTTTTCAATGTAGTAGATTCTGAAGGGAGCTGCTGTTCCTTTGGAAACGGATGGTATAAGCCGTATTACCCTACCTGTCTACGTCCCTAACCGTACTCAGTCGATGAGCGATCGTTATTGACGTTCTGCCGTGACTCGCCTCGTTCAACGCCTTCTGTACAATCTGAAAAGTATGTGAATCTAGGGGGAACTGCCCTAATAATGGTGTCAAGCTCATGAAGTAGCTTTAAGGCAAAAAGTACTTCCGCATTGGCCACACTGATGCGTTGCTGCTCAAGAGAACGGGTTCCTTATGCCAGCAAAGTGCAGCAGTTTATTCGCTAGTAAACTCTCGCTACATATACCATTTATACGCCAAATTGGGCACTTTAAAAGGCAAATTGGATGCTGGACTCTTGTCAAATCAAGTTGGAAACTTTTCCAAGCGAGTTTGACGGTTTTGAAATCAAAATGAATACCTTCCAAATAAAAACGAGCGTTTTCCGGAATAGACTAGAAACTCTTGAGGAGGATTAGAATATTTTTTGCCTTATGAAAGTTTAGCATGACTTTCGTTGCTACTCGATATTCTACAACCTCTTTCAAGGAAAAGCAATTAATGTTAATTAGGGGGGTGGGGCGCGTGTAGCGCAGCCGGAGGAGATAGCGGCTGTCACGTGTACCCGATACCAGGTTCCTGGTTCAGATTTCCCGCCGGCCAACCGAACCTTCCATCCCTCCGTGCTCGGTGAATTGGTACCAGACTTATCTGGTAAGGATAGAAGAGCGCTGACTTGTTCATCGGCTGGCCACCGCAAGTCAAATATGCATTCAACTCGACTCCACGACATCCCGTAGAAGTAGAATGCGTGGCGCATCCCAAAATGGATTGAGTAACGCCGTCCTTTACCCTTTATGCAATGATTTTCGACATAACTTCTGGTAAAGGTACAGATAACTACCTGATGCAACTGATGCCGATTCACTCACCTTTTCGCTCTCGGTATCAAGTGCGCTCGTAGCCTCATCGAGCAGAATCACTTTTGGCTTTCGAATCAGCGCCCTGGCGATGGCGATGCGCTGCTTCTGACCGCCGGACAGGTTGCCTCCCTTTTCGCCGACATCGGTTTCGTACCCCTGAATGGCTTGAATAGGTAACGGACAGCCTTCATCGGTGACTCACTCGAAACCTGCCCCACCTGGGGAAATGCCTCGATGAAGTTGGCGGCGTTGGCCTGTCGGCAGGCTGCCTGTACATCGGCCACAGTCACCCCTTCCACACCAAGCGCGACGTTCTCGATTACGGAGCCTATATGTGCACGGTGTATAGTGCAGAAGACGACAGCATCCCATTAGAAAAGTGAAACCCCACCCACCTTTAAAAAGAACAGGCTCCTGTCCGACTAGAGCGATGTTGTTACGGAGATGCGTACGACAGAGCTGCTCCAGATTGTAGTTGTCGAGCTTCTAAAGGGGAAGAGAATTTTCAGTGAAGACGGAACAGTTACTTTAGTGGTTGTGGACTGCGGATTCCATCAGTGTATTTCTGATTCTGCGATTTATGGAACAGAAGCGCACGTTTTACTCACAAGTTTACCGCTGTCCGGTTCGTAGAACCTCTCGAGCAGCTGAATGATCGTGCTCTTTCCGCATCCGGACGCACCCACAAGGGCAATCGCTTGTCCTTTCTGAGCAATCAGATTCAGATTGCGTGCCACCTGCAAGACCGAGGGTTAAACGCACGTTCTATCCAATAATTAGGATTAAAAACGTATGATGGTAATTTTGTATTAATTTTCAAATATCTTAATAGTGAATAGCGTTAGCGAAATAAGTTCTTCAAACGAACCTCAGTGTTTTATCATCTCTCCGGTGGCTCATCAGTGACGGGGAAAACGTTACAGCTTTTCATGAATTTTAAAATGGGTTACTCTCACTTACGGAAAAAACAATACTTGAATTGTTTTGTTTTACTAGTTTTTATTGCACAATTTGATGTCAAATTGGACACTTTCGAATGAAATTGTGCATTCTTATAAGCAATCTTGTCGCGTTTGAATAAACCATAATGTGTTCCAAATCAAAATCTGTGCTTTTCAGACTGAACTTGAGGCTCTACGAAAAGGTTAGAATAGTTTCTTTTCAAGAAAATGTAGCTTGACTTGAACACATATTTAAAACCTTAAAAGAACACCTTTTACTCCGTCTATACTCCAGTCGCCTCGTGGCGCGCCATGAGAATTATTAGTATTGATTAGACCGTGCGGCCTAATCGATATGGGTAATTCCCATTGTGACGCATTGCGAAGCGATTAGAGTATAAACGAGGCGTACGACGGTGAATCTGTGTGAAGAGTGTCAGTTTAAATTCTAGACCTAGCGAATCAAACGAGACCAGAGTTGCTTATACCTTTCACTATAGCTATACGTCTTGTTTGCGACGTTATTCGACTACCAATGGTTATGCCTACAATTAAAATTGCAAACCACCTTGACATCGGGCCGTGAAGGATAGCTGAAGTCGACCTTCTCCACTTTGACAGCTCCACCGATTTCCTAAACAGAATACAGCATCGCTTTGCTTCGTAGATACGATTCGGTCAGCAGACCTGGAGAACTGTTGTACCCCAGGCCTGATTACTCGAAAATGGGGCCCGGGCTAACTGAACTTCTTGCCAGAGAAGCTCTTCTTCCGCCATTGCGAGCTCAAGAACCTACCGGTGTTTCGCCTCCCTCCGTTCTTCTGTAGCAGTCGATCAGCGAGTAGAGGGCTTGAGCAGCGTAATGAGATCGCACAAAATCGCCAAACGTTGACGAGGCGAAGATCACGGCCCATCCGGCGAAGTTGGCACTCGTTGCAGATCTGAAAGCATCGTTTAGAAGGAGCCGCGCACTTGGGGAATTTAGTATGTGCGTGTTGTTTGTGGGTGTTTTCATATCTCCTGTCTACTGCGCACTTTGATGCGTCGCGAAAACCACTTCTGATTTAATCCCTAGCGAGCCGCGATAACCGGCGAATATGGAGCTCGTAGAGCTAAAATCGTAAAGATACGATATCCTTTAGGCCTACTCGGGCATTCGGGTTTGACGAGCCGAACCGAATAGCAGCAGGAGCCAAGCGGAGCCTCCAACAGGATAGCAACACACTGCTGCTGTTGCAACAGAATAGCAACCGCAGTTTCTGTTGGCAACTGCAGTTGCCATTCTGTTGAAGGGGGCGTGGCTGGGAGGAGACTGTTCGGCTCGTCGAACCCGAATGTCCGAGTATGTTACACTTCGGCGACGCTGTTGTCGGCGACGTCGGCGACAGTGCTGCGCGGGCTGCTACGCACTGCGCACAGCCTCAGTTCTCATGTCTGCTTCCTAGCGGCCCTGACTTTAGAACTCACGCCCCGAACATGCCGACCACTCTCGTGCTGGCGCGGCACGGCATCGCTCGGCGAGCAGGAAGCTGTGCGTCCCTACCCTAGGGGTAACAATAAGGATTGGGCCGTCGCTTTGTCGCAAAAGTGTACGGAGGCCTTAACGCTCCATTTGGAGATACAAGGCGGGAGAGGCTCCCTATCATGCAGCTGACAGAATTTAATGACGATCCATCCGTGACAAATTGATGCTGCCTTGAGATGGGGTGCAGGTGCAAGTAGCCTGTACAGCTCTGCTTAGACAGAGCTCATAATCATACGGCTCATCTAGAAGTTCGAACATGAATCTGGACTCACACAACAGTATTCACTGCGTCAGTGTATCCGCCATAGATCATAGCCGCACCAATACCGTACATTACCATGTCAGAGAAGTAGACATAGCACTGAGTAAGGGCGAACTGTATTGATTGGAAGACCACAATCTAAAGAACAAGCTGAAACGATTCTCGTACCGCGCCATTACCTCCAATTTTCACTCATAATTCACCCCTAATGTGTGTCAATGCTTCTGTGCGGAACGAGGCATTATAGTACTTCCAGGACTGCAGATGTCGAGAATAGGCCGGAAAATTTTTTCGCCCAAACGTCGGCTGGGGGGGGGGGGGTATTTGGAGTGCTGATCACTCATCTGACATCCGTTTTTGAAATTTCGGCCAATGACGGTAGGTTACGGTAGGCATGGGCGAATAAGGCCGCGAAGGTCACAGTCTCCAGGCTCACGCTTCGGCTAGGAGGGGGAGGGGTTATTTGGGGTTCTGATCACAAATCTGGCATTCATTTTTCGTATTACGTTGGAGTACGGAAGGTTACGGTAGGTACGGGTGACCAAGGTCATGGTCACTGATTTGGCCCAAACTCCGGTGTAAAACGAAAGCGGATGTCAGGTTCGTGATCATCATCTTAAATAAACCCCTAGCCGAATTTTAGGCTAAATCAATGACCATCACCTTGGCCACCCGTACCTACAGTAACCTACCGTAACCCACCGGAATTTCACAAACGGGTGTTAGATTTATGATCAGCACCCTAAATAACCTCACGCTTCGGGCGAAGTTTGGGTGAAATTTTTTCCGACCTCTCTTTGACCTCTGGAGTCCTGAAAGTAGAATAGTGCCCGAAGCGATGGTAAGATGAATGAATCCGTTGAGTCGTCAAACGTTTCGACCTGTTCGATGCTTTCAGTGATCTAAAAGTGGCTCAAAGATTCAGAATTGTTATCCACCCAAGCAAACGTTTTCACATTCCGCCTGTGAGAAATCTAAACGAACGGTGGTGACATGCGTCTTCTTACGAATTGCGCTGGTGCGACGTCGTACGGTGGTTGGAATTCCGCCTTAACGGTAGATCATAGGGCTATTTTTCGCAGCTTCGGGCCTTACAATTAATCTAGCACTTATTGTTAGGACAATGCCTGAAAGACAGGACTGAGGAGAACGAATAGGCCCGCCCGCCATTGCTAATGTCTACAGCGACACTGCGGTGGTATTAGGTTGGTGCATAAGTTCTCGGACATTTGATCCCTCCTGAATTGAAAGCGCATTTTCCCGTCAAATTTCTCACATGTGTCAAAGCGTAAATGGTCGGTCGATAGAGAAAGGAAAGGGCTACAAAACTGTTGCTAACATTTACTTCTGCGTTGTTAACGTCAGCTATTATGGCTAAGCAATTCATCCCAACTGAGAGCATATTCGGCACGCCATGTTATCCTGCATCAATCTGGCCTCAATGCCAACGAATCGTATCGTCGCCTGAAGGATGTTTACAGCGAGAGTGCTCCTGCTCGAAGTACTGTGCACCAGTGGTTCTCGAAGTTTGCAGTTGGCGAATTCTCCGTTGAAGATAGTGAACGAGAAGGGCGCCCGATAACACTGGATTTGGATGGCCTCCGAAGTAGAGTGGAAGCGGACCCATACCAAACCACTCGCGAACTATCAAGCACTCTTGGTGTTGGTCACTCAACAGTCGTTCGAGGATTGAAGTCGATTGGCAAGGTGCAAAAATTGGGTCGCTGGGTACCTCACGACCTGACACAACATGACATGGATCGCAGAGCCGATGTCGCTCTGTCTCTCCTTACCCTCAGACGTACCCACGGATGTCTGGACAACCTTGTCACCGGGGATGAGAAGTGGATACTCTGCTCTAATTATCACCGGCGTGCACAGTGGGTTGACGCAACTGGAGAGGCAGAGGACGTTCCGAAACCCGCCCTTCACGTGGAAAAGGTGATGCTTGCATCTGGTGGAGCGTTCTTGGCGTAGAATACTGGGAGCTGCTGGACGAAGGGATAACAGTGACGGCAGAGGTTTACGTCAACCAACTGAGGAAGTTGAGGGCCCACCTTCAAACCACACGAGGAGAGCAAGTGAAGGTGTGTTTTCAACACGACAACGCCAGACCGCATATTGCTGGAGCGACGGCGGCTGAGTTGGCGGACTAGGGATGGACCGTTCTTCCACATCCACCTTACTCACCAGATCTCGCTCCTTCTGATCATCATTTGTTTTCAAGCCTTCAACGCTATTTGGACGGCCAGCAATTTAGGAACCGAGAGGATGTCAAGGAGGCACTGCTCACATTTTTCGAATCACATCCGGCCACGTTCTGGAGAAGAGGCATCCATGACTTACCAGCACGTTGGCGAAAGACAATTGATGTAAAGGGTGGTTACTTCAAATGATTTGATATTGTTGATCGTATGTTGTGATAATAAGTACTTCATGCCCCAAATGTCCGAGAACTTATGCACCAACCTAATAGTTTCATAGCTGCCTGCTCAACAATGGACTCGAATTTCATCGAACAGTTGGATTTCAGTACATCGAGAGAAAAAATTCTAGGTTCTCCAATATTAATTCAACAGAGGTTGGTCATGGAAATTGTCCACCTTCCTTCTCCTTTCTTCCGACACTTTCTATTATTCTTACTTGTTTATTCTCTTCTTCCGCTGTGGGCTTTTATTTTTGTGATGTTATTCACCGGTACTATTTTGTCAACTGTTGTTGTTAAATGATCCCACTGGCATGAACAAATGAAATGAAAAGAAGCTGGCCGAAACGCTACATTCCTCACGACCTCGTTCGTCACAGGGCACTGACACCCTGATGAAAATGTCGAGCTCATAGTCGAAACCTACCCATCGCTCTTGCTTTTCCACAGCTACTCCGTAGTTCTCGTACATAGTCATGAAGTACGGTTCAACCGCGAGCAGCTGAATGGTGTTCGCGTGTTCGAATATTTCGATGGCCAGCTAAATGCTTTGAAGTAATATTTGTGCGTGTTTATCTGTGGCGACCTAAGCCGACCTCAGGTGTCTTGTCGATCTCCGACTTTTTGTTCATGTTCGCCGAGATCCGGTTACTCGTAATCCACATGCAGATGGTGAACAGCGTAATCATTATGGTCATTGCCACACCGCCTACCCAACAAGCCACTATGGAGATGACGATGCAGACTGCCATGGCGCATATGTTGTTGACCATGAGCATGAAGCGATAGTCGAGACACTGCAAGGACGTTCTTTAACAGCCACGGCCAAGAATTCTGCGAAATGCTGACACATCCTATCCCGAATTTCTCTTTGGGAGCTGCACTGTCGCATGAGATCGCCTTGTTAGCCAACATCTATTAGGAGCTGAAGGAGAAGGTACAACTGGAAAAAAGCCCTTGCAGACAATGGCCTACGGCTGGACGTGAAGAGCTCATCATTTCTTAACCGACTGGTCCTACCACAAACTTCTCCGCTAGGAAGAGGCTACCGGGAAAGTGAAAGAACTCTTGTGCCTTGAGAGATTGACGGGGTGGAGCAGACTGTAGGGGACGAATAAGCACGGCTTCTCTCCAGTGGAGAATCTACCGCAATTCACAGTCCTCAGATAGATGCTCCGCAGCACTCAAAGGCAAGCTCTGTAGAGTCTGAGTTACGCTTGCCATCCTACTTACTGTCGCAGCGATGACAGCCAAGATGGATCTACAATACTTCACCACTATAGACCGAACAATATTGGTCGAATTTTTCTGCAGATTAGGCACTTCGGTAAAGGGCCTGTTCATACTTCGCGACGAGAGCGACACGTCGCCCGTGCAAAACATGCAGATCTATTAAAACCGAGCGATCGCCGCCGAAATCGGTTCGCACTTGAGCGTTGTCGCTGACGCTCCCGTCGCTCCGATCCCTCTCGTAGCTGCTGTCGTCTGTCCAGACTTTGCACCGGCGGCGGGAGCGACTGAGGCGACGGATGAAGTGTGGAGTACGTAATTACACCATGGCGCGATAGTGTTCGAAGGAAACGCTTCCTATTCCGTCATTGTTCAGATCAAGGTAAGGCATGGTATTCTATTTCTTTTGAGTATCGGGTTGATGATATAGGTAACTACACTGCGTCTATCGCTCCAGTCGCTCCCGTCGCTCCCGTTTCTTGTTCATTCTTTCTGGGTGTTGCCGTCACGAAGTATGAACAGGGCTGAAGGAATCGCATTGGGCGTCGAGCGTTCTACCCCCTCGTCCCCCTGGCCCGCACATCCTCAACCCCTGGGCATGCTCCAGAGTCCAGTTGCTGCCTTAGAAGATCGTGGAGACGCAGACATTTGCCACGCCTCTGTTTAAAGGACGGGGGGTAGGACGCCACTCCGCCAATCGCACTGATACTCGCCGATACACTTACAACCGGAAAAAACTCGTCCGAGTTGTCCGGTGCGCACGCAACGCCCACAGCCGCGTGATTCAAACCTGTTTTTTATTCGCCATGGAGCGCCCTTACTACAGGCTCTATACGTTGGAGGCAGGGATGAGGGGCATTAACGACGCTCTATGGGGTTTTCTGCCCACCAGAAACCCCGACCCTATTTGCGCCGGACAAGCACGCAAATATCACTACATCGCTGTATCGACTGATTAGCAGAGGGATAGACAACTGCGTGGTCCTGTAACGATTTCCCTGAATTTCACTTCGAAACTACGGTGGACAACTCAGACGGCTGTAAGTTTATCAAGCACTCGCACTGATGCGATGTGGGTAGACAGCCCTTATGTCCACCATTTTGAGGAACTTACCTTAGCCTTTGAGATAAGCAAGGCTAGTATTTTCTTCCCTCATCGAGTCAAAAGGTCTAAAATGCGCCGTGCCCAAGGTTTCGGAATTGCGGGCAAAGCCCCCAACCAGACATTTGACGGGCGATGGGTCGCTAAACGTCTGCAATAGCTACTTCCCGTATTTAAACCGTATTTATGCCATATATTATACCAGACGTTCAACGGCCTGCCGGCCGTCAAACGTCTGGTTGGGGCTTCGCCTCAAATCCGGAGAATAGAACATCCCGAACGTCTTCTTGTCCTCTTTAGGCCTTCCCTCATTCATTACAGTAAAAAAAGAATAGATATAGAATGGTATAGCAGAATACGGTAGGGCAAAATCTTCAAAACTGCTCCTATGGTGCCTAACCCTTTATTGCACATATGCGACTCATTCTCTGAAGTACTCGTTCTATTTATTAATTATGGTCCCCCTTTAATTGTCCTATTACTGTACTGGACCCTTTACTGAACCCCTTTAACTGGTGTTCCCTTCATGGGCTTCCTTACTGGTCCCCCCCTTGACTACATAGTCCTTCACTGGTACCCTATTTATTGGTCCCCTTCACTGGACCCCCCACCTCCCTCCACCGCTCACCATTACTGGTCCCACCTTCACTGGTTCCCCTTTATAGGTGAATCCTTTACAGGTTCCCACCTTCACTGGACCTCCCCTCTCCTTCACCGGTCTCACCCTCACTGGTCCCTCTTTTATGGTCCCTCTTCAGTGGTCCCCCCTTTATTGTCACCCTTTTCCGGTTCACCCTTCTCCTGTCCCCACCCCCCTCTTCGTCGGTCCCTACTACTGTTCTCGCCTTCACTGGACCTCGATTTACTGGTCCCCTCTTCACTGGTCCCCCTATCCTTCACCAGTTTCCCTTCACTGGACCCCTCCTCCTCACCGGTCCCCATTACTGGTTCCCTCTTCACTGGTCCCCCTTTATTGGTCTACCCTTTACCGGTCGCTCCTTACTGGACCTCTATCCTTCACCGCTCCCTCATTACTGGTACCACCTTCACTGGTAACACGTCGTATGAATGCGGACGGGCCTTTCGCGACATCAGTGACACTTCTTCTGAACCCAGGCACCTGATGAACGATGCCGGTGATATGTCTTCTCAAGCCGGACGTGCTTTGAGCGACATTGTGACACGTCGTCTGAATCCGGGCAGGCCATTCGCGACATTGATGACACCTCTTCTGAACCCGGACGCCTGTTGAACAACGTCGGTGACGTGTCTTCGATGCTTCGGCGGGGGACGACCGCCCGCGTCACGACACCGTTATTCAAATCAAACTGGACACTTTTCAAAACCTCGACGCTTTTGAAATCAAGCTGAATGCTTTCGAAGACAAAACGGGTGTCTTCCATGTACAATCATGCACTTACTCAGAAGGTTGACATAATTTTTGTGCAAGGAATTCCTTGTCCACCTTCTGCGGGAAGGCGAGACGGGATGCGGCTACTGGTTTCGCATATTCGCCTGAACCTATCAGGAGCCACTCAGCTCACTTCTGTAATGGATCGAACTCTACCTGGGAGTGAAAAATTTCCGAAGAGAGCTAACGAGTTTGAGATGTAGTTCAAATGGTTTCCTACTCCTTGGACGTCTGGAGCCTTGGCGGCGAGCTCGGAGACACATGCTGCGTTGCTGCACAAGGGACGGTCGAAGAACTCAGCTTCCTGGCTCAGAAGACTTCTAAGCACCTTTACACGCATCCTCGATGTCACTGTTTCACCGGACCAACCTCCGAAGCCAACCTAAAGTAAGATTTCGTGGCTGAACTGTTCTTTGACGCTTATAGTATGTCTGAAAAATTCCAACGGAACTCACAGAAATGATCATAAATACCCATGAGTATACGGCCAGAAAAATGAACAGTCCAGTAGATAGCCACATGAAAGGAAGAAACGTATCCTAAAAAAGGACCCTAGCTAGACGTCCATCGAAAAAACCTGTGCCGTTTATGGACTCACTTTGGTCTGCTCTAAAGCCTGATAGCTGTAGCGGCCGAAAAACGCGCAAAATGGTATCTCCATTCCTCGTAGAATGCTGGCGATCAGGCAAGCCCAGAAAACTGGACGCGAACGTAGGCTCGAAAGATAAATCCGAAAAATTCCTCCATTATAGCCAGGCTAGAAATTGGAGCGTTCTGTTTCTAAAAACACCGCTAAACACTCGACGTTACCATGATGGTAGCCGATTTCTCCTTGTAGAGCTGCTCAAGTTGTTGCGGAACTCCAGATGATATGGACCTCCTCGTTATTCCACTTCCCCTCAAGCTGTGTCGGGCAAGAGGCATCGGTCTAAGAGGTAGGCGTGCATCTCTAATTTTCTTATGAGAAATTTCGTGTTCGAAATGCTCACTGTGCATGCTGATCAATGCTCTCCGACAGACTTCTCTTCCTACCGCCAAGGTCCACGCCAACCTCCTGAGCAGCTGCCAAACCGCTGTACAATCCGCGCTTCTCCAGCAGCTCGAAGTGGGTTCCTGAAATACCGTAACATGATCTCCTGAACAATTTTACTTGTGGGAGTTGTGGGAAACGAGTGTGATCATTGTGAAATGAGCAGAAAAGAAAGCGTCTTCACCAACCAACTTCGGCAACTCTTCCGTCCTGGATGACGTAGATTCGCTGCACATCCTTGAGGGTACTGAGCCGATGGGCGATCACTACAGTTGTACGGCCAAGCGAAGCGCGATTCAGAGCCAGCTGGAAGAGCAGACGAACTTACGTAGTTCTAGCTAGCTGTGTGAATACACCGTACCTGAACGATTTTCTCACTCTCCGAGTCGAGAGCGCTGGTGGCCTCGTCCAGTAGAAGAATCTTCGGCTGCGTTGCTATCGCTCTGGCAATGGCCAGACGTTGTTTCTGGCCACCGGAGAGTGCAATTCCACCAGTTCCGATGACGGTTTCGTAGCCCTAAATTCGGATGACAGTAGAGGAAATGACTGGTCGGCATCTTTTTTATCTGCGGGATGACCTGGACAGTTTCCCTAAATCTTCTCCATCTCAGCACTTGTAGCCTTACCTTCTCCAACTTCATGATGAACTCGTGGGCGTGAGCTATCCGTGCCGCTTCCTCGGCCTCTTCGTCGCTGATCGGCCTACCGAGCACGATATTCTCGCGAATGGTGCCGTTGAAGAGACACGGCTCCTGCTGCACTATGCCGATCAGCTGCAAACTAACTCATCTGCAGTTCGTCGACCTATCGGGAGTTCCTCAGTGTCCGTCGAATCGTGAAAATACCTTCCTGATGTCGCTGGTGCTGATCGAGCGAATGTCCTGCCCGTCGAGCAGGGTCTCTCCGCTGTCGCAGTCGTAGAGCTTCGTAAGCAGAGCGATCTTAAGAAGTAGAATTTCGTTGTCGCGTTCTTCAGAAGGACTCGGCTTAAACGCACACTTGTGCTCTTCCGCAGCCGCTCTGACCGACGAAAGCTATCGTCTCGCCCGTCTCGGCCACCCAGCTCACCCCTCGCAGTACAGGTGTTTCCCTGAAACAGTTATCTGTCATTTTTACCAATGAACGCATATTTACCTATGAGTGAGTACCCTATAAAACTTACAGAACAACAGAAACAACGTGAACAATAACCTAGTTGGAAAAAAGCAAATAAATATCGAACAAATCTGTTGGGTAAGGTAACTACAAACGCCTAGAACGTAGAGGGAATAATACCTAGTCAGATGCCATAGGCAACGTCAGAGTGGTCAGTTTTTGAGAGGTTAAGTGGAAGAACCTTCAGCGGTGGTTGGGTTGAGCACGGAGTAGTCCGCGAAAAATTCAGAAGAAGAGAATACTTGCCTTGATGGATATTTGAAGTGGACGTCTCGGAACTCCAGTCGACCCTGGCATGTGCTCATTTCTTGCCCCTTCGGCTCGTTCGATACTCGCTGGGCGGCCTGAATTAAGCTAGGGGTCCATCTTATTTGACGCATACCGGATCGTTATTAAGACAATTTCCTCTAACAAAACTCTACGATTCGAAGCTGAAACATGAACAATGATCTTAACGAATTAGTGGGCATTTTGCCAAAGGTCTCGATCAGATTTGAGCCTTGAGAAGATTTCAAAAATTCTGTAAAATTCTATGAAATTAGCTGGAGAGAAAGACATCTGACGCACCGTTTGAGCAACTAGCTGGGCCTATTCGGCGCTTTATCGAATCTGTGCTGCGTTTTACTTCTCATCGCATTCAATGCAGCTATAAGGAGATACGTCCACCCCAAGAGGCTATTTTAGGCTTTGTTTACACCCAGCCAGTTAGGCCCTATGTCCCCGTGATCACTGAATTGGTGCCAAAGTTGCATAGGACGGGAACAGTACTGACTTCTCATTTGCGTCGCCCTAGCAGGCCACAGACTTCGCTAAATTTGCACCAAAAAATAGCCCTACGATCGTCCTCTACAAGAAGAGCTTATGGCTCCTCTTTTAAAAGATGCTGGCGTGTGAGTTCGACATCGCAGCGCGGAAGACCCTGGAGGCGTTGTGGAATGCATTCAAAAATTCATCAATAAACCCGAAAATCGATAGGAAAGAAGAGCGGGTGGTCATGGCCCACAGAGGTCGATAGATGAGGCCAGCTCCTGGGTCATGGTCATGCCAGCCTGAAGGGCTGACCCAAAGGGAGAGATCATTCATCCGGCTGTTCTCCATCCGAGGTCATCAACCACCCTTCCGGCTGTTCGCATAGGGCCAGTCTGGCTGCCTTAGTCCCTACTCGCTTCATTCTCCCGTTATTTTTTGAAACACATGTAGCTCGAAGTGATCATTGCTTCCATATAAACTGGTTTTGGGAAATAAACTGCTCGATATTCCGTTCAACTCTTACGGAAAAGAGCAAGGGTCGCAAAAATACCATTTTTCAAAAAAAGCTGTTCCGAAAGGTCTGACATTTTAGAACTGCTTACCAGATCGATTGTTTCATAAATTATAGCAGCAGCGATTCGCGCCTTCATAATCGCCATCATATGTGGACCAAGGAGCCCAAAGTAGTATGAGCCTAAATGCATGTGGATGCCATATAGCCAGAACTACGTTAATATCAGAATTCCTTGTTTAACGCGAACTTAGCTTACCTAGTAGCACTGCAGATGCAGAAATGAAAATGGTACCAGGTTCAGTGGTCACTCCATGGTAGTAGCTCATTATTCCGTACCTAAGGTTCAGTAATTATTGGGAACTTCTTTTTTGTCTTTCCCAACCAAAACTACTCACAGAATTGCGGCCGCGTAGAAGACGTAGAGTTGGAAGTACATGAAGCCCTCGAAGAATCCGTTGATGAAACTGTAGCGAATCGCGAAGTGCTTCGCATGCTCCAGCTGTTCTTCGTATTTCTGAAGACCGATCGCGAATGTTAAAGTCATTTTTTTCACCGAAGGTCCGCTTTAAAGATTATTAAGGAGTAATACTCCAAAGTTGGAGACAAACAAGATCTTCAGGGACGTAAAACCGCTTCGAAACCATCATCCGCTTTTCGATGATTGTCGCCCCATTAGGAGCACCAGAAGAAGAGCAAGATGGGTCGTCACACCTTCACTATCTGCTTCTGTCCATTGCAGGCTGCCACCGTCTTCGCGTTCATGATCGCCTCTTCGGCAATCGCTCCGGCTGCGCTGGCGACCGACATCATTCCCTGCATGGACGACGACGACAACTGCAAGCGAAAGGACATCGGAATTGAGGAGGTGAGCTTCAGTCTGGTCTGCTGTAGAAACAAAGACGAGAACAAGGACAGCGCTGACTTCTCTTTTGGGATTCCCAGTCCATTATGCACCTACGGGATGTACCACGGCGTTAATCACTGTCAGATTAGGTGTGCCATGCATTTTGTTCCTACGGAATCTCATGGAGGCTTTTTTTTTTGGAATGCGTATTTGGTGTATGCAATGTATGTATATTTGGATATGCTTTATACATCTGTATATATTTATATAAGTATTCATTTCTATATTTATATTTTCCTTCGTATTTATTTATTTATTTATTATTTGTGCAGAGGTGTTGGAGAATGTGAAATCAGTTGCAACTACATGTATGGGCATATCAGAATTATGAAGAAGAATACGGTGGTGAGCAAAATGTCGATAAATCGTCGGCGAATTCAACTACCAAAACCAGTGGACCAAAACTAGGGCCGAAAAACAAGATTCTGATTGCTTTGTTCATAATGTGCCAACAGGAGGTTTTTGGGTGGATCTTTGTTTTGGCCTACGTTTCGACTTCCCCATAAAGACCTCGTGTTGGCACATTGTTTACAAAAGAACAAGAGGTAACCATGCCGAGGTGCGCAGAAGGGAGAAGATCTGACACCAATTAATCTTAACCATAACATCAAGAAAGCCATGCGATTGAATAGCCGCAGCAATACGCTATTCTGAAGTCCTAAACGATACACAATAAACCAGCACTCAAACCAGGGTCGTCAGCGAAAACCGTCTATGCAGCGGAGGCGAGACTTCATCGGTTATTGGTCTATTATTAGGTTGGAAAAAAAGTCTCTTCACACTTCGAATTTTTTTTACCCTTCCCCTTGTAAACGCACTAGCCAATGTTGATTGCTGATTTCGTAATCCTATCACACTTGTCTACCGTTCGCACGCAGACACAGGTTAAGACTCTTCTTGTAATTCGTTATCCATCCAATCTTCCGAACTCAATGCCAGATCTACCTCATGGCCGTTTTCAGCACGGCATTCTTCAAGAATTCATTAAAGAATCCACAGCACGTCAGGCAGCAGACCAAATTAACCACATATATGGCTTGGGATCTACTACTCATCGCGCCTGTTGTGAGTGGTTCGGAAAGTCTTTAAAGGGAAATTATTCACTGAGGGCAAAGCATGGTCAGGAAGGCCAACTGGATTGGACGACAGTGAACTACACCATCTTCTTCGTACCGATAGTAGGCAGACGACACGTCAGCTGGCAGAGAAGCTCGAAGTGTCTCATAGGATAGTGGGGATCCATCTGAAGAATCTTGGCTTTCATGGAAATTTGGAGCTTGGATTCCACATGCCCTGTCAGACACTCAGAACGGTCAACGGCTCTCCATCGCTGCTTCTCTTCTGTCCAGATAAGGAAGAAAATCGTTTCTTCCGCGGATTGTGACAGGCGAAGAGTCCTGGGTTCTGTGTGCCAACTTCCGAGGAAAAGGCAATGGGTACAAAAGGGAGAGAGCCCTAAGTCTGATCTCAAGCCCAATGTTCACGAACGGAAGATTCTCTTGAGTGTTTGGTGGATATCAGAGGAGTGATTTATCGGCAAACTCTCAGAAGTGGAGAGACACTTACTGCTGTCACATACTGCGGCCAACCCCACAAAGTCGTCGCAACTCTCCAAGAAAACAGGCCGGAGAAGTCGAAGGTGATGATCCTGCATGACGATGCAAAACCACGTGTTGCAAGACTCACAGGAGAAACAATAAAGGGGATGGGCTGGGAGGTAATGCCACAACCACCGTATAGCCCTGATCTCGCCCCTACCGACTACCATCTCTTCCGTGCTCTCAAGCAAGAAATTGGAGAGAAATATTTTGAAACGGACGAGGACCTCAAAAATTGGATTTATCAATGGTTCGACTCCAGAACTGCAGTCTTTTAAGCGAGAGGAATTGGAAAATCACCCAGTCTTTGGAGAAGTGTAGTAGAACAAAATAGAGTTTATCTCAATTGATTTGACTTTGTAGTTGTGAAGTAATAAATCTTTGAAAAAAAATGAAAAGACTTTTTTTCCAACCTAATAATAACATAAATATATCTGATAAAATAAGTAAAATCAACATCGAAAATTGTAAACTGTTTTCAGCAGACTTTACTAATATGTTTACTAGTCTTCCTCACAATATAATTTTGAGAAATATAAAAGAATTAATCAAAATATGTTTTCGCAATGCAGGTAAAAAATATCTTGCATATAATGGACACAATAATATATATTACACCAATAATAATACTATAAATAAATACAGATATTATACAGAGGAAGATTTAATGTTTTTCACTGAATATTTACTTAAAAATAGCTTTACAATTTTTGCAGGCATAATTTATAAACAAATTGAAGGGGTACCACAGGGAAGTAATTGCAGTCCTTTACTTGCTGATCTTACGTTATCAGTATTTGAATACAAATTTTGCAAAAAATTAGTAACACAAAAACGATAAGTAAACATACACCCATTTAGATATATGGATGATATTCTTATAATTCATAACAAAAATAATGAATATATACAAAATCTACTTAGCGAAACATACGAAAATTCTCTTCAGCTTGAAACAACACATGAGTCAGACTACGACTGCAATTATCTTGATCTCAACATCAAAATTATTAACAATAAGTTAGTAACAAAACTATACAATAAAACAGACAGTTTTAAATTTTATGTTATTAGATTCCCACATTTCAACTCAAATATATCTATAAAAATTAAAAAATCAATCATATTTACCGAAACACTAAGATTAATTAGATGTTGCACAGCTTTTAACGATTTTGTTGAAAACCTTGTTAAGTTGATAACTAGACTTGTTAAAGTTGACTATCCAGTAGATATAATTATAAAGAATATAACGAAATGTTTGAATAGAAATAAGTATTTATTATATAAATACGATCACTACGATGTTCCACATTTCATTCCTAATTTGCTTAATTATAATATAAAGTATAAAACACAGAAATAATAACAGTCTATAGAATAGTCTATAGACTAATTGCGAAAATAACTTAGAATGAGAGAGGAATGGAATGTGAAACATTATATTGTGAATGGTAATGATAATGGTAGTGATATGCTTTAACTCAAACGTTATTCTCATTTTATTGCTATCTTTCGCGGGAAGTGGTGAGTTTACAATTGAAGAATATCTTTTTATATAAAAATACAAAGATTAAATTTTAAAAAATAGAAATGTGTATATAAATAAATATAAACATAAAATTTTTTAAAATAAAAAATTAAGAAATAGAAAACAATCTATATAATAGATAAATAAAAAGTAAACAAAAAATATTTAAAATATCCTACTATATATAAAAGAGTAAGCGGTTGTCCGTCCGTCTGTCCGTCCGTCCGTCTGTCCGTCCGTCTGCCTATCCGTCTGGCCTTTCCTATCCTAGACGTCGAGTAACAGGCGTCCGGGTTCAGACCATGTGTCACCCATGTCAGGTCGAGAGGGTCAGAAGGCGTGTCACCGATGTCGCGCAAAGGGCTTTCGAACTCACCATCAGAAGACATGTCACCGACGTCGTTCTACAGGCGTCCGAATTCAGAAAAGGTGTCACCGACGTCGTTCAACAGACGTCCGGGTTCATAAGAGGTGCCACCGACGTCGTGCAACAGGCGAACGGGTTCGGAAGAGCTGTCGCCGAAGTCGCGCAAAGGGGGAAGGGGGGGGGGGGGCAGGTACAGAAGACATGTCAGCGATGTCCTTCAAAAGACGTCTGGCTTTAGAAGACGAGTCAACGATGTCAATTAAACGATGTCCGGGTTCAGGCATGTCACCGATGTCACGCCGTGAGCGTGGGAGGACAAGTTTGGGGGGGGGGGGAATATCTTGAAAAGTGAAATTCTTGAAATTCGTGAAAGTGACCTGGAAGGGGAAGGGGGCTGAAGGTGGCACGGAGACGGGGAACCAGTAATACGGGATCTCTAAAATGGGGTCAGTAGACGGGACCAAGGGAATGGGAAAACCAATAATGGTGTTCAGTAGACGGTTACCAATAAGGGAACAAGAAAGGAGGAGTTAATTAAGGATGGTTACCAATAAGGGCAATCAAAAAGAAGGGGTCCAGCAGCTGAAGCGGGCAAGAGGGGACCACTAAAGGATGACCTGTTCGTGAGAACCAGTAAGGTGGGGTGGGGAGGGGGGGGGGTGGCGTCCGGATTCAAAAGATGTGTCAGTGTTGTGGGGCAACGGGCTTCCGCGTTCAGAAGACGTGTCTCCGATGTCGGTCAAAGGCCGCTTGGGATTGCAAGACGTGTCACCGACGTACAGAGGCAGCTTATCCGTTTAGTATCTCTTATTATTGACAGTTTTGAGGAAAACATTTTTCTAAAACATAGGAGAGAGGTTATCTCCTCAATGGATGATATCTGTGTGATTCTTTCCATCTTCTAACAGTGATGACTTTATTGGGAACTTCATTTCAAGAGAGCAGTTATATGAAACAGCTGTATCACAATCGCAGAAGGTTTCGGACATGAGCAAACCGAATCAGCATGGTATGCGTCTGTGTAAAGAAGTTTTTCAGGGTTTCAGGGTTTGGGGGCGAAGCCCCCAACCAGACGTTTGGCGGCCGCTAGGCCGTTGAACGTCTGGCATAAATATAAAAACAAAATTCAAGAAGTAAAGTAAACAAACAAGTGAAATTAAAATAAAGGTTTTTTTGTGTGTTTTGTGTGTCTTTTCATTTGTAAAACTTGGTTGTTGGTACATAAAGCACACTAATGTTTTACTTTGTAATGTACTAACAACCAAGTTAATTAGTTACCCTCTTCACTGAAGAGCCTCGGGGTAACTAATTTTAAACATGTTTTGTATGAAGATAGAGGCGAAACAAAGCATGTTTAAGGTTGTGGTTGTCGTTGTTCTCGTTGTTGTCTTTCGCTTGTGATCGTTGTGATATTGAGTTTATGTTGTTGAGGAAATTTAGATACAGTTATGCAACTTATTCTATCTAATTCTATTTGATTTTTGTGGCTTTGAATTTCAAACTGTTAAAGAGCTGTGAGATTTTGAATAATTTTGCATATCGATTTGTAACTAATTCTATTACCCGCGACATGATGGCCATGGTGATGGCGCTCACCGGCCCCACTCCGACACAGATGAGCGTGATGCGCCAGTTGTAGGCGAAGGCGAACACGGCGCTGGAGATGAACACCGACACGCCTCGGGCCAGCATGCCGATCTTGTCGCCGATGCCGTCCTCGATCTGCGCCACATTCCTGGAATATCTAGCGATGGTTACTGTGGCCTCAGCCACCCACTGCCTGAGGTGCCTACTCGTTCAACTGCGTTGTGATCGAGCCGGCGCTGTTCTCCTCGAACCACGCCGCGTGCTGTCGTAGCACCGCTTTGACGAACTCCTTCCGAATCCGACCGGAGATGCTGCGACTCGCTATCGAGAGGAAGTACTGCTGGAATTGTGACCGGCTGATCTGATGCCCAGTCAAAAAACTCTATTTTTCGTACCTGCAGATAGCATAGCACAAAGAGTATTAGGCCCACTATTAGGTAGCCAGCGCAGAGATACAGCGTTTTCCTCAATAGGTGTTCGTTGCCGATGTGCTGAAACGGTATTCTTACCCAAATGAGCAAAGGATAAATAATAGTCAGCGTTAATCAATTCTGTCGTGGAATGCGCCACGCACTCCACCTCTGATGCATAACGTGGGGCAAATTGAGCCTGAGATGGTCAGCTAAAGGACGAGCTAAGCCAGTGTTTTGTCCTTAACAGACTCACGATAACGCTTGTTCCATCCTACATAGCTAGTGAATGCTCTCAGACATCTCTAAAAATGTCTGTTAAAATTTAAGGCCATTTTAGAGTTTTTTCGCAAACGTCTTAGATCTCAACTTCATCACCGATAATCACCTATCCTTATATTTAACTATTTTCACGTGATGTTAAAATGCCAAGCTTTTAAAACCACAGCCATTTTCCGATTAGCATTTTTCGGATGAAAAATTTACACCGGACAAAATCCGATGCTATGTAATTAGCCAACTTCAGAGGTATGGCAAAGAAGGTTGCACACGAGAGCCAACGCAGTTTCCAACTTCGCTACACACACCCGTAGAAGTAATTCAAACATACAGTAATTCAAATTCCTTTAAATGTTGAAAAATTTAACCTCTGAACATGTGTGAGTTTAGACTTGTGATTTCATTGTTTATTTTTTTTTCGTTCAAGTAAACCCTTTTTCTAGCAATTCGATGAATAGGATTAAGAGGCATTATACTGCATTTCGGTTACTGCTATAAGTTTTATTTCGTTTGATTAGAGCTCACTTATAAGTGTAGTAAATAAATAAATAAATAAATGAGGATTATGACATATTATTATTCTTGTCAGCTTTGTTTGATTTAGTCCGTAATTCCGTCTTACTGTATGCATAAAAGCTGACGTCTATCCGTTTGTCTGTCTGTCCATCCGACCGACCAAGTCTAACGGCCTCTGAGCAGGCTTCAAATCTCGATTGACGCTCGTTGAAAGTAACAGTTTGGGGCAAAAAATCGCGCAGATGTGTTTGCTGGAAGATAAGGTTCACAGCAAGTCAGCAGTATCGTTCGGTTTTTATCAGTTACTGGGCAAAGCCCCAGCCAGTAGTGAGGCTTCTTATCAAGCAGGCTGACCGCTGCTATTGTTTACTCGCTGTGAAGCCTATCCGACGGCCAACATATTCCCGTGATTTCAGCCTCAAGCAGGTATTTGTCAGCAGAGATCTTAAGCGCTACATGCACAGGCCGTTAGACTTGGTCGGATGGACGGCCAGACGGAGGCGGATCAGTTTTTATATTTAATGTCTATACCTACCTTTACAACACCGCACTGCACAATACCGCTCCTGTCTTCTGGTTTTTGGGCGGAATAGGCACAAAAAACTGCCGTTTTCACCGTTTTCCCATAACTCTCTTCAAAGGGGCCTGTTCAAAATACAAAAGTCACCGCGTTTCTTCTTTAAGCTGTTTACCAAGATTGTAAAAGAGGCTTTACTTCGGCTGACGTCGGATAACGAGCAAAAGCTGCTGTCATTAAAAATGGCACAAGATATTGCAGAAGTCAACGGGTACCCAGCTAATAACACTTCACGGAGGGGGAGACTACGACCCAGCGTCGTTGTTCGCCGTGAGGAAGAGCGGGGAAAAATACCCTTCTGTGTGCCTTTTATCTCAGACGAAGTGAGCGCAGAGATCCGCGCGTGTGTTCGCAAAGCGGATCTCCAAGAAGTGGTGAGTGTTGTCGAGGTCCCTCCCACAAACTTGAAGGGGCAGTTGGTCCGGAACCGAATCTACGATCGGATGTGCTCCACTCCATCCTGCGTAGTTTGCCCTAACGGCAAAGAGGGAGACTGCATGACATCAGGGGTAGTATACCTCATGTCATGAAGAATGTGCGGGCAGGAGTGCATAGGAGAAACGGGCAGACCGTTGTGTATCAGAGTCAAGGAGCATTTGGACGGCCTTAAAAAGCCCAATGTGTCAACTTGGGGAGAGCACAGGGTCCGATGCCACCATGGCGCCATGTTTCAAGTGTCCGTCTCCATCCTAGCGAGAGAAGGCGACATCTCAGCACGCAGGACACTTGAGGCGCTTTGGATAGCGGCCAAGAACCCACAGGTCAACCGCAAGGATGAATGCATAACCCAAGAACTGGCATCATTTGTCGAGCTCTGTGGTTTTTGATCAATTAGATCTGACCTCCAGGGTACTTAAGTCGGGTGGCATCCGGGGCTAAACTCATTCACCCACGTCTATCTTCTTCCACGGGTGACTGGTGGTGCTCGTCGGCACCCACCTGGAAGGTTAGTTGATACGCTGTACCTGTGACACCGGTTCTTTACTCTAGCTGCCTTGAGAATGCTATTCTGTATGACGAAATGGCGTTTGGGGGAATAGTTTCACTAGTGTTCTCGACTTTTCCAGGCTCCGAAGAAGACGAAGACGCCGAAACGTCAGCCGAAGTAAAGCCCGTTTAACAATCTTGGTAAACAGCTTAAAGAAGAAACACGCTGAAGTATACACTCGATATGCCAAGATTTATCGAAAGTCGGACTTGGGCGGTTCTACAAAAGTCACCATCTGAATCTAATGCGGGCGATCTATTCAATGACGAAGATATCGAGTAGTAGTTGTAGGAAAAGTAGATTTGAGACCTATAAAACCTGGACCGTGTCGGTGCAATTATCTCGAACCATAGGAGGAGGCTCGCCACCGTCGTATTTTATAGGTCACTAAAACTAAATCTTTTGAAGATCACTGATGATACCTACATCATTCGATAGACCTCCCACGTTGGATTCAGGTGGTAACATTTATTTTCTGAATAGACCACTTTCAAGGAAGCTACACGGAAAAACGTCGAAAACGGTGGTTTTTTTTTTGGTTTATTCCGCCCAAAACCAAAGGACAGAAGCGGCAGTGGAATAAGTGGCGCATTCTGAGAGGACTTACATAGTGGCACATCTTATTATCAATGTTCTAAAAGTCTTCTTAACACAATATGAGCTCTTCTTTACTTACATGCCAGCAACACTCAACTCAACTTTTTGACCCAAAAAGACGATTAACCCTGCTTGCGCTCAATCCGATGACGAGAAGGTCAGCGACAAAACATGAGATTTTCACACCTCTCCAGAGCATATTGCTAAGACTGGTTGTGAGCGATGGATCTCTTGTCGAAAGCCTTACTGACATCACTGTCCAGTAGATAGAAATTGGTGTAGTATCCGGCGAAGACGCAGTTCAGAGGAAGAATCGCCCCGATGAGCACTGAGAGCAGAAAGCCGGCCACGACGTAGTGTCTGTCTCTGCTTGACGCGAATCGAAACTGAAATTCGAAGAAGTGCGGAACGAATACGCTTTAGAGGCAGGCGCTCAGATCAGAAGGTGATCTTCAGAAGCGGTATCGACTGAAAATGATCTACCGACCAGCTCCGACACCGACACCGGTTCTCGGTCCACCTCCGCTTCTGCCAGATCGCCTCTGAAACGGTTCTTATTCTCCTGATGTTCTTGAAACTGCTTCTGACATGACATTGCAGATCTTGTAGAGTTGAATTGTACATTTGAATTCTTTTTCATTTCCCAGTTCTTTTTTGACTTTTGCGCTTTATTTTTCATCAAATATGCTTCAAAACTTCAACTTTGAACACACACCGGCTAATCTCATCCACGAGTCCAGTCCACCAGCTCATCTGCAAGTATAGAGAGAAACGTCCCAAGCCTCCTCTACAGTGGCAATTTTTCGGCAGCCACAAAAAGCTTAATCGACCGTCTACAGTTATATTGCATAGGCTTCTATTCTTGAACGTCTATTCCAAAATTAGTTCAACAAGTTCTCTGATTGCTGTAAAGCGGAAGAAAGGTGGAGCCCTGGTTTTGAGGAGCAATGCATGTATGGTCCACCCGGATCGGCAGGAAAAATGGCATTTTCTGATTCAACTAGTTATTAGGCGCCTTGTCAGATAAGTATTAGGTTGTCCCATAAGACCCCGCCGTTTTTTTCAACGATTCGCTGCAGATTTCGCCGGCGGTCTCTTGCATAGCGCTGCACAGCTTTCGAGAGAGAATGATTTGCTCTATCAGACCATGTATTGCATTTCTTTTTTCATCCTGAGTTTTGTCAATTTTTAGGTCGTTGAAGTGAAAAGTGAAAAAGTGAAAAAGTAGCCATTTGCGCACTTGTTCTCTCCGCTTAGGTTTGTAATTTTTTGCGCAGTTTTTTATAGCATTTGGAAGACAATGTTCTGTGCTACAAGAATACGTGTTGGTCCTATTTTCTCACTTGTCCTTTATTGATTTTTAGGTCATCAAGTTGGGACGTCCGAAGGAGGATGGTTATTTTTGCCGACAGCTCCTGCTCTGTGGTTCGACTTTTTGGGTTGGTATTATATGTCTTTCGAAAGAGAATGTCTTGCTCTATAAGAATATGTGTTGCGTTTATTGATTTCTTTTGAATGTCAACAAAATGCCAAAAAGAGAAAAATCGTCTTCACCAACAACTCCTTCTCCGTCTTCAGTTGTTGATATTCGACAGAAACCTGCGTGAGCCAATAAACGCGATACAAATTCTTATTGAGCAAGACATTCTCTTCCAAACGACATATGACACCAAGCAAAAAAGTCCAACCACAGAACCGGAGTTTTGGTAAAAATACGGACGGAAAAGTCGGAATTCCCAATTTGATGGCCTAAAAATCAATAAAGGACAAGTGAGAAAATAGGACCAGCACATATTCTTGTAGTACAGAACATTGTCTTCCAAGTGCTATAAAAAAACTGCGCAAAAAATTACAAACCTAAGCGGAGAGAACAAGTGCGCAAATGGCTACTTTTTCACTTTTTCACTTTTCACTTCAACGACCTAAGAATTGACAAAATTCATGATGAAAAAAGAAATGCAATAAATGTTGTGATAGAGCAAATCATTCTCTTTCGAAAGCTCTACAGCGCTATGCAAGAGACCACCGGCGAAATCTACAGCGAATCGTTGAAAAAAACTGCAAGGACTTATGGGACAACCTCACACTTCCAAGTACTCGATTTTCAGGTGCAAAGATCAGTTCTACACATATGTCCGAATTCAAAAGTGGAGATCTACGTGTTCGTGTTACGGAAATCACAAAACAGAGCGATCGAATGCTAGGCGGTTAGATTGGAAGAAGTCTCAGCACATTGAGTCTACCTATTCAAACTAATTAATTGTCTCCAAAAATGAAACTCAAAGCCTGCTCCTCGTTTTGCTCGGAAAGGCGTTCAAGTCACGGCTAGGCTGCTCACTTTCGCCAGAGATTATGATTGAAGAAAAATCTGGACGGTAACTAATAAGACCAAGAACTTCATACTTCCAAGGAGATTAAATGACACATCGAATCCAAAGCTGTAGATTTGGCTGTGCTGAAAAGCTCTTAAAAGCTGCAAATTGATGTGGGCCATCCTTATTAGAACTTTATTTGTACATATTGAAAAAATAGACTTTTTTTTAAACTTCGACACCAACATTTAATGCTGTTCTTTCTCCTGAGAGAGCATATCTCACTGGATTATTTTAGCGCCCGACGGGGATGTATTAGGTTGTCCCATAAGCCGGTTTTTTCAATGATTCGTTGCGGATTTCGCCGGCGGTCTCTTGCATAGCGCTGCATAGCTTTCGAAAGAGAATGATTTGCTCTATCAGATCGTGTATTGCATTTCTTTTTTCATCCTGAGTTTTGTCAATTTTTAGGTCGTTAAAGTGAAAAGTGAAGAAGTGGCCATCTGCGCAGTTGTTCTCTCCGCTTACGTTTGGAATTTTTTGCGCAGTTTTTTATAGCATTTGAAGACAATGTTCTGTAGTACAAGAATATGTGTTGTTCCTATTTTCTCATTTGTCCTTTATTGATTTTTAGGTCATCAAGTTGCCAGAAGTGCTCGTCCTTGTCGACCTGGCATTTGGATGACCTGAAAACTGGCAAAAATTTAAATGGCCGAAAAGCAAATCAAATATTCTGGTAGAACAAGACATCCACGTTCCAGTGTCATGTAAATAAAACTGAGCAAGACAGACTGAGCAAGGCGCAGGAGTTGTTGGTGAAGGTGATTTTTCTCTTTTTGGAATTTTGTTGATATTCGACAGAAATCCGTATGAGCCAATAAACGCGGCACAAATTCTTATAGAGCAAAACATTCTCTTCTAACGACATATAATACCTACAGAACATTGTCTTCCAAATGCTATAAAAACTGCGCAAAAGTTTCTGAACCTTAACGCAGAGAAACACTGCGCAGATGGTCACTTTTTCTCTTTTTCACTTTCATACTATCATCCCCCCATATACTATATAATAATCCGCTAAGCAATGAGTCACACTATCGATCGACGCGATGAGTCATAAAATAGGGAAATTACGGGGCACAAATTAAAGCAAGAAATTAGCGGAAAATACCCAGACGGCTTCTACGCGCCTGGCGACTCAGTAGACGAGCAGAACATGTCGGCGACCGTGCATGGTGAGCCGTAGACGTGCCGAAGACGTCGGCAACCGTGCCTGGGAATTTAGATGATCATCGACGGAAGGCCTTCACAGCAGGGGAGACAATCGACATCGATCGATATTATCGATTTTTTGCGGATGTCGTTCAAGCGGCACGAAAGTTCAGCGCTGGGGCTGATCGAGGTCGCCGAGCACGAATCGGAAGTCGACCAATCGATATCGATCAATATTATCGGTTTTCTGTGGGTGTCGTTCAAGCGGCAAAACTTCAGCCTTGGGGCTAATCGAGGTCCTGACCGGTGGTTTTCTCCCAGTTTTAACTGATCGGGATGGGGAGGTGGGAAGGGGGTGGGAGACGCGCCGGTGGTTTTCTTACAGATTTAACCGATCGGGGTCGGGAGGGGTGGGAGACACGCGGGTACTATGGCCGAAGGAGTGCTTCACAACAGTCTGAGGACGAAAGCACTGATTAACACAAATAAATTACGTTTCTGAACTGTCTGATGATAGTTCCGACGTTGAAGAGATGTTGAGGATGGAGGGAGGTAGAGCTGGACGGCTTCATATCGAAGAACTACTCACCTGATGTTAAAGAAGGTAGAGCAAGGTTCAAAATTATTAAGGTTTTCAAATACCTCTTTTTACTGCTAAGGTGCCGAGAAGGCTGCACAAGCAGAGCAGCTGCTTGAAGTGAGTGATCTTGGCTAAGTAACTCTCTAAGGTCGCACGAAGCGCGCAAGTGCGAGACACGCCTGTCGGCATGTCTCGCACTTGCGCGGGATATAAGGGGTAGAGATAAGATAAGGACAGAGACGCAGGCATTATCGTGGGTATCCTTGCCCCTATACTCATGGGTTAGTCGTTCATGAATCCGGCCTCTGGAGTCGGTGAGTGCGTGGGGTTCGGTTTTACCTATGGCTCAATATTTAGTCGACATTGTTAGAAAGAAATTAAGAAAGCCCTTGGTTATTTAGTTCTGCAGAGGTGGGCAGAATATCACGAGACAAAAGCTCTCCGAACTGCTCTGTCACTTTTCTGGGAAGCCGATTACCTTACGTGAGATTGAGCATGACCGTATCACTGAACGTTCTCATGTCTCCCATTCGAACTCTTCGCTGGACCTGGCAGATCGTCTACGAGTCGTGGTCGTCGTCTTTCTACCCCCTCAAAACTGTTTTGTGAGTATCAAGAATGTTGTCTTCTTCTTCTTCAGCGTTTGTTCCGCTTAGTTGCGGGTTCGCTTTCCTGGAATGTTGGCGCTACTTTTCCCGATCAAATGCCTGATCAGGGTGCAACCTAGCCACTTTCAAGTCTTCAGTGATGCAGCGTATCAAGCCACCGCTGTTTGGTCGCCCTCGTGGCCGCCTACCGAGCACATCAAGGTTAAGACCATTCTTTCGGACAGTGTCATTATTTGCGCGAAGGACGTGGCCGTACCAGCGCAGACGAGCTTCGCGCATCTTCTCAAATATCGGGGTGACACCGAACCTCTGCCGTATGGATTCGTTGCGTACTCGATCCAAACGCGTAACTCCGGCCGTCCACCGCAGCATCTTCGTTTCCATTACGCTGAGGCGCCTTTCAATATCTTTGCTAACGGGCCAGCACTTAGCTCCGTAAATAGCTACAGGTCGGACGACTGCTCTGTAGATCTTCGACTTGAGGCGCTCTGGTATCTTCTTGTCGCAGAGCACTCCCGTTAGTGAGCGCCATTTGGACCACGCTGCATTCACGCGTGAGTTGGCTTCAACGAGTAAACCGCCATCGGACGCGATTGCTGATCCCAAGTACTTGAATACCGAAGTACATGGCAGCTCAATGCTATTTACCTTAATGGAGGTGGACTCATTTTCGTCAGTCGTCATATACTCGGTCTTCTTGACATTAAGTTTGAGTCCAAATCTCTCCAAGCGATCGCACCAAGCTTGTACCTGCCGCTGGAGTTGAATCTTATCTTCGATAGCGAACATTACATCATCAGCATAACGCAGCGTCCAAGAGACTGGCTGCTGAAGATCACGCGATATGGGCATCCATAACGACGACGAAGAGTAGAGAGGAGAGCGCAGACCCTTGATGTACTCCGATAGAGATGGGAAACTCCATCGACGTGCCTGCTGCAGCTTGCACTCGACTATTTGGACAAGAGTGCAGTATTCATACCCACTCTACGAGTTCTTCGGGGACTCCATGTTCTCATAAGGCATACCATATCACTTCACGCGGAACGCGATCGAAGGCCTTCTCCAAATCCAGGAAGGCAAGATGCACCGGCTTCTGTTTCTCCCGGTGTTTTTCTATCAGAAGACTGTGCCACAACCAGCTAAAAAGCCGCGCTGATTGGTAGAGAGCTGGGCGATATCACGAATGGGCCCGTCGACAATCCGCTCGGAAATCTTCATGCTGTGCAAAAGCAAGCGAATAGCACTTTAATTGGAGCAGTCTGCAGGACTGCCCTTCTTCTTCCAAATCGGAATCGTCGTGCTTCTCTGCCAAATATCGGGCACTTTCTTCTCCGTAATAACCTGGTTGAAGAACGTCGCGAGCCACTTCGTTGGGTACCAGGATTTCGACTTCCATAAGTCGGCCGCCAAATCATCGGGGCCCGTTGCCTTGCCCGGCTTCATCTTCTTCAGAGCCGCTTCTACCTCTTCTACGATGATTTTCCTAGCGAGACTGTGTACAGAAGAAGAAGATGGAATGCTCGGATAAGCGAACCCTATTGTCGAGACTTCCTCGAAGCAGGTGTGCCATCGGTTCAAAACCATCTTGCGGTCCATGAGTAGATGACCGTTCTCATCGTTGATGCCAAAGAACTTGTCAACATCCTCAGTCTGGCGATGGCGGACCTTCGCGAGTCGATAAAAAAATCGCTCGCCATCGCGCGACTCAAGCCTCCCGTTGACATCATCGTAATGAGTGGCTCTTGCAACGGCTACCGCCTTCTTAGCGGCTTTCTGGCTTACTGATACAGACGCCATTCATCGGCTGTCTTATCGTCGAGAAATGCGTGGTATAATCTCTTCTTCTCTCGGACTTCTCCCTTAACTTCGTTAGTCCGCAGGGTCGTGACCGTCGGCAACCGAATGCGCGAAGTCACAGCTGTTTCCTTTTCTTTCAGTCGCCACCACTTGATCCTTACCGGACCGCTCCGTTCGACCTGCCTAAACATCGGTGGTGTGATCTTCATAGTGCAGATCATTAGGCGGTGTTGTGTGGCGACCGTTTCATACGGCACGACCTTCGCGTTCGTGACAAGCCCTTGCTCACGATTTCGCACAAGGACAAAGTCGATCTGCGTTTTAGAATTCCCGCTGTAGAATGAAATAAGGTGGGATTCACGTTTTCGGAATCTGGTGTTCACGATGGTGAGGTTGTACGACTCCGCATCCTCGAGGATGCGCTCACCATCTGCGTTACGTGAACCAAAACCGTGACCATCATGACAGCCGTACCCGTCTTTCGCAGCGCCAACGTGTCCGCTCA
Organism: Heligmosomoides polygyrus polygyrus; assembly: GCA_947396885.1. Taxonomy (NCBI): domain Eukaryota; kingdom Metazoa; phylum Nematoda; class Chromadorea; order Rhabditida; family Heligmosomidae; genus Heligmosomoides; species Heligmosomoides polygyrus. The sequence goes on along the minus strand of OX377204.1, from coordinate 102,414,462 downwards.
GGTCACCTGCGACAATGATTACGTCTTCTGACGGCACTTCTGCCGTCTTCTCATCAAGCAGTCTTCAAAATTCATCCTTGGCTCGCTCAGAGCAGCCTGTCTGTGGAGCATATGCAGAGAAAATATGATACCGCCGCTGTTCTGCAGCGATTACGACCTTCATTCATCGCGGTCATTGAAACGTTCCACGCTTGCAATCGCGTCTCGGAACCGTTCTGAGACGATTATGCCAACACCGCTGGTGGTCCTGGGACTTCCACATAGAACGGCCTTGAAGCCACGTCCTATGTCCCTTGACTTGCGGCAGGACCACCTCGTCTCCTGCACCGCACAGAAATCAACTCTTCTTCGCTCCAGTGCTTCAACCAACTCGCACGAGCGGCCCGTCAACGTACCCACATTCAGCGTAGCCACGCGGGTCCTGCTTACGTTACGGGACTTTCGGACTAGCTCAGTTGCCCCCCGATGCCGTCCTCGCAAGGACCCTCGAATACTTCTCACCCTCGCGGGGCTTTGCGAGTGCGCGTCGGCACATGCGGACGCCGTAGCACTATCTCGAAATACTTGAACTGTCATACACCATGTGATGTGGCATGGGCTGTTCGTAGGCCGGCATGTCACTAGGGCCTGTCGCCTGCATTCGAGTGTCCGTGATTAGCTCGGCTCGCAAAAGCGAACAGTTTCCAGTGGCACCACGTGGAGGGACGGATATCGCCACCAGTATCAAGAATGTTGTACCGGAGTATTTCGTTGGAACGGGACCCGGCGCTATTTTTGAGGGCAAATTCATTTTCGGACAAGGATTTGTGAAGTCCTACTCTGCAGTACGGCCCCTTGATGTTGAAAAATTTCCAATTACAGTAGTAGGCAACAAAACAGCCAAGAAACGGCTTCCTGCAGTTTGCAAAATAAGGACAGATTTCGTGCTCGCACTAGTGTTGTTCCGTTCCTCGCACAACACGTTGGTGTCGTGGTTATTTACGCCTTCTCCACTCCGCGTTCCTAAGTTCATGCCTTAGTTGTGTATGCGTCTGGAAGCCCGTTCACTGCTCCGAATCAACGGGCTCGTTTCGCGTTCTGAATTTAACCCCATGCTTCCTCCTTGTGGAACTCGCCTATATCCGGCTTTGCTGACTTTCCTACCATTGAAGACTCTGTTGAATCCGCGTTTTGCTTGTTAGGGTTTTCAAAAAGTATAGCGGCAACGTCTAGAATGTTTTAAAATTCTAACGCTATGGATAGTTGAACATAATATTTATTGCATCATCCCCTATTGTTCTTGGCCTAATGCGATTTGTACTGATTAGCGCTGATGTAGATACAACCAGGAAAAGGAAAATCCTTCCTAAAGACTGTTTTTACTAACTAGGGGAGGGTTTCGACTTCCCATGGAACTTCAAGTTGAGACCAGGATCATTAGAAAGAGCTCGGAATGCTGATTACGAATATGGGTGTCAAAATTGCGAAATGAAACTCCTGAGCGAGTTATGGCCTGCCGTAATCGGGTGGCCTCACCATAGGTTGGCTGTGCGCCGCACCGGGCGCGGGAGTGGTGAGTCATCAGGGCTCCGTAAGAAGAACTCGCCAGCTGCGGTGTTGGCGCAGGGGTAGCGCTGGCGCTCGTTGGGCGTGTGGTCGTTGGTTCGGTTCCCGTTGCTGCCCGTTTTTTGCAAATCATAATTCATCTTCGAAATGACCTTTTGTTCTGAATTAAGACACGTGTCTGATTAAATTGCCGGGAAAACTACCATACATGTTTGTAAAAATGCTTGAAGGCAAAAAAAAAACTGCTACGGTGACATTTTTATTTACTCTGGCACCCCAAATTCAGCGAAAAGAATGGACACCACCTTTGCTGGTGAAAAGGACATAGTGAGTGAAGAAAAAGCAGTAGATCAACGACATCTAGTTCTTCCTTATCATACATTCTACTTACCTTTTTACTTTACACATTTTTTGCTTTTTTTTTTCGTGAATGCCAAGGTTGGAAACACCTCTAGTTATTCAATATATGATTTAGAATCTATTTGTGCAAAATAGTAGATAAAATTGTCACCGTAGCAGTTTTTGCCTTCAAGCGTTTTTACAAACATGTATGGTAGTTTTCCCGGCAATTTAGTCAGACACGTGTCTTAATTCAGAACAAAAGGTTATTTCGAAGATAAATTTTGATTTACAAAAAACGGGCAGTAGCGGGAACCGAACCAACGACCACACGCCCAACGAGCGCGAGCGCTACCCCTGCGCCAACGCCGCAGCTGGCGGGCTCTTCTTACGGAGCCCCGATGACTCACCACTCCCGCGCCCGGTGCGGCGCACAGCCAACCTATGGTGAGGCTTCCGATTTCGGCAGGCCATAACTCGCTCAGGAGTTTCATTTTGCAATTTTGACACCCATATTCGTATTCAGCATTCCGAGCTCTTTCTAATGATCCTGGTCTCAACCTGAAGTTCCATGGGAGGTCGAAACCCTTCCCTAGTAAGATGAAGGAAAAGGAGGCAAAAATTTGACAGCAGCGGTTCTTTCAGAAACTCCCAACAACCTCAAGCTTTTAGGGAATATTCCTTGTAGCCAGCCAATTATTTATATTTTTAATTATTTCGAATTTCCAACCTTTCTTTATTTTCAGCTGAGTGGTCCTGCTTTAAGGAATCGCTTAGTGTGCACCACAGATGTGCGTAAGTGAAATTCCAAATTTCTTAAATCGTAGACCTTAAATTGCTAGAAGTACCTGACGCGTAGTAAAACTACTATATATTTCCAAAGGGTTTTTCATTTCAATTAAATGCTATTTGAAATTTAGCATTAATAGATCTCAATAATGACAGGTAAATCTAAAAAAACGGGATACTTTCAAAATTAGCTAAGCAACTTTTGAATCAAACTGGACATTGTCTTAAGAAAGTCTAAACAAATCGCTGATTTAGAAACTGATCTAACATTAAATATCTTGAAAGGGGGCCTATGTATGATGTTCAAACCAAAGCACAACTACAGAATTCTCGCTTCCATAGCTGGCCTTTAAATTTCTTGTAAACAGGACAATTCACTATCAATACCAAAGACTGAAAAAAATCATTTAACGAGAAACCAACTCGGCAAAAACAGCGCTTTCATTGGTAACAAGATAAACATCACGTACTGAGCGCATGGCGCAATACTCGTCAGACACACCGAAGAATCTCCTCTTTCCTTTATTTCGATAACGTTCTCCTACAGTGCGTTTCAAAAGTATGTATCCACTCCAAAACTTGGCCATATCTCGTTTCGCGTTTAGTTTTCCAGGCCCGCACTAGGCCCACTAGCTTCCTTGTAGTCGAAAATAGATAACCACTCGCTTTCAGAATTTTTTTCAGTCTCACATGAGAATCAGATTTTTTTTTTGAAGAAAATTTGGAATTTGAAAATTGGCGTTTCAAAAGTATGTATCCACTTGTGAAAAACAAACTTTTTACTAGATTCAAAAGTCGATCGGACTACCATTATTTCTGATAACATCATGCATCGTAGTAAGCATGCTACTGACAAGGTTCTGGATGATTCTGTATTCGCTCGTGCCCCATGTAATCAAAATTGCCACGATGTCATTGAACTGTCGGTTATTCACGTAGACTCGTCAAACCATGATCCCCAACATGTTCTCCATTGGGTTGCTGCCAGGAGAACAAGCCGGCCAGTCCGTTATTTGAATCTTGTGACGGTGGAGCCAATCTTTGGTCGACCAGGACACATGGACTGCAGCGCTGCCCTGCTGCAGAGCATGTCTCTGATGTCTTCTGCCTCTTAAGAAAGGCAGAAGAATAGACTCCAGTACACCTTGACACTCCAGACTGACCATGCGAGACAACGGAAGACTAAGCTTCAGCATTCCGCTGCTGCAGAAGCCGGCCAGTGTCAGTAATGTTGCGAGGACGGGGACTTCTCGCAGGCCTCTCCATTAATGTCGGTATCCATCGGACTGTGTTTCTTTCATTCTTACCAACGAGAAAAATCTGATATGGATGACTCCGATGGATACCGACATTAATGGAGAGACCTACACGAGAAGCCCCCATTGTCGCAACTTTGGAGGCGGTTCTTTAGTGACAGTGGTCGGCTTTCAGTGGTGGAATGCTGAGCATAGGCTTCCGTCGTGTCGCATGGGCAGTCTGGAGTGTCAAGGTGTACTGGACTCTATCCTTCTGCATTGCTTGAGAGGTAGAAGAAATCAGACACATGTTCTACAGCAGGCCACCGCTGCAGTCCATGTGTCTAGCTCGACTAAAAGTGGGCTCCACCGTCACAAGATTCAAGTAAGGACTGAACGGACTGCTCCTTTGACAGAAAAGGAAATGAGAACATATGGGAGATCGTGGTTCGACGAGTATACGCGAGTAACCGACAGTTCAATGACGTGGTGACAGTTTTGATCAAATGGGACACCAACGAAGACAAAATCATCCAGAACCTTGTCAACAGCATGAATAATACGATGTATGATGTTATAAGGAATAGTGGTGGTCCGATCGACTTTCGAATCTAGTGAAAAGTCAGTTTTTCACAAATGGATAATACTTTTGAAACACCAATTTTCACCAAATTTTCTTCAAAAACGTCTGATTCTGGTGCGAGACGGAAAGAATTTCTGAAAGCAAGTGGTTACCTATGTTCGACTACGAGGCATCTAGCGGAGCTAGTGCGGGCCCGCACAAATGAACGCGAAACAGGATATGGGCAAATTTTGAAGTGGATACATACCTTTGAAACGCAGTGTAGGAGAATGTTATCGAAATAAAGGAAAGAGGAGATTCCTCGGTGTAGACGGATGGGATTCTGACAGCGCAACCACATCTTTTGGCCGACCTCTACATAGTACCTCTACATAGTCTGATTTTTGAGTTAAGAGATTTTGAGAATGACATTAAAGAATGACATTCTTTAGACATTTATGTAGACGTGTAAACGTCTGTTGAGTGCTTGGTTTGAATGGTAAAGCACCACGAAATTCACGGTCGTTTAATCACTCGCCTGCATAGCACAACGTCCAGTAGCCGTTCCAGAAACGTCTTCGGAGTCGCTTCATCCAGTTTCGCGTTCGTCATGAACTATCTGTAACTTTATGTTGGAACTAGGAGCGGTAGAAGAAGGAAGATGGGAAATGATGGAGAAAAGGAGGACGACACAGCGCACGTCTTCTGACATCACCCTTGGTGTTATAGAGAAAAAGTCCCTCCTCCCTCGACCCGACCACAACAATGATTTCGAGCCCGTTTTGCTGATTTGAAATTCAAAACCTGCCGTTAATCCTTGTCCGCATACTTATCACAGCTTAACTGTTAGCGCTTCGGTTTTATTCTGGGGATTGTCGAACGATTTCGCCCACAGTTTTGGGCGCTGTGACAAAGCAGGAAATTATTCAACTAATTACCTTTTCAACGTTCTTCATTATTTCTATCTCCTATGTAGCTACTTTAGGTTATGGTATAGGCCAAACACACCTAGGAAGTACCTGCCCGATGTTCCGTAGCAGTAGAGTGCCTGGCGCATTCTACAAATATGTGCACAACACCTCATCTATGTGTTGTTTTAGTCTGTCAATCAGATGTTAGTCGATTTCGACTTTATGTAAGCGACATTTACACTGTCATGCTAATGAAAATTGGAAGTCGAGTACGTGGCGCAATCTTGTATTTTAATGCACTAAATAATTGCTATTTTGCTGCGCTCTGAAACATGATTTATGTGCTTTTAAAAACTTTATAAATAAAAGTATTACTTTCACTCGAGCAGCTGAACTGAAAAATTCGTACATAGAACGCTGTACCAAATATTCCTTGAACCAAAAATTATTCTAACGATCTCGGGAAGTCTGAAGTTTGACCTGCAAGAAGCTCGTTTCGATCTAGAAGGCAGTCACTTTGACTTCAGAACCATCGAGTTTGTTTTGAAGAATGTCCGATTTGACATGAAAATGGTGTATCTTCTTCTTCTTCTTCTTCTTCTTCTTCAGCGTTTGTCCCGCTTCGAGGCGGGGTCCGCTATTCTGGTGTGGTGACGCCACTTTACGCGATCAAATGCTTGATCGGGATGGATACCAGCAACCTTTAGGTCCACATGCAACGTATCAAGCCATCGCTGCTTCGGCCGCCCTTTAGGCCGTTTTCCGGGCACATCTATGTTAAGGCCAATCTTCCTAACAGTGTCATCACTAGCTCGAAGAACGTGGCCATACCATCGAAGGCGAGCTTCACGTAACTTGTCAGCAATTGGAGCGACACCAAACCTCTGGCGTATTTCATCATTGCGAATACGGTCCAGACGCGTAACACCAGCCGTCCATCGCAGCATTTTCGTTTCCATTACGCTGAGGCGAGTCTCAACCTCCTTGGTTGCAGGCCAGCACTCAGCTCCATACATCGCTACTGGTCGGACGATGGTTCTATAGATCTTCGATTTAAGGCGTTCCGGTATCTTCCTGTCGCATAAAACGCCTGTCATCGAGCGCCATTTGGACCACGCTGCGCTCACGCGCGAGTTCACCTCGAACGTCAGACTACCATCAGACGCAATTGCAGATCCAAGGTACTTGAAGTTTGTCCTTCGTACTAGCGCAGTGCCATTGACCTCAATGGACCCGGCTTCGTTTACGTCTGTCGTCAAGTACTCAGATTTTTTGACGTTTAGCTTGAGCCCGAACATCGCCAAGTGGTCGTACCAAGCTTGCGCTTGTCGCTCGAGTTCGCTCTTCTCTTCGCTTGCAAGCATTACGTCATCTGCATACAGCAGCGTCCAGAGGGCAGGCTTCTGAAGGTCTCTCGAAATGGCATCCATTACGACAATGAATAGGAGCGGGGAAAGCGCAGAGCCCTGGTGAACACCAACGGAGATAGGAAACTCCGCCGATGTGCCGGCTGGCGCTCGCACACTACTCTTCGGACCAGAGTAAAGTATGCGCACCCACTCAATAAGCTCTTCGGGAACACCGTGTTGTCGTAAGGCGCACCATATAACCTCACGCGAAACACGATCAAATGCTTTCTCTAAGTCGAGAAAAGCTAGGTGCAGCGGCTTCTGCTTTTCGCGATGTCTCTCTACCAGAAGACGAGCAGCATGTTTGGCATCGATGGTGCCACTGCCCGCTACGAAGCCACATTGATTGGTGGAAAGTTGGACGATATCGCGAATACGTCCGTCTACAATTCGATCGAAGATTTTCATGCTGTGCGAGAGCAAGCGAATTGGACGGTAATTCGTGCAGTCCGCAGGACTGCCCTTCTTCTTCCATATCGGGATCGTCGTGCTTTCCTGCCAACTACCAGGTACCTTCTTTTCCGTAACAACCTGGTTGAAAAACTTCGTCAGCCACTCAGCAGAACTCCAGCACCTCAACTTCCATAGATCGTCCGCTATATCATCGGGACCCGTTGCTTTGCCTGGCTTCATCTTCTTCAAAGCCGCTTCCGTCTCCTCCACAGTGATTTTCTGCACAGGACCGTGCGTAGGAGGGACGCAAGGGATGGGCGGATGGGCAAAGTCTTCTGTCGAAATTCTCTCGAAGTAGTCATGCCATCGTTTCATAGCCCTCTTGCGGTTCGTCAGTAGATGGCCATTCTCATCGTTGATGCCCAAGAATTTCTCGATGTCCTCGGCCTGACGATGGCGTGCCTTGGCAAGTCGATAAAGATGTCGTTCACCATCGCGCGTCTCGAGTTTATCGCTGAGATCATCATAATGGACGGCTTTTGCAACGGCTACGGCCTTCTTTGCCGCTTTCTTCGCCTCCTGATACATACGCCATTTGTCTACAGTCTTGTCGCGCAGGAACGCGTGATATATTTTTTCTTCTCTCGGACTTTTTCTCTTGTGTCATGTCATGGGATTATGTATGTCATGGTGTATATGTCATGGGATTTTCCTCGAAATAGAAGTCAAAACTTCCGACAGATGTCCTTCATTTACAAACATTGCTCGTTGTTATTCATTGAATTATTCTTCGTAGGAGTACCAGCGCCGTACTCGTAAACAGGAATCGACCCGAGACTCTCTAGAAATCGGAATGTCAATTCAGTTCTCGGCTTACGGTGTCTGTAAAACAAGAACCGCTCCGTCGTTTGGATTACGAGAATGATGACAACTCTTCTGTCTAGCCGTCACAATTTTTTGAGGGTGCACAAACATCAGAGTGCGCTCAGCGGGGTTTTGTCGACCACAACACCAGGCTTGATAATCAGAGCACAAATTGACAGTTGGGCATTGTTGGTCTTCCCTTGCATGAAAAAGAAAAGAGGAGTACCAGTGGAAACCAACTCCTGCAGTGGATGAAGGCCTAGAGACCTAGCGTCGTTATCTGTACCACGCTACTTCAGGATCAGTAACATGCCACCATTTAGAGCTACCTATGAAGTAACGTCCACCTGATACCGACTCACCACCTTATGTCTACCTTATGAGGATATCTGTGTGCACTGTTCCAAGTACAGCACAATTTCGACCATTTCGACGGCAAATTGGACACTCTTCTGAGCTATCCTAAGACTTCCGAAGCGACTTCCTACTAATAAATGTTAGAATAATTTTTTCTTCGAAGAAAACTTTAGTGTATCTTTCTTTGAAGTTTTAATTTATCTACCCAAAAAGCGAGCCCATTCTTTGAAATTTTACAAAACCGTTGTTTTTAAAGAAAAATCATGGTTTGAAAATAATTTTAAAGAGCACAAAGGTGGCCACTTTTAGAGATAGAGAAGAGGTAGCGTCATGCTCCCTTCCAAGACGTCACAATTTTTACTCGCTTGATAACAGATATTCTATTTGCGTGGAGCTTAACACCTGTCAACGATATAACAAAAACAACTGTAAAGAACACACATATCGTCACTTTCGTAAGTGGCATTTGCACTCGATCAAATAAAAGTTGTGGCGAACTTTTTGAGTGCATGGCGTGATCTGCTTTCTTAAAATGCTATATGCTTGCTTTCCGGCTGTGCTTCAAGGCAAATTTTAATTTATTATATTTCACTGAACATAAAAATTTTATGAAATCATTCTACACTTATTGGGGAAGTAAACTATTAGGTTGTCACATAAGTTCTGTCCGATTTTCGACGGCAACTTTGCGGTGTAGTATCTCAGCAGAAAATAAAGTTTATTAATCAAAGTAAGAACCGCTACAATCAATGCGCTTCTGCCAACGATATACAAGAGCGTTAATTCCATTTCGGAAGAAATCTGAATTTCTAGAAGCAGTGAAACATTCGAAGGCAATTTCGATATCTGCCACATTAGTAAAGTTTTTATCCTTGAGGAAACCATCGAGATGCTTGAAAAGATGAACGTCCGTTGGGGCTAGGTGTGATGAATAAGCGGGATGCGGGAGAACTTCATATCTCAACTGATTTAATTTTCGGGTGGTCAGATGCGAGACATGTGGACGGGCGTTGTCGTGAAGAAGGATCGGTCCTCTTCGATTCACCAGTGCAGGACGCATTTCAAGCAACTTTTGGTGAACCACGTCTAATTCACGACAGTACCTCTCTGCCGTGATGGCTTCACCAGGCTTCAAGAATTCGTAGTGGATAATACCAGTTGTAGCCCACCAGACAGTGAGCATGACCTTCCTCGGATGGAGGCCAGGTTTGGGAAAGTGTTTCGGCGGTTCTTCCTTATCCAGCCATTGCGCTGATCTTCTTCGATTGTCGTACACGATCCATTTTTCGTCACAGGTAATTATCCGGTCAAGAAATGGATCGTTTTCGTTCCTTATAGTAAGGGAAGAACAGATCTCCAGGCGACACCTCTGCTGCTCCTCAGTGAGTTCGTGGGGCACCCACTTATCCAGCTTTTTCACCTTTCCTATCGCCTCTAGGTGCCTCGAAATGGTTGTTCGACTGACCTGAACTTCTCTCCCCATCTCACGCACAGTTCCTCGTGAATCGGCTTCCACTCGTTCTTTCAAACGTCCGTCATCACATTTGGCTGGTCGTCCTGTGCGGTCCTTGTCTTCGAGGTCCACGTCTCCAACCCAGAACTTCTGGTACCATCTGCGCACGGTGCGTTCGTTAGCGGAGTTCTCTCCCCATGCCATCTTGATGTTTTGAGTTGCCTCGCTAATACTGCGGCGAAGCTTGAACTCATGAAACATTATTACCCACAAGTGCTTTTTTTCTATGGTTTCGTCCAGCACCTAAAACGAAGCAATGCTCACGACTTTTTAAAAGCAACACACCAAGTTTTATAGAGCGAAACAAGCGCTAGTATACAACATATATACATTTACTTTCTCTATACACGAAAAAACAATCACAAAGTAACGCCTATCGGGATCGGACAGAACTTATGTGACAACCTAATAAAAAAATCGGAAAAAGTTATAGTAAATTTTCCTTGAGCAAAAAAAAATATTCTAACCGTTTTGAAGAGTCTGTCGTTTAACTTCCTCAAGGATATTTTTATCTGGAAGATATTCACTTTGGTTTCGAAAGTTTTAAGCTACTTTAATAGAGGATGAGTTGATTTAATTTAAAAAAATGTCCAGTTGGACGTGAAAATGGTGCATATAATACTTCTTAGGGTGTGAGTGAATTAGTTGATTGTCATTTGCAGTTGCCGTTCGGATGGGTAGTAATTTGTTAGAAAAAGTCGAAAGTGGGGTTCTGTTCTAATTTACATAATGTACGTCCAAATGCAACTAGAACTTCTATGCTGAAGAGAAATAAAATTCAACATGACAAAATGGTTTTTTATTTATTTATTTATTTATTTATTTATTTATTTATTTATTTATTTATTTATTTATTTATTTATTTATTTATTTATTTATTTATTACGTCCCAAAGACGTGCTCACACGAAAAAGCAACTAAGAAGAACAGAAAATCGCATAAATGAAGGGAAAAAAGACAAATATCACTGGAACTGGGTAAAATACTAGTCTAGTATAACCAGCCATGCATAAAACAGCATCCAATCAAACCAAATGGAACGCAAACACTACAACAAAAACAATAGATGGACAGCGAAGCAGAAGAGGTTTTAAAACAACATCTCACTTTGCACCAATCTTATCTTTGAATTGTCACCGTAGTACTTGCCGCCATATAAAAAATAAAAATAAAAAAATATTAAGACTATTAACATATTTGTTCACTAAAAACCTGTAAATTGGCGACCATTAGGAAGGTCACCAGGGATATATTGTCGAAAAGAGGAACTTTATGAAGTTAACCAAGCCATTGGAATGCTAAAATCATGCAATGTCGAATCATGGAAAAAAGAAGATTTTATGAAGAAATCTTAACCCACGCAGAAATAGAGCGGCTTAAAACTCACAGCAAATCTGTCGTTTTTGTTTGTTTGAGTCTGAACACTTCCAACAGCACTATAGCTAATAAATAAAATGTTATCAGACACTTTAAAATAACAAAAATTACACAAAAATAAATACACAATGCAGTGTTATGATACGCACAATGAATACACAAAAATACCAAAAATTGCAGAGAAAAGAACAAGCAGAAGAATCGATGCATAAGGTATTAAGCTATACCAAGCGTTAGACCAAGTGTTAGGAAATATTCTCCGAAAATAACGAAAAGCAGGAAAGGACAGAAAAACCAATAAAACCTCGTAGAAAGCACATGGACTAGTTTGCTGTGTGTCACCTGTCGCTGCTGCTGTCGTAACGTTAAACGCCGACAGCTCGGTGAATGGCAGTTGAAAAGTTGTAAAAGAGCACGTGCCGTCCTCGACTTCGAACTCAAAAAGTTAGAAATCGGACTCTGAAAGCGGTGCATTCCCGGCGTTGCGGTACTAAAAGATAGCAGCACGAAATAAGTGAAGAATAGCGGTTTGCCTATCACGTTCACATAAACTGCCTGTGAAGATAAGAGCGGAGGGCAGGTAACGCACGAAACCGGGTGGCGCGTTTAAATCTGCCCCGTCGTCTCGTCCGTATTCTGGTGTTGACTTGAAGCGATTAATGTGCTGCGTCTGCTGGCAAATAGCGCAGTCCTCGAAATTTATTTGCCCTCCCCCCCCTCCCCCAGCGAACAGCTGTTAATCAAAGCCGCTCGGTCGATGGCCTGAGAACACTGGCCGTTGCCACTGTTCAGCGGAATGAGCTCTGAAGAGCCTTCGCTGCTCTGAAGAATACTCCGCCGAGGATCGCCGAGTTTGCGAAACGACTGGCGTCGGCGCGGTCGTAATTCTCCATCGACAGTGGTCTTCCGGTTATGAAGGCATGACTGGCGACAGCTTCCACACGTACGTGGAGGTTTGCACTGTTATCTGGTCTTGTGGGGAAAGAGCTTGAGTTCGATGCCATCCAACATAGTGCAGCACTCCGACATCCATCGCTTACTAGGGAAGGGTTTCGACCTCCCATGGAACTTCAAGATGAGACCAGGATCATTAGAAAGAGCTCGGAATGCTGATTACGAATATGGGTGTTAAAATTGCAAAATGAAATTCCTGAGCGAGTTATGGCCTGCCGAATGCGTCGGGTCTTACCACAGGCAGGCCGTGCGATGCACCTAGCGCGAGAATGGTGGGTCATCACGGCCCCGTAAGAGGGGACCGCCAGCTGCGGCGGTGGCGTAGGGGTAGTGCTCCTTCTCGTCAGGTAGGACGTCGTTGGTTCGGTCCCCATTGCTGCCGGTTTTTTTGCACACCATAATTTATCTTCGAAATGATCTTTTATTCTGAATTATGACACGTATTTGATTAAATAGCGAGGAAAACTACCATACACGCTTGTAAAAATGCTTGAAGGCAAGAAACTGGTATGGTCAAATTTTTATTTACTATTTTGCGCAAGCAGAGTCCAAATCACATATTGAACAACTAGAGGTGTTTATAACAACCTTGGCATTCGTGGAACAAGGCAAAAAAATGTGTGAAGCAAAAATGGAAGTGTAGGATGAGGAAGAACAAAATGCCGTTGATCTACTGGACTTTTGACTGATCGGGAAGCCCAAAATGTCATTGATCTACTGCTTTTTCTTCACTCGCTATGTCCTTTTCACCAGCAAAGGTGGTGTCCATTCTTCTTGCTGAATTTGGGGTGCTAGACGACAACGATGCACCAACTCGTGAAGAGAAGAAGATCGCTAGAAGGACCACAGCTATTCTACGCGACGGTGCGGCAGCTTCAGTTGATGTGGAAACGGATGAAAATTTGGGATCAGATGTGTCTACTGATGACGAGTTCGATTGGGACCATTGTGCTAACGAGGGCGAAGAAAACTCGAGTACCATTCATCAGAATGTTATTCACTTTGACACCCAGCTGTGACTGTCGATCAGGTATGCTCGTCTGTTGCATATAAGGCAGGGTACATCGATGATCACCCAGGTGTGTTTGTCACTCCTCGTTAATATTTGTTTGATCTTGCTACAATTGACTGTTTTGCTGCTGGTTGTAGAGAGGCTGCATGTATAAGATGTGCAGTGTGTGAGCAACATGTCTGCTTCACACATTTTTTTTTTGCTTTGTTCCACGAATGCCAAGGTTGTTTGAAACACCTCTAGTTGTTCAATATATGATTTGGACTCTACTTGCGCAAAATAGTAAATAAAAATTTGACCATACCAGTTTCTTGCCTTCAAGCCTTTTTACAAGCGTGTATGGTAGTTTTCCTCGCTATTTAATCAAATACGTGTCATCATTCAGAACAAAAGATCATTTCGAAGATAAATTATGGTGTGCAAAAAAACCGGCACCAATGGGGACCGAACCAACGACGTCGCACCTGATGAGGAGGGGCACTACCCCTACGCCACCGCCGCAGCTGGCGTGCTCTTCTTACGGATGACTCACGCCAGGTGCATCGCACGGCCTGCCTGTGGTGAGGCCCGTCCATTCGGCAGGCCATAACTCGCTCAGGAATTTCATTTTGCAATTTTACACCCATATTCGTAATCAGCATTCCGAGCTCTTTCTAATGATCCTGGTCTCATCTTGAAGTTCCATGGGAGGTCGAGACCCTTCCCTAGTTAGTGCAGCTGCTCTATACGAGGACGATGTTCATGACAAACCGAAGTTTTTGACGAAAAATGTCCGGCTCTGTGCCCACCTGTTCGACTCCACTGTGCTCTTTGCGCTGACGTACGCCTCAGAGACCTGGATCATACGAAAGCAGGATGAACACGCGACTGGGAGGATGATGATGCTGCTGAACGGATGAGGTTCACGAAAGTGAGGGAAGACCTCTGGAGCTGCGAGCTTTGTGGACGTTGGACGATCAGAGATACTGGTAGAAATTCGACACTCACTGGATGAGGGTGTATTTCACAAAATCTCCAGATTTCCTTGTGTAGCTCTTGTGCGAACATCATGGCATTTTTCGTGTTCCTCGAAATCAATGGATCACTCTGGCACGCGACAGGACGGATAGTAATAATGTAGGTGCACGTGGTTCTATTTAACATTTAAGGAACATGAGTGATATAGATGATTTATAGGATACAGTTTAGCACTATCACTGGCGAAGGCACTGTACTGCAGTCGACAGGGATCATTGACCTCAAACAAATCGTATTTCATTTTCTGGCTCGAGTCACGCCACAAGAAATTCTGAAGGTTTTGTGGCGTGGCGTGGCGCGCAGCAAAAACGAGCTTTACCACTGTGCTCCTTGTTAGATGCCCTACAATGCCATATAGGTCTTGTTGAGAATCGTTGGGGAAAGTTCACAGGTGTCGCATGTAGGGCAGATTATACTCCATTCGCTGCGCGGCGCGTCATAATGAGAACTGTCGGTATTGATTAGGCCGTTCAGTTAATCAATATTAGTAATTTCCATTATGAAGAGCTGCACGCCGACTGGAGCATAAACGGCATCTAACGATAAGACAGCAAAGATTATAGGGGTTTCAGGGATGTGAACTGATTCAAAATTCATCAGCTCTTTATTTTGGAGATTCAAGAACTCAACACAAACAACACAACAGGATAGAATCTGTAATTAATTACATCGCACTCAGTGAAGACACACTAGTTTGCCCTGGCAAGCTGCTGAGCCTTCACCAGCATGGCATACTTGCCGTCGGCTTCGATCAGCTCTGCGTGTGTTCCGTACTCCACAACAGCACCGTTTTCAATGTAGTAGATTCTGAAAAGGAGCCGCTGTTCCCTTGGATACGGATGATATAAGCTGTGCCACGGTACCTGTCTACGTCCCTAACCGTACTCAGTCTATGAGCGATCGTTATTGACGTTCTGCCGTGGCTCGCCTCGTTCAACGCCTTCTGTACAATCTGGAAAATATATGCGCATAAGGCCTGGTTTATACTTGCGCCGCCACGCGGCGCGGCGTTATGGTCGCCATAGATATCGATTTTTCGCGCCTCCCGGTCGATATTTACCCCGACTATGGTGCCGCGCCGCGCAGCGGGGCAACTACAAACCATGGCTAAGAGAGCTGCCTTAATTATGGTGTCAATCTCATAAATTGCAGGATCTTTAAGGCAAAAAGTACAATATTTCGGCATTAATGGGCAACTGCTCATGCGTCAATTTGCAGCACAGTCACCAACGAGAGGAAACACTATTTCACCTGGTTACGATTCACGTCAGGCGATAGATAACTCGACTCGAGTTACCTATATATAGGTACCATTTTACGCAAATTGGGCACTGCTAGCCAAGCTTGACGCTTTTAGAATCAAATCTTCCGGATAGAACTTCTTGAGATCTCCCTGAAGGTTAGAGTAGTTGGTACATGTCACGAGCTGGTGCTCTGCCCGATTGCGATTGGTTGGCGCGTTCCCGCACTCCATTGCTGCCCATATTCGCGACATGAAGTTTTTTGTTCAGGGAAAATTCAGGACGACTTTCTTTGGAACTTTTTACTCCACCTACTTCAGTAATTGAATAAACCGCTTGATATTCTATAGCAAAAATTTAATTGTCGCGGAAAATGGTGGTTTTATGCTAACGCACAGAAAGATAGCTGTTTTAAGCCAATTAAAGAAAGAGATCGCGCCATACACTCGATTAGATCGGTTCGATTTTTATTTCGTTGATAGCAAAAGCTCTGTTCGCGTAATGTAACACAGATGATAGCGGTACAAGAAGGATAGTCATGAAAACCACACATATCCTCAAGTCGCTGTTTCAAATAAGCAGAATTCACAACTGTAACAACGGAGGTTTCATGTTACTTCAGCTTTTTTAATTTTTTTATTACTATAAAACTCGATACGGATAACAAAAATTACACACATAAACCTTGAAAACTAGAAAGAGAAGGCTACAGCTGAAAGCTACAGTAACGACAAATGTTTCATGTTCCTTCAGTTTTTTCTAACAAAAAGATGGCTCAATACTTTTTACGCATCCTGTACACTATCAATCGGAAATGAAAATCGAGACGACCAGGTTGATTGCATGACACGATCTTTTTTTGATAAACTGTGTGATTGCAGCCTCTGCGCGTAAAGAACTTATTTTGAAAGTCTATTACCTTTTCTTAAGAATAAACATTTATACAGGTCTGGGACTGTGTGTTCATTTATTAGGGCAAATTATTTGAAAAGGTTTGAAAGAAAGTCATAATAAATTTTCCTCGTGCGAGAAGTTATTCTGACCTTCTTTTATCTATTTTAATGTGGAAAAGCTCGTTTCGATTGCAGAGATGTTCAGTTAGGTTTCAAACGCATCAAGCTGGCTTAGAAGGCTGTCTGCTTTAATTTGAAGTGTCCGATTTGAAATGAACAGGAGGGTGTGCTCACCAGAAAAGATTCTCTGGCGTGTGGTTAAAAAATGGGTGAATGACGCTGTCCAAATAGAGGAAAAGGCACATTTCGCGAAGACCCATGGCAGGAGTGTGGGAACGCGCTGTTACTCCTACCGTAACCCACGGCAACCAATTAGACATCGGCTCAGCCGCAAAGGCGGAGCATATGATTGACTGCAGCGACTACGGTGGGAGCAACGGAGCGTTTCCGCACCCCGGGTGTGTTTTCGTAACATGTACCAAAAATTATGTTCAATTTTTTACAAAATTTTGAACCTACCAGGATCGGGTCCGTGAAATTTTACTTAGAGGTCATGTGCTCAATTTTTGCCTTCCGCTATTTGGCGTTTGGAAGGTATAAGTAAAAAAATGTGTCTGGCTCGGTGGTCCTGTCTGTCTCGTAGCTCGCTTGAACCAATTGTTCACACCCAAGTCGTAAGCGCTCTTTATGAACCTCAAACTTGGGTAATTAAACCAATAGACAACACTACAAACAAACCTGGATCACAAGACCCAGACAGCGAGTAGTAAGTTCCTAGCAGCAGCAGATGATAACACCTAAGGATAGGCGCACCGACAAGTTACCTAGGCGCAAAGAGAAGAAAACAGAAAACTCCAGGCGTACAGAAGAGGAGCAACCCCAGGCGCATGCGAAGACTAAAAGGATGAAAAGTAGCGCACGATCTGCCCTTTCACCCTTTTATTCATACCGAGACTGTCGCGGTTCTGATCCGTCTTCAGATAGCGCTGAGTTGCAACATCCTCGCATTTTTTCCTCGAACCACAGAAGACAAGGCGGTGTGTTTTCTTTCTCGAAGCTTCGGCAGAATATTTTGTGATCGCGGATCCCCGCGACAATAGGATTGACGACTCGGTTTCCACAGATTCAAGGAATTTTTAAAAATGACGTGTCCTATTCTGAAGGGCGGAGACTCTTGCTGTTATATTCACCTTGGCCGCTCAGACGCCATACGCCTAAGACCCTCATTTGATCACTCTGTATCCTACTCCTGTCAGGCACGTATGTCATGACTAATCACGGAAGTATCACGAGCATGAAGCTAATTGACCCACCTTTTCACTTTCGGTATCAAGAGCACTCGTGGCCTCATCCAACAGTATGACTTTTGGTTTCCGAATCAGCGCCCTGGCGATGGCGATGCGCTGCTTCTGACCGCCGGACAGGTTACCGCCCTTCTCGCCGACATCGGTTTCGTACCCCTGAATGGGTTGAATAGAAGACGGATGTCCTTCATCGACAACTCACTCGAAACCTGACCCACCTGGGGAAACGCCTCGATGAAGTTGGCGGCGTTGGCCTGTCGACACGCTGCCTGCACATCAGCCACAGTCACCGCTTCCAGACCGAGTGCGACGTTCTCGATTATGGAGCCTAGACAGGGTATAAGTTACAACATCCAGTTATAGTGAAAGGTAAACCCACCTCTGAAAAGAACAGGTTCCTGTCCGACTAGAGCGATGTTGTTACGGAGATGGGTACGACAGAGCTGCTCCAGATTATAATTGTCAAGCTTCTAAAGAGGAAGGTAGTTACAGTGAAGACGGAACAGTTAATTTTGTCATTGTAGACTGCGGATTCCATCAGTATATTTCCGCTTCTCCAATTTATCGAACAAAACCGCACGTTTTACTCACAAGTTTACCGCTGTTCGGTTCGTAGAACCTCTCGAGCAGCTGAATGATCGTACTCTTTCCACATCCGGACGCACCCACAAGAGCAATGGCTTGTCCTTTTTGAGCGATTAGGTTGAGATTGCGAGCCACCTGCAAGGCCAAAAGTTAAACACAGTTCGGTACATGTCGCGAAGATGGGCAGCATTGGAAAGTGGGATCGCGCCAGCCAATCATAATCAAGCAGAGCACCGAACAAGCACAGCCCAGCCAATCAGGATACCTATCGTACACTTCTTCTCTGAATAGCGTGCCCATTCGATGCGATCTGATTGTCTGAGCGCTCCCAGCTCACAGTGCTGCCCATCTTCGCGACTAAACCGTCAAAGTTAAAATAAGTAAGTGATCACGAAACGGTTTAATTACCCAAGTTTGAGGACAGAGCTGAGCGAGCCAAGAAAGGCGATCGGACGACGACTGAGGTGTGCTATTTCTTTAATATACTCTTAAGAGCTTCCCTCCTTATTGAGGAGTTCCGGGGAAGCTCTTAAGTTCTTTTAGTTTTGTGCTCTTATTACTATTACTTTCTCGGTAGCTCAGCAGTGAAGGGGAAAACTTTGCAGCTTTTTTATGTCGAATTGGACACTTCCAGATCAAATTGTGCACTCTTATAGGCAATTTCGGCTTTGAAATCAACCATAACATGTTCCATATCAAAATGAGTATCTTTCAGATTAGACTGGAGACTCTCCAAAGAAGTCAGATTAATTCTTTCTTCAAGGAAAATTCATGATGACTTTCTTTGGAACTCTTTAATTCGTCTGCTCAGTAGGTGAACACATGTTTGATATTTTAAAAGAGCACATTTCAGTCCGTTTATACTTCAGTCACCGCGTGGCGCGCTATGAGAGTGAAAAGCATCGATTAGGCCGCGCGCCATAATCGATATTGTTCATTCTCATAGCGCGCTACGCGGCGACTGGAGTACAAACGGGATTCAATCGATTACTAATGGGGATGCCCACAATTACAATAGCAAACAACCTTGACATCTGGCCGCGACGGATAGCTGAAGTCGACCTTCTCAACTTTGACAGCTCCGCCGATTTCCTAAACAGAATGTGGTATTGCTTTTCCTTGTAGATACGAAGCAAACAGTGAACCACGAGAACTGCTGCATACCCAGGCCCGATTAGGCGAGTCTAACCAATTCCCCTGCCAAACAATTAGCTCTTATTCGCCACCGTGAATGCAAGAACCTACTGGTGTTTCGCCTCCTTCCACTCTTCTGTAGCAGTCGATCAGCGAGTAGAGTGCTTGAGCAGCAAAATGAGATCGTACGAAGTCGCCAGATGTTGACGAGGCGAAAATCACTGCCCAGCCGGCCAAGTTCGCACTCAGTGCGGATCTGAAAGAACCGTTTTGGAGGCAAAAAGTGCTTGGCGGAGTTGTACATAGCACTCATATATTCAGAAGCTTGACTGTCTTTTTATGCTTAATCTTTGCCATGCGAGTTTTTGAGTTTTGAACAGGCCCATGGTAGCGCAGTCGGCGGAGGCGTTGGCAGTAGCGTGCTCTCGATTCTAGGCTCTTGGTTCGGATTTCCTGCCCAGGTCAACCAATCCTTCATACCTCCGGAGTCGGTGAATTGATACCAGACTTGTCTGGGAGGGATTAAGCACTGAATTGCCTACCGGCTGCGCCTGCAATTCACTTCAAATGCATGCAAATTGCCTCCAATACAGGGTGGTCCACATGAAGTGTTACCGGCTGCAGAAAGTGCATCTTCGGAAACTCCTCGTAGTAGTCTCTATGTCCAAACGTTGGTCGTCCGTTTCAACGATTTCAAAGGTGCTCAAATTGCGTCGGACACAAGTACACAGCGTCATCAAACAAGCGTTTCAAGGAGACTAAAGGGATCGAAAATCGTCTGAGAGCAAGATCACGACGAACTGCAAGGGCTTCTGCGCTTCGAAGAGCCGTCAAAGACAAGCTTCGCCGAAATCCTGCAAGAAGCATCAGAAAAAAGCTAAGGAGCACAACGTGAGTCGTTCAATTATGCAACGACTGATCATGGATGATCTGAGATTGCATCCCTACAAATTTGCTAAAGGATAGCACCTCACAGAGAAAATGAAGGCCTCAAGATTGGCGAAATGCAGAAAGGTGAAGGCCCATACGCGTGGTGACAAGCTCGGCCGGACTCATTTCGCAGACGACAAGATATTAGGTTGTAACGAAATGAATGGCACTGAACCACTGTAAATTTAAGCGGTTAATATCTCGGCTTGTAGGCAAGTTTATTAATCGAAATAAAAACCTTCTGATTCTTCACATCTTTGCCAACGTGACACAAGCTTTTTTATCCCAGTAGCATAAAAATCAGAAGTTCCGGAATTGACGAAATCTTCGAAGGCATTTTCGGCATCCTGTTGGTATTTGAATATTTTCCCTACCAAGAAGTCGCCAAGATGCTTGAAGAAAGGTAGTCTGTTGGGGAGAGGTCGGGAGAAAACGGAGGATGTGGTAGAGTTTCAATGCTCAGCTCATTCAATTTCTGCAACGTCATTCGTGCTACATGGGGGCGAGCATTGTCGTGCAGAAGGAGCACTCGCCTTCGGTTTACCAAGGCCGGCCGGATATCCTCCAACTTTTCCATCATTTCTTCAATTTCAGTGCAGTACTTCTCTGCCGTGATGGATTCACCGGGAGGGAGGAAGCTGTGGTGAATAATTCCCAGCGAACAACACCATACTGTCACCATTACTTTCTTTTGGTGCAATTCCGGCTTCGCAAAAACCTTGGGGCTCTCATCGCTGTCCACCCACTGCGCCGATCGTCGCCTGTTGTCGTACATTATCCATCCTCGTCACAGGTTACGATGCGATCAAGGAATGGGTCCGTTTCGTTCCGTAGCAGCAGTGCGGACGAGATCTCATATCGTCGGGTTCTTTGCTCCTCGGACAGCTCGTGAGGCACCCATCTTTCCAGCTTTTTGGTCTTTCCAATTTCCTTCAGATGCCGGGCAGCTGTGTTGTGACTGACGCCGAGAACCTTCGCTATCTCCCTGGTACCTTTGTGTGGATCCTCCTCTACCACATCTCTCAGCTTGTCCTCATCAACATCACTATGCCTCCCACGACCTTCATGTTCTTCCAAGCTCTCATCCCCATTCCGGAACTTCTGATACCAACGATGCGCCGTCCGAATTGTGGAACATCCTTGACCGAATGCGGCGTTGATCTTCACGTCCGCCTCCTTAGCTGTAGTGCCCAGCTTGAATTCATACAAGTAAATGCCCTTTTGTCCATCTGCAAAAAAGTCAATAAAACTCTAAAGTTTTCCCACGTTTACATAGAAAATTTGGTACTCGCCGGTAGAGCAAAGTTTGCGCTTCTAAACAATATGCCACATGTTACGGTTTGTTCTTGATCAAACGTGTAAAGAAGCGCCAAAAAATGGCGCGAGCCAGTGCCATTTAATTCGTTACAACCTAATATTTACCGCCGAACCACTCCAAAATGCGCAGAGTCAATGGAAACTGCTACAGAAGGATCTCCAAGAACCGCAAACGTTGGAAGAGCTGCATTTCCACAGTCCTTGAAGGTAATGCCCAGCCTAGACAAGAGCAAGCTTGTTTTTATTCAAAAAGAAGTTAAGATCAATGCCGAAATTCACCGGGAGCAAATCCTGGAGGACGTGGTAGTACCTTGGATGCAGGAAAATGCTAAAGACATCGACTGAACAGCCCAGCACGATTGGGCACCAGCTCACGGTGCCAACAAGACCCTGGGCTGGTTTGGGACCAATATTCCGGATTAGTGGACGAAGGATGTTTGGCCTTTAAACTCGCCCGACCTCAGCCCTATGGATTTCGCCACCTGGTCAGTTCTGGAGCGAAAAGCCTGCTCTTTCAGACACAGTTCACTGGATTCGCTGAAAAGACCTCTGGAGAAGGCAAGGGACGAAATTTCACCGGAAGTGATCGCGCGCCTTCTCAAGGATTTCCGAAAGAGATTGGGCGCTTGCATTGACGCCAAAGGAGCTCATTTTGAACGTTATGTTTTTCTCTTCAATTGGTTTGTCGTAACACTACATGTAGGCCACGCTATGTTTCCCGTAGAAGTGAAACGCATGGCGCATTTCAGAAAACTTTTTATTTAACGCCGTTCTTCATCCTCTTATGCTCTCATGCACTCTAAAAAAGTGCCGTAAAGTCACCTCCTATTCAATCTCAAGCGTCCATCACGTCTCCAGGATAAGAAAACGTTTAATTCCTATCGTGCAGATGATAAAAATTAATGGCGGTTACATCCTTGTCAAACGGATATTGGTTTGGATGGGTGAAGCAGGTGCAAATACCCTGTATCGCTTTGTTTAGGTAGAGGTACCTCTACTCGTTATTATTCTGATCCAGGAAGTTGAAGAACTCACTCACACAACTGTATTCACTGCGTCAGTGTATCCGCCGTAGATCATAGCTGCGCCAATACCGTACATCACCATGTCGGAGAAGTAGACGTAGCATTGAGTAAGAGAGAACTGCACCGACTGGAGGATAGCTATCTGCAAGAATTCGACTAGTTCAACTATTAAATACGGAACAGCTCGTCACAACTGACCCGTCGCACTTGCTGTTCCACAGCAATTCCGTAGCTGTCGTACTTGGCCATGAAGAAAGGCTCAACTGCCAGCAACTGAATGGTCTTCGCGTGTTCGAATACTTCGACGGCCAGCTGAATTTTTAGAGAGCATTATTCATGTGGCTATCAGTCGCAGATTAAACTGACCTCAGCCGTCTTGTCGATCTCGGACTTTTTGTCCATGTTCGCCGAGATCCGGTTGCTCGTGGTCAACATGCAAATGGTGAACAGCGTGGTCATGACGGTCATTGCCACACCACCTGCCCAACAAGCCACTATGGAAATGACGACGCAGACGGCTATGGCACACAGGTTGTTGACCATGAGCATGAAGCGGTAGTCGAGGCACTGCAAGGGCTTTCTTCAACTGCCTGCTCAAGAATTCAGTCAAATGCCATGACGTCATCTTCCGTAGCATTTTCCGTTCATCCGTTTTTCCGTAGGTCTCTTCAGAGCCCTATGGAAACAGCCGAAGGACCAGTGGGTCACGCTCTGGTGGAGGATTGGGCTTGGGAACCGTTTTCACTGACACTGATTCCCATTCCACGGATCTCCCTCGATAGAGAGCCTTCGGGCTCTCTTGTTAAGAGGGATCTCGGGCCGCTTGTCGCAGGGCCACGTGGCGCGTCCCCGGGTGGTGGATAGGGGAATTAAACGCGAACCAAATGCGACCGTGTACTGCCCAGAGACGCAGGTGGGATGCAGGGGATGGACTCCTTGCTCCTGCTGTGTCGGGTCGACGCGTTCCTCGTGCGTGGGAGCGGCATGTTCGCGCACAGTGTGCGTGGATGTGTCCGTGACTGTGCGGATTGTAACTGTGTCGGCTCGGCCAAAAGCTTGCACTCGGTAGACTGGGAGTACATGTAAGGCGATTCGAGGCCGCCTTAAGTCTCGCCCCGTCCCTTCGGGCAGTCTGGCTGGCTGCCCGGAGTACCCCGCCCGCACGACAGAGCCTGACTAGCTACCCGTGTTGTATTCCAGTCAAACACAGCAGCACTAAAGGGCCTCATTCCCCTGACCCCGAAAGAGCCCCCATTTCTGCAGCGATGGGAAGGACGAGTACGGAGAGGCTGCTAAAATCTCAGGGCCTAACCAGGCTGCGCAAACTGAGAAGGACTAGGATGACGATCTGTACCTACAACGCCCGCACGCTTGCGTCGGAAGCATCCGTCGAGGACCTGATGATGCAAGCCAGGAAGATCAAGTACGACGTCATCGGACTGACCGAGACGAGAAGACACCACCCTCTACACGCCGCCTACGACTCCGGAGAAGAACTGTTCCTCGGAACATGCGAAAGCAGGGGAGTAGGCGGCGTTGGTGTCCTCGTCAACACGCACTTGGCCATGAACATCGATTCGTACGAGTCTCTGACAAGCCGAATCGGACGTCTGCGACTGAAGCGATGTGGCTCCGTGCCAGCTTTGACTGTGTTCGTCGCGTATGCCCCAACGACTACGACGACGAAGACGTCGAGGCCTTCTACGTGGAGCTGGAGAAGTTCTATAAGGAAGATCATGCCTTCTACAAGGTGATCGTCGGCGACTTCAACGCCAAGATCGGGCCACGAAGGTCGCCGGAAGAACTTCACATCGGAACCCACGGTTTGGAGTGGAACGAGCAAGGTGAAAGGCTGTCTGAGTTTATCATGTCGACCAAGACCATCCATGGAAACTCGCAGTTCCAGAAGCCTCCCTCCCTACGATGGACCTGGGAATCCCCCGGTGGCCAGTTCCACAACGAGATCGACCACATCATCTTCAGTCGCAAGTATTGCCTGACCGATGTCTCCGTTGTCCCCAAGTTCTACACGGGATCGGACCACCGCCTCCTTCGCGCGAGGTTCCGCTTTTCGCGTCAAGGAGAGAAGGCCGCGAAGTTCAAGAAGAGGAATCCCAGAACGACCATCAACTGGGATCTCTACACCTCTCTTGTCGGCCTTTGGGAAGATGCCGTCGTGGACAACGTCGACGAGGAGTACGATCGCTTCGTGCACCATCTCCACGATAGTGCTAAGGGAGCCGAGAGCTTGAAGACCACCAAGAGACGCCTGTCTTCGGAAACTCTCGAGCTGATACGCCAGCGTGGAGCAGCACGAGCGTCAGGCAACTACCAACTGACGTCCGAGCTTGCAAAGCTGTGCAGAGCGGCGATAAAGGAAGATCTCAAGGAGAGAAGGGCGGAAGTGTTGGCTGAAGCAGCAGAGGCAGGGCTGAGCATCCGCAATGCCCGCCGGAACTTCGCCAACTTCAAGACCAAGATGACCGCTCTCCGACGTCCTGACGGAACCATCACCTCTTCCAGAAGGACCATGGAGAAAGTCATCCACGACTTCTACTCCGATCTCTTCGATAGCCACGTCCACCTGATATCTTCCGCAGTATGGATACGTCGTCCCCTCTGTTCTCCCTTCCGAGATCCGACACGCCATCTCGCCGGTGAAGAAACGTACAGCACCCGGTCCCGACAGGATCAGACCCGAACACCTGAAGTACCTCCCGCCAGCGCTCATCAACACCTTGGCGCGGCTCTTCACACGCTACCTGTCCGAATGCAAGGTTCCATCTCAGTGGAAGACCAGCAAGACCGTTTTGATGTACAAGAAGGGAGACGTGCACGACATTGGCAACTATCGCCCGATCTGCCTGTTGTCCGTAGTCTACAAGCTGTTCACTCGAGTCATCCTGAATAGGATCGGCCGAACGCTGGACGAAGGACAGCCATGCGAACAAGCAGGATTTCGGAGAGGATTCAGCACGATCGACCACATACACACCATTACGAAGCTCATCGAAGTGTCGCGAGAGTACAAGCTGCCGCTGTGCCTTACGTTCATCGACCTGAAGAAAGCATTCGACTCCGTCGAGACTGAAGCGGTCATGGAAGCCCTGCTCACCCAGGGCGTTCCTACTCAGTACATCAGGGTCCTTCGAGAGCTGTACAGTGGATTCACGACCAA
The DNA here is from genome assembly GCA_947396885.1 of Heligmosomoides polygyrus polygyrus. Classification (NCBI taxonomy): domain Eukaryota; kingdom Metazoa; phylum Nematoda; class Chromadorea; order Rhabditida; family Heligmosomidae; genus Heligmosomoides; species Heligmosomoides polygyrus. The sequence goes on along the minus strand of OX377204.1, from coordinate 102,388,518 downwards.
GATCTCACCATTCTACAACGACGTCGTCATTGACGTGAAGAGAGGGGTTCGACAAGGGGATACCATATCCCCGAAGCTCTTCAGCGCCACCCTCGAAAACGTCATGCGCGAACTAGAATGGGAAGACATGGGAGTGAAGGTCGACGGCCGGCAACTACACCATCTTCGCTTCGCTGACGACATCGTGCTCATAACACCGAGCATCAGTCAGGCGGAACGAATGCTGGCCGACTTCGATCGTGTATGTGGAAGCGTTGGACTGCAGCTGAATCTTACGAAGACGATGTTCATGAAGAACGGATGGGTTTCTGATGCCCCATTCTCGCTCAACGGAACGAACATCTCCGAATGCTCCAGCTATGTGTATCTGGGTCGCGAAGTCAACATGGCCAACGACCTAGCACCAGAGCTGAGCAGGAGGAAACGAGCGGCTTGGGGAGCTTTCAAGAGCGTTGAAGAAGTCGCGAAGAAGACGAAGAACGTCCGACTCCGTGCCCACCTATTCGACTCCACTGTTCTTCCTGCCCTAACATACGCCTCAGAGACCTGGGCTATACGAAAGCAGGATGAACACGCGATCAGCGTCGCGCAGCGTGGAATCGAGAGGACGATGCTCGGAGTGACACGACTCACGCAAGTGAGAGAAGGCCTCCGGAGTTCCGAGCTTCGCCGACGTTCGAAGATCAGAGACGCTGTCGCATGGGCCAAGTCGTCGAAAATTAGGTGGGCCGGCCACGTAATGCGATTCGCAGACACCCGCTGGACGAGAGTCGTCACAGATTGGATTCCGCGGGATGTCAAAAGAACACCAGGACGCCCACCAACGCGTTGGTCGGACTTCTTCGTGAAAGCCCTGAACGACCGATATGACGCTCTTCGTGTCCCTCGAGCGAGGAGGATCCATTGGACCACTCTGGCACGCGACAGGGACGAATGGAGACGCTGCTGGCGCCCGCTCGAGCAAGTCGATGATCAACGGGACGACAGGTGATACAGGTGATTCCCATTCACCCAACCAACTTCAATTGAAGGTGACTCACCAGCCGTTTGGCTGCTTCTGTGAGGCTACGGAGCAGCTATGTCAAAACTTCAGCCGAATAAAACGTGTATCATGTGATGACCCAGCACCGGACCGTGTGAGTAGAGTGAAAAAGCAGCCACTTATCAGGCCCGTTTATACTTCCATCGCCTGGCGACGCGATTCGAACGAAGTGACGCATCCCAGGTGTCCTTACCCTTGCTCGGATGACAGGTCGACGAATCACAAGAGCAGCGAACCCCGAGAATGTGGGAGACTAAATGCTCAGAAGAAGAAGAAGGGTAGCGAAATTGCCTTGGCGGTAGCTGTAGCTGTTTAATGGGCCCTGTTTATACTTCCATCTCCTGGCGACGCGATTCGAATGGAGCGATCGCATCGCTTTTTTAGGTTCTTTTTTAGAGATCTGATTTCTATTTTTCCTTAAGCCTTGTCAGAAACCATTTAACTCACGAATGCTCTAATGGATCGAAGATGATCCGAGGTGGAAAATCTCCGAGAACTTCCGAGAAAGACTGAGAACTGCGCGGTTACTCCCAACTAAATGCTGGCTGAACGACGCTGTAGTTCAGAAAGAAGGTCCCACCGCTTGGACGTCTGGAGCCTTGGCGGCAAGCTCGGAGACGCATGCTGCGTTGCTGCACAATGGTCGGTCGAAGAACTCAGCTTCCTGACTCAGAAGGCTTCTGAGGACCTTCACACGCATCATCGACGTCACGGCTTCACCGCACCAACCTCCAAAGCCAACCTAGACAGGAATGCTTTGTAGGTGAGCTGCTTCCGGACGCTTAAGGTTCGACTAAAAATCTCGCGAAACTCACAGAAATGGTCAGAAATATCCATGCGTATATGGCGAGAAAGAGGAACAGCCCGATACTTCGCCACATGAATGGAGCAAACGTATCCTTGAAAAGTACTTTAGCCAAACCCTTGTCGAAGCTGTGCTAAGTTGATGAACTCACTATGGTCTGTTCTAAAGCCTGGTAGCTAAAACGGACGAAATACGCACAAAACGGTAGCTCCATTCCTCGCAGAATGCTGGCGATCAAGCTGGCCAAGAAAACTGGACGTGAACGTAAGCTCGAGAGATAAATCCGAAAGATTCCTCCATTGCGGCCAGGCTGGAAGCTGGAGCTTTGTGTTTCCGAAAATGCCGTCGTTATAGAGCTGAACTTGCCATGATGGTCGCAGCCTTCTCCTTGTAGAGCTGCTCAAGCTGTTGCGGAATTCCAGATGCAATGGATGTCCTCCTTATTCCACTTCCCCTCAAACTGCGTCGGACGAGAGGCATTGCACTAGGAGAAAAGAACGTGTTACATCTATGTAGGCTCCTCATGTGGAATTCTAGCAGCTGTGCTAGACGGAGCTGGACACCGAAAGGAAAGCAAAAAAACTTAGGAAACTGCAACAATTTGTCCTCCTTTTGTCACACAGTAGTCTACATTCAAGTTTGCCGTCGTTTTCGAATTTTCTAAGCTTTCCTACCACTAGGATAGATCCGATTTTATGTTTCGAAAGCTCACTGGGCATGCTGGTCAGTGCTCTCCGAGAGACTTCTTCTCCGACCGTCAATGTCCACGCCAACCTCTTGAGCAGCTGCCAAACGGCTGTAGAGTCCGTGTTTCTCCAGCAGCTCGAAGTGGGTTCCTGAGAAACGCTGACGTTATCTGCTTGGCAACTTTTTCTTGTGGGAATTGTAACAGTGAGAGTGATCTCAGGGCGTTTTTATACTCCCGCCGCGGCGTCATTTTGAAGCGTGGCGCCGCTTTCCTGAGGCCGCTTAGCCGCTAATAATCACTACGCGCTGCGATCGCCTACTGAATTTTTCCGAAAATCCGCAAAATAAAGTGTTTTGCAGCAGCGAAACATAAATGCGATGCGGCGTCGCCGGGCCGTGGGAGTATAAACTATGCCTTGGTCGAAGTACCTAATATGAAAGCTGGTCGTTTTTTTTACAACAGCGGGGACCCTTTATCGATTTAATTCTTATGGATAACCATGTAAAATGGGCAGAAAATAAAGTATCTCTACCGACCAACTTCGGCAACTTTTCCGTCCTCTATGACGTAGATTCGTTGCACATCTTTGAGCGTGCTGAGCCGATGTGCGATCACCACAGTTGTTCGGCCACGCGACGCTCGATTTAGCGCCAGCTGAAACAGTAGGTGTAGCCGGTGGTCGTGGTTATCGTTTTTATTCTATGATTTTTTTATTTTTATTCATTTATCCCATTTGCACGTCAAATAAACTATTTTCAAACCCAGTCGGACGCTCTTCTAAGCGAACTTCACGCTTTGGCTGAGCAAAACGGCGCCTCTGAGAAAATTTTTAAAAAATGGTCAAAAAAATTTAGTACGACTTTCGTTGAAATGTTTGCTTATTTTTATTTATAAGTTTTATTTTTATGAATATTTATAAATAAAAAATTTAATTAATAAATTTTTATTTATAAATATTTATAGAAATTTTATAAATAATAGTCATCATATTCTATAATAACGCGCTAAGCAATGAGTCATCCTATCGATTGGCGGCGCCGCAGAAATTAGCGGGGCAAAAGCCCCTTTCATACTCGTCCCAGGGGCGGCGGCGGCGGCGGCGGCCCAATGGTTTAGCATAGGAAGGCGGCGGCGATGACGTGCCCGAGCGGCGGCCACGGCGGTGGAGGGGTTTTCATACCTGCAGCGGCGACGTCGCCGCGGCCACGCCCCGCCACGCCCCTGGCGGCGCCGCCGCCGGGGCCGCTGCCCGAGATGGCTGGGGCCATTTCGGGCGGCGGCCACGAGGGGCAGCGAGAGCGGCGGCACATCGAGACGTGGAGTGTGCTGCCCTGTGTGCGCGTCACTGTGTGTAATCCGAAACTGGGTTGTGAGGCATTGGCTGGTGCTGTTGAGATTTTCAAGGTATCACCGTCTTGCAAACCCGATGGTATGGAACCTGACTATTGTGCGCTTTTGACTTGTAACCCATTTCATCAACGGGATTATTAATCAGTACGAGAATTGGGGCACGTGATAGCGCAGCTAGAGGCGCTGGCTATCGTCCGCACCCGAATCTGGTTCTCGGTTTGGATTTCCCGTGTAGGTCAACTATGCCTTCCATCCTTCCAGGGCCAGTAAATTGGTGCCAGACCTGTCTGGTAGGCATAAATCACGGAATTACGCATCGGCTGTCCTCTCCGAGGACAGTACGCGTTGCGGAAATGCTTTGCCGTGAAGCAGTACGTATCTCTGGACATTCAGAAGGATCTCTTCCATTGAAGGCAAGTACTGCGTTGCCCCATTGCGAGGCCGCTGCGCGCACGCGCGCGCCAAACGCAAGTAGCGCTGGCGGCGGCGGCCGCCACCCCTAGGCGGCGAGAACGGACACCGCCCCTCCACCTGCCGCTGAAGCGGCGGCCGCCGCCGCCGCCGCCCCTGGGAGAGTATGAAAGGGCCTAAAATCGGTGTGGAAAATGGGGGGGGGGAAATCGGGGGGAAAAATAGGGAGGAAAAACGGGAGGAGGGGAAATTACAAGACGAAAATAGCGAAAAATACCTAGGCGTCTTCTCCCTGCCTGGGAACTTCGGCCCCGAGGCAGTCGAAGTCGCTAAACACGAATCTGAAGTTTGTTTTTGAAGTATCCATCGCCATCAATCGATATTGATCAAACTATCGATTTTTTGTGGATGTCGTCCAAGCGGTCCGAAACTTTACCCCTGGGTGTAGTCGAGATCGCTGAACACGAAGTTTGTTTCTGAAGTATCGATTGCCATCAGTTTATGGAACAATTTATGGAACAGAGCATCTTCATCCGGCAACACCAAAGATTGGGCTAATTATCAGACCTTCAACAAAAAACTGGACAGAGCCCTTAACCGTTACAACCTTTACCTAGAAAAGAAAAGTATTTTCTCCAGAGATAAATCCGCTTTCTATAGATACATCAGAGCTCGCTCTGAAAATAATAGTTACATTCCAAGCTTAAGAAACGAGAATGATTTATGCATTTCATCGACAAATGATAAAGCAAATCTTCTTGCAAGAGAATTTTACAAGGTTTTCAATAACTTTTCGGACTCTATCACTGACCTATCACTTTCTGAGGAAAACACCTTACCTTGTTTCCCACAGATGAGTCCTACTCTTTGGTTTAGTAAAGAAGAGATCTTTGAAATCCTAAGCAAATGGCCAAAATCTTATTCTACTTCTCCGGACTTCATACCATTACTATTTATAAAAAATGTAGCAGATTGTATTGCCTATCCTTTAGAAGTGATTTTTAATCTAAGTTACATGAGAGCTGAAGTGCCTCGTAGATGGAAGCATGCATTTATCACTCCGATTCCAAAAAAGGCCCCTTTCAGTGACCCAAAAAATTATCGGCCAATAAGTATAACGTCAGTCTTCGCGAGAGCGTTTGAAAAGATTGTTAATAAGCGCATTCTAACCCATATTGAAGATCATAATATCATTTCAATTGACCAATTTGGTTTTATGAAACGGCGTTCGGTAGAAACCTCAGTTCTTAGCTCTCTAAACGACTGGTCAACAGCTATTGATAAGAGAAAGCGGACGGTTGTTATCTTTTTTGACCTTTCCAAAGCGTTCGACAAAGTTCCGATTAATAAGTTGCTATACAAGATGGAAAGAATTGGTATCCATCCAATGATAGTGTCCTGGACTAAATGTTTTCTCTCCGGAAGAACATACCAAGTTAGGTTAGAGACAGTGTTCTCCGCGGTTTTTTCTTCTCCCAGTGGTGTTCCACAGGGGAGTGTCTTGTCACCTTTACTATTTCTCCTGTATACCTACGAACTTCCTGAAGCTATCACCAGCCTAGGGGTCAGCTGCAAAATGTATGCTGACGATGTGAAAGTTTATGCTAAAGTAAACGGAGAACAACCTTCTCATGAAATCCAAACCGCAATTAATTTTATTGAGAAATGGGCTACAACTTGGGAACTTCCTTTGGCCGCAGAAAAATCGCATTGTCTTGTCATTCAGTCAAAGCATCAGCACAATTCACCAACTTATAAGCTCAATGACACGGATTTAAAGCACGTAGAAAACACCCGAGATTTGGGTTTCCATATATCTAGTGATCTAAGCTTCGATTCCCATTATAAGGCAATTGTTAAAAAGGCAAATTATCGTATTTACAATTTGTTCAAACAGCTCAAAACCAATGATTCTCTTGCACTTCTTCGTGCATATAAGACGTATATCAGGCCTGTTTTAGAGAGTGGTGCTTCAGTGTTCAATCCGTTCAAAAAGAAAGACATTGCTCTTCTGGAAAGCGTCCAGAACAACTTCACCCGAAAATTATTTTTAAAATGTTTTGGAAGCAACTATGACAACATACCTAGAGGTCCAGACAGGGCCAAACAGCTTAAGTTACCTTGCCTCCGCAGTCGAAGGAAGATGATCGACATGACCATGATGTTTAAGATTCTTACAAACAGAATTTCAATAGATCCCACGCTATTTTTTGGTGCACCTCTGACTACGAATAGGAGAGGGAACCTAAGGCTTTACCTTCCTGTTCCAAAATCGCAGGCGAGATCAAACTTCCTCACTTGCAGAAATCTTAAGGACTTGAATTTATTATTAGATGAGGATGAGAATATCATAAACATGTCCGTGAGTTCGTTCAAGTCCTTAATGGTACGTAAAAAGTTATGTTAAACGTGCTGTGTTTAGTTTTATGTTTGTTGTAGTATGTGTGATCTAGTATTTGTTTTTCTGTCATTACTTATGTAATGCATGACTATGTTCATGTCTGATAAATAAATAAATAAATAAATCAGTCGATGCTGATTAAATTATGGGGCGCGAAAATAGCGGCGAATACCTAGACGTCTTCTACGTGCCACGGGATTCAGAAGACGTGCCGAAGACGTCGTCCGCTAAGGGTGGATCATTGAGGGGACCAGTACCAGTAACGGGAGACCGTTTCACTAAGGGAGGACCAGTAGTGAGGAACCAATAGATCGCTCTATCATACTATATACAGTACGTACTGCTAGCCTTTTGTACTCCTATGTAACCAAAAAAGCTGTACAAGTAGAGGCCGCTAGGCGTGACGGAGCACTTGTATAAATTTTTTTTATAAATATTTTTATTATTTATATGCTCCAATAGGTTAACAGTACAGTTGCGATTTTAAGAAATTTTATCGAACGATTGAATGAACGAATTAATTCTATGTCGAAAAATTTCGAGCTAATGAACGAACGAACATTGACCAATTTTTTCGAATGATCGAAATTCGAATAAGATCCTTTTTAATTTTATTCGAATATTTGAGTAGTCAAATAATTTGGACGAATAAGTTCTGTGTCTGAAGGTTTGAAGTTTTTTTTATATTCGAATAAAATTCTATTTTCGAATAACGTAATATTAGGTTGTGACGAAATAAATGGCACTGAACCACTGTAAATTTAAACAGTTAATATCTCGGCTTGTAGGCAAGTTTATTAATCGAAATAAAAGCCTGATTCTACACGTCTTTGCCAACGTGACACAAGCTTTTTTATCCCAGTAGCATAAAAATCAGAAGTTCTGGAATTGACGAAATCTTCGAAGGCACTTTCTGCATTCTGTTGGTATTTGAATATTCTCCCTACCAAGAAGTCGCCAAGATGCTTGAAGAAATGGTAGTCTGTTGGGGAGAGGTCGGGAGAAAACGGAGGGTGTGGTAGAGTTTCAACGCTCAGCTCATTCAATTTCTGCAACGTCATTCGTGCTACATGGGGGCGAGCATTGTCGTGCAGAAGGAGAACTCGCCTTCGGTTTACCGAGGCCGGCCGGACATCCTTCAACTTTTTGGTCATTTCTTCAATTTCAATGCAGTACTTCTCTGCCGTGATGAATTCACCGGGAGGGAGGAAGCTGTAGTGAATAATCCCCGGCGAACACCACCATACTGTCACCATTACTTTCTTTTGGTGCAATTCCGGCTTCGCAAAAACCTTGGGGCTCTCATCGCTGTCCACCCACTGTGCCGATCGTCGCCTGTTGTCGTACATTATCCATTTCTCGTCACAGGTTACGATGCGATCAAGGAATGGGTCCGCTTCGTTCCGTAGAAGCAGTGCGGACGAGATCTCACATCGTCGGTTTCTTTGCTCCTCAGACAGCTCGTGAGGCACCCATTTTTCCAGCCTTTTGGTCTTTCCAATTTCCTTCAGATGCCGGGCAGCTGTGTTGTGACTGACGCCAAGAACCTTCGCTATCTCCCTGGTACCTTTGTGTGGATCCTCCTCTACCACATCTCTCAGCTTGTCCTCATCAACATCACTATGCCCCCCACGACCTTCGTGTTCTTCCAAGCTCTCATCTCCATTCCGGAACCTCTGATACCAACGATGCGCCGTCAGAGTTGTGGAACATCCTTGACCGAATGCGGCGTTGATCTTCTCGTCCGTCTCCTTAGCTGTAGTGCCCAGCTTGAATTCATACAAGTAAATGCCTCGGATTATCCTTTTGTCCACCTGCAAAAAGTCAATAAAACTCTAAAGTTTTCCCACTTTTACATAGAAAATTCGGTACTCTCCTGTAGAGCAAAGTTTGCGCTTCTAAACGATATGCCACATGTTACGGTTTGTTCTTGATCAAACGCGAAAAGACGCGCCAAAAAATGGCGCGAGCCAGAGCCATTTAATTCGTTACAACCTAATAGTATTCAGCTTTCGAATAATATTTGAATGTGTCTCCCTTTCGATATTCGAATTCAAACAAATCTTCGAAATTCTAGAAATATCTAACACTCGACCATTCGATAAACTATTGTAGTATAATAAATATTTTCTTATTCGAATAAGTTATTCGGATAATTACTCGGACATATTCCTTCTAACACAACTATGGTAAACACATTACTTAAAATTTTAAAAGAAATTTGCTTTTGATAAAAAATAAGGAATTAAATTTTGTGATAAGGCGCGAAAGGGCAGCAATGATTAATTGTAGAAAAGCCCCATGCACTCACACCAGGTCATCGCAATTTTATGTGTAACTGATGCTGCTTGTAAGTGTCCAATTACACGTGAAAACTTTATTATATGTGCGATTAATTCGTACCTGGACGATTTTCTCGCTCTCAGAGTCGAGAGCGCTGGTGGCCTCGTCCAGCAGAAGAATTTTCGGCTGCGTTGCTATCGCTCTGGCAATGGCTAGACGCTGCTTCTGGCCACCGGAGAGCGCTATTCCGCCAGTTCCGATGACGGTTTCGTAGCCCTGAATTCTGATGAGAACAAAGGACAGGATGGACCGGCACCCTTCTTATCTACAGGATAGCCTGAACAGTTCCCCGAGTCTTCTCTATCTCAGCCGTTGTAGTCTCACCTTCTCCAACTTCATGATGAAGTCGTGGGCATGGGCTATCCGCGCCGCTTCCTCGGCCTGTTCGTCGCTGATCGCCCGTCCGAGCACGATATTCTCGCGAATGGTGCCGTTGAAGAGACACGGCTCCTGCTGCACTATGCCGATCAGCTGCAAACTAACTCGTCGACAGCTCCTCGACCTATCGGAAGTCCTTCATTGCCCGTCGAATGCTCAAGATACCTTTCTGATGTCGCTGGTGCTGATCGAACGAATGTCCTGGCCGTCGAGCAGAGTCTCTCCGCTATCGCGGTCATAGAGCTTGGTTAGAAGAGCGATCTTGAACACTAGAATTCCGATGCTTCTTCTACAGGACAGTCGGTAAACCTCACACTTGTGCTCTTCCCGCAGCCGCTCTGGCCGACGAACGCGATCGTCTCGCCCGGCTCTGCCACCCAGCTCACACCCTGCAGCACCGGTGTCTCCCTGGAACGGTTGTTGGAGCAGATCGTCTACAGTTCGGACGGAGAGAGCGCTTACCTGGATGGATATTTGAAGTGCACGTCTCGGAACTCCAGTCGACCCTCGCACCTGCTCATTTCTTGGCCTCTCGGCTCGTTCGACACCCGTTCATTGGCCTGAGTAAATCTGCTTAGGCAACTGGTTTTAAGGAGTCATTCAGATGCTTCATTTGGACGAATATCTCCATCATCAAGCTGGGATAAAAATAGAAATGAATGCGCCATGCATTCTGCTTCCACGGGATTTTAAGAGAGGTCGTAAAGAGGACCTTTTAAGATAAGTTTTACTGAAAGAATTAATGTGTCAGAAGCACATACCAGATCTATTGTTTCGTAAATAATAGCGGCAGCGATCCGCGCCTTCATAATAGCCATCATATGTGGGCCAAGGAGCCCAAAGAAGTACGAACCTAAATTCCGGTCGCTGTGAATCAGTCATCAAAATAGGATAGATATTTGAGACATTTTTTTGCACGAATCAAACTTACCTAGTAGCACTGAAGATGAGGAGATGAAGATGGTACCCGGTTCATCGGTTATTCCTTGGTAGTAGCTCGTTATTCCGTATCTAAGATTGAATGATAGCTGAAAACTCCTCTTTTTGTCTTTTTCAACCAGAACTACTCACAGAATGGCAGCCGCATAGAAAACGTAGAGTTGGAAGTACATGAACCCCTCGAAGAATCCGTTGATGAAATTGTAGCGAATCGCGAAGTGCTTCGCACTGTCCAGCTGCTCTTCATATTTCTGAACAGAGCTGGCGGCTGTTAAAATCGTCTTTGTGTTGTTTGGGGCTTGATTAAAGGACAATTAAGGGGTGAGAATTTAAAATTAGAGGAAAAAATTGGGCCTTGGGCCATGACCCTCCAAAACGGAACATCTAAGGACCTGTTCTTACTTCTCGACGGGAGCGATTGATCGGTCAGGCAAATGAAATGTATCGATTTTTGACGAGCGATCATCCAGCAGTAATCGATACGTATGATTTTTGCGGCCGACCAATCGCGTGCGCCGTTCCCGTCGCGAAGTATGAACATACCGTAAGCCCTTCAGCACATAAATTTGCCTATGAACAGTTGCTCACTTTGCAATTTTGTAAATTGAGTGATAAATTGAAATTGATAATTTGTAAGTGTTTTGCAAATTTTTCGAATTTCTGTAAAGAGTTGAGGTGGAGGAGAAACTGAAGAATCTCACCTTAACGATCTGCTTCTGCCCGTTACAGGCTGCCACCGTCTTCGCGTTCATGATCGCCTCTTCGGCAATCGCCCCAGCTGCACTAGCAACCGACATCATTCCCTGCATGGACGACGACGACAACTAGAAAGGAACGGACATTAGATTTAAGGTAGGTGAGCATTAAGCTGCTCTGTAGGTCTATGAGGACAGGCACAGGGTCGCCGTTGAAGAGCCCATCTCCGGGATGCGCTGTGCATCTGCACGACAGTGCTTGTTCGTATTTCGACGTCCGTAGGCCACGTTTATACTCCATCCGCCGCGCAGCACGTCATTAGAATTAACAATATCGATTGGGGCGCCTAATCAATATTGACATTTCTCATTACGACGCGCCGCAAGGCGATCCGAGCATAAACGGGGCCAAAGTCGAAGAGCAACAAGAGCGACTGGTCACCTAGGAAAATAATATTTATTGATTTTTGCTATACGAGACGGCATTAATCGATTCGTATGCATTGCTCATCGTCAGTCGCGCCAGTCGCGGACTATAAGCAGGTCTATAGCGTGCGATTAGCAAGTGCTTATATTCGGCCCACACAATGAAATTTTTCCCCATCAACTGCATCCGGGCGCGTGTAGCGCAGTCGGAGGAGGCGCGACCGTCGCGTGCAGCCGATACCAGGTTCCTGGTTCGGATTTTCCGCCCAGGCCAACCAAGCCTTCCATCCCTCCGGGGTCGGTGAATTGGTACCAGGCTTGTCTGGGAAGGATAGAGCGCTGACTTGTTCATCGGCTGGCCACCGCAAGTCATTGTATGGCCAAATACACATTCAAATCGCCTCCGCGACATCCCCTAGAAGTAGAATGCGCTGGCGCATCCTAGAAGGGATTGAGTAGTCACACCTGATATGTTAATTAGACAGGCGGTTCTAGTGTCTAAGAGAGTCGATCCCTCAGAATTCCCGAAGACAAATCCATCCGTGGTTCCGCTCAAAATTAATAGCCACTGGCTGGGCTTCACTGATGGAAACGGAATCAAACAAGCTCGTTGATAAGCATGGTCGCTAATACGATGGCTGCTGGAGGGCTATTAATAGGAACGGGTATGATTTCTATCCACTAATCAATGCAGATCGATAATATCGATTCTTCCAAAAACTAATCGTTTCGTCGACTTCACGACCGATTTGTGTATCCGCTGAGCAAGCATTATAACAGGTAAATAATAAACGATAATAATGATGAAAATCGGCGTTGGAAAACTTCATCCTGGATTGCGCCATGCATTCTACTTCTGCGGGATTTTGATCGACGGGGCAATACCGATGGATATTATCGATTTCTTCAAAGGCTAGTCGTTTCGCGGAAACAACACGCGCAATATGGTGTCCGCTGAATGGAATCCACAACAAGTAAGCAACAAAGAATAAGAAGAATAAAGGTCTTTATCGGATTGCGCCATGCAGTCTACTCCTAGGTAGTGGTTTGTCGCCAGTTAGCCTATAGAATGAGTTTCTGGAACCAGCTGATCAGAGGTTTAACCTCCCCAAACAATTCTGGCTAGCAGATAATGAGCTGGTTAAAGGAAGAAGAGTTCTATGTGGGTGTAAGGGCTTAGTTTATGTATCTATAAAAAATGTATTACAACAATAAAGCTTTTCCATCGAAGTCGATCATAAACGCTTCATTGTCCTATCTTTGAGCAGAGAAGTGCTTATGGGGTGCAATTATATCTGTCCCAAGAGCGTTCTCAGGCTATCCTAGGGCGTGAGATCAGCAACTTGATCTCATAACGTTGTGCTGAAGTTGTACGACAAGATGAAGCAGTACGCCTTCGGAGCAGCTCGGCCATATTGCCAAAAGCGTCTATGCAGTGGAGGCGAGACCTACCCGCGACATGATGGCCATGGTGATGGCGCTCACCGGCCCCACTCCGACACAGATGAGCGTGATGCGCCAGTTGTAGGCGAAGGCGAACGCGGCGCTGGAGATGAACACCGACACGCCGCGGGCCAGCATGCCGATCTTGTCGCCGATGCCGTCCTCGATCTGCGCCACATTCCTGCAAGGGTTCGGCCTATAGACGTGGTCGCCTTTCGGCAACTTCTGTCTGGGGCGCCTACTCATTCAACTTCGTCGTGATCGAGCCGGCGCTGTTCTCCTCGAACCACGCGGCGTGCTGGCGTAGCACGGCCTTGACGAACTCCTTACGAATTTGGCCGGAGATGCTGCGACTGGCTATCGAGAGAAAGTACTGCTGGAATAGTGGTCATCGGAGGCTTTGTTGTGCGATTTTTTGCCAAAAAAATTCCCCACACCTGTAGATAGCATAGCACAAAGAGTATTAGGCCCACTATCAGGTAGCAAACGCAGAGCCACATCGTTTTCCTCAGTAGGTGTTCGTTGCCGATGTGCTGAAACGATTCTGGTTAGACAGTTCAGAAAGAATGTACAGCGGAGAGGATGAATGTCGCCGTTAATCGATACCGTTGTGGGATCAGCCACGCATTCCACTCCTGCTAGATATCGCCGAGGCAATTTTAATCTGAGGATGTCTGCCTAAGAACGAGCTAGTGTTCTATCCACTCTATCCTTAGGCACAATTCAGCCCTAGCTAGCAAGCGCACTTGCTTGTCTCCTAAAATGTACGGTCAGCGCTGGGCGCACGATAACGCAGTCCAGGAGGCGTGGTTGTCATCTGCACTCTGAATCAGGTTATTGGTTTGGATCCAGCTCAAGCAAGCATTCCATCTTTACGAGGTCTGCGAATAGGTATTAGACATTTCTGAGAAGGACAAACCATGGACTTGTCTATCGGTTTGCCACCGCAAGTCACATTGTAGAGGCCAACTGCGCATTCAATATGTCCTCCCTGTGTAACTTAGAAGTAAAATGCGTGGCGCATCCTAGGAGTCCTAGGAGGAATTACCTAACGTCATCCACTATGATCCTTCATTCTTTTATCTTTATAATTAACATTGAAGCAGGTTTAATTTTAGATTTTTTACAAACTTTCTTACATCCTTATCCTCATTCTTACTATACTTCTAGCGTAGTATTCCAACACAAATTTTGTCAATGGCGTTTTCCTAAAGAAGTTTTACTTCGAACAAAAATACGATACTAGACCAACCACCCCAGAAAGAAGGGCCTCGACGGAACTCGAACCAAGAAGCTCGATTCGAGGTGCATGCGAGAGTCGGCGCATCTTCCTGCTGCCCTACACGCACTCATATGCAATAAGAACAAGTACAAATGTGTAACTGCTCCAAATTCTTCCAAGTTTCTTTTGCATTTAAAAAATGCCTAAATGTTTTCAAAAAAAACTTTCAAAAATCTAAAATTCAAAAGAAATTAGCTTTTTATCGTTGCGAGCATAGGATAGTGAGTGAGTGAAAGAATAAGGAAGGAGAGCCCTCCTTATGACTACTGACCGACCTTGGTGGATTGCTGACATGGTGCCAAGTTTCAGGCTAAAGGTTGCTAACTTCTATGCTCAAGAGCGTTTATGAGGAAACAAGTGCTCCGCCACGCCTATCGCCGTGTCTCGCACTTGCGCTCTTCGCGCGATGTTGCAGTATCATTAAGCTGAGGACTATCACATCGAGCTAGCTGCTCTACTTGTACAGCTTTTTTCCTACCTAGGAGTACAAAAGGCTCGCAGTACGTGCAGTATATAGCATGGTACATAGGGCGATCTATTGGTTTCCCTCTACTGTCCTCTCCTAGTGAAACGGTCCCCCATTACTGCTACTGGTCCCCTCACTGATCCACCTTCAGCGGACGACGTCTTCGGCACGCCTTCTAAGTCCACAGGAACTTTGGACGACGTCGTCGGCACTCCTACCTGAATCCCTAAACACGTCGAGCGAAGTCCTTGGCACGTCCTTTGAGTCCCAGGCACGTCATGCGACGTATTCCGCACGTCTTCTAAATCCCCTAGCAGCTTGATCAGTATCGATCCACAAAAATCGATAGTTTGATCAATATTGCAAAACGAATTCCAGATTCGTGTTGAGCGACCTCGACTACGTCCAGCGCTAAAGTTTTGAACCGCCTAGACGACATCCACAAAAAATCGAAAGTTTGATCAATATCTTCCATGATCGACTGACGTTGAATCTTGGCATGACGTTGATACCAAAGGAACTTTTCCAGGCTCTGAAGAAGGCGGTTACGCCGAAACGTCAGCCGAATAAAGTGTGGTTAACAATCTTGGCTTCACAGCTCGAACAGTCCTATTGGTATTGATCAATATCGATTGTTGGTGATTGATACTTTACAAACGAATTTCATATTCGTGTTCAGCGACCGCGATTACCCCAGGGCTGAAGTTTTCAGACAGGTAGAAGAAGTCTGGTTTGCCCCCAGAGCTGAAGTTGGCGACGTGTTCAGCACGTCTACGGCTCGCCATGCATGGTCGTCGACGTGTTCTGCTTGTCTACTGAGTCGCCAGGCGCGTAGAAGTCGTTTGGGTATTTTCCGCTATTTTCTGGCCTTAATTTGTGCCCCGTGATTTCCCTATTTTATGACTCATCGTCGATCGATAGTGTGACTCATCGCTTAGCGGATTATTATATAGCGTAACATATCAGCATTCACAGCACACCACTTTCGCAAAATGCGTGGCGTATCCCATAGAAGGACTTGCTAATCTGGTTGTCTTTCTAGCTCTATTCAATCTACTTTCTTTGCAAATTGAGGAGATTAAGGTGAATTTCAAGGACGTTTTGGTGTACAGCTCAAATTTCCACTTTAAGGAATGATCCCGTTGTAAAGAACATTACTCACGTCGGTGTCCAACAGATAGAAATTGGAGTAATATCCTCCGAAGACACAGTTCAGAGGCAGAATCGCCCCGATGAGCACTGATAGAAAAAAGCCAGCCACCACATAGTGTCTGTCTCTTCTTGAAGCGAATCGGAACTGAAATTCTTCGAGTATAAAGAACTGGTGGTATTTTATAGAGATAGATGTACTCAGAGCAACGATTGATTGTCGAAACTTGAATCGACACGATCTATTTCTTGGTGCGTCTTTAAATGAATAAATAAAAAAGTCTGCTTACCAGCTCGGATACGGACACCGGCTCTCGATCCAGTTTCTCCTCGTCGAGATCGCCTCTGAAACGATCCGTTTCTCCTCATGTCATGCTATTCTGACGATTTTCAATGTTGTGCTCTTATAGGTGCAACTGTTTTGCTTGCCAGTTGCCTTGACGTGGCATTTTTTAACGAAAAACCGTGAACGATGTCGTGCTTTGCTTAATCGCTTTTTTACACGAAAACTATCTCGAAAAAAAATTTTTCGGAGCCATCGAGTAATCCCAGTTTGCAGTTAAATCCTTGTCGCGGAAGTGAGCAACATTGGGGGTATGGAAACGCTCCAGCCAATCATGCTGAATCCAATGGACGTGAAATTTGGAGAGCTACGTTCGCTACGCTAATCGACTGGCGTGTTTTCGATCGAAGCTCTGCTTGGTTGTCATTTGCTGGCGTTTTCCTACCTTCCAATGCTGCCCACTTTCGCGACAAGGTCCGCACTTCCCGGCACTTTTACAGCCTATTTCTGACCTTTGTTTCGGTCGGTCTCACTGTTAAGGGTTAGGGTAACAAACACCTCTGTGTCAAATGTAGTGGATCAAGTTGAAGCTAGGCTGGGAGACATGAGGAGGGAACTTCACTCAAAAATGGCGGTCAAGGCTCACAGTTTCTGTCTACTTGTATTGCACTAAGGGACATTTAACCCCCGAAACTTTGCGGAAAAGCATAAATGGAAAAAATGATTGACAACGCCTAGGTTTTTGTATCTTTAGGTATCTATCTACGAGGTTGAATGCCTTAACAAATCCTGGGTTGCGTACTGGTATGTGCAAAATTTCGCAGAAGTGGTCTGTGGAGCACTTCAAAGTGAAGTCGAAATGACACGATGATTCTGGCACTACGACCCTATCCTAGCGCCTCTTTGAGACTTCGAAAAAAAGATAGGCGACCTTTGCCTCCATTCAACGAGAAAATCCCCTGGGCCAGTTTGGCACACAGCAAGGATGCATACAATTCGTTGACCAGAGAGCCAAAGAACTCTAAATAACGCGATAACTGACAAAGGTCATATTTTGTTTAATTCTAACGTAGCTGTGTCTTAATTTTCAAAGGCGCATGAATGCAAATGTGTCGTAGTTCCGCTTCAGTGGTGATGGTTGGTCCGTATCTGAATGCACTTTAAGCTCCCTAGTCATCTGGACACTCGCCTGCATAGCACGACGTCCAGTAGCCGTTTCAGAAACGTCTTCGGATTCGCTTCATCCTGCTTCGTGATCGTCATGAACAGCCTGTAAATTTGTGCCGCCGATAGTAGAAAGGTTGGAAAAAAGGAGTTTCTGAGAAAAACGAGAACGGCACGGTGCGCGCCGCCCTTGGACTAATAGGATCAAGTTGCCCGACCCGAGCAGAACTATGGTTTTCTGCGTCCGCATTTGAAATTCAAAACCCGCCACTAATCCTTTACCATGGACTTATCATAGTTTAACTGCAGGTGATTTCACTCTAGGACGTTTCGAGTTATTTTACCGTCTATGCACAGTGGGGGAGCGTGGAGGCGCAGACTGGAAAGGCGCCAGCTGTCCAATTCAAAGTTCTCGGTTCGGATTCCGTCTTACCTACCATGTACAACACGTTGGTTATATTCAAACTGAACAAATTAAAACTTTTCAAATCTAAATTGACAATCTTCCAAGCAAGCATGACGCTTTCGAAGTCAAAATGAGCATTCTCTAAATTAAAACAAGTTTTTTCAATAATGAAGATACTCTCCGTGACAGTTAGAACAATTTTTTGTTTAAGGAAAATATGCAATTGTTTGAAGATTTTAATTAATTAATTATTTATTTATGGACGCATACAACGTATGCGTGAATAATAATACAACCACAACAAACAAAACAGATAGATGGAAATATCAAAGTATTAGGTTGTCCCATAAGTCCCCGCTATTTTTTTCGACGATTCACTGCAGATTTCGCCGGCGGCCTCTTGCATAGCGCTGCACAGCTTTCGAAAGAGAATGATTTGCTCTATCAGAACACGTATTGCGTTTCTTTTTTATCATAAATTTTGTCAATTTTTAGGTCGTTGAAGTGAATAGTGAAAAAGTGAAAAAGTAGTCATTTGCGCACTTGTTCTCTCTCCGCTTAGGTTTGTAATTTTTTGCGCAGTTTTTTCGAGCATTTGGAAGACAATGTTCTCTGCTATAAGAATATGTGTTGGTCCTACTTTCTCACTTGCCCTTTATTGATTTTTAGGCCATCAAATTGGGAATTCCGACTTTTCCGTCCGAATTTTTACCAAAACTCCGGTTCTGTGGTTGGACTTTTTTGCTTGGTGTTATATGTCGTTTGGAAGAGGATGTCTTGCTCAGTGAGAATTTGTGTTGCGTTTATTGACTCACGCTGATATCTGTCGAATATCAACAACTGAAGAAGGAGAAGGAGTTGTTGGTGAAGACGATTTTTCTCTTTTTGGAATTTTGTTGACATTCAAAAGAAATCAATAAACGCGACACATATTCTTATAGAGCAAGACATTCTCTTTCGAATGACATATAACACCAACCCAAAAAGTCCAACCACAGAGCAGGAGCTGTCGGCAAAAATAACCATCCTCCTTCGGACGTCCCAATTTGATGACCTAGAAATCAATAAAGGACAAATAAGCAAATAGGACTAACACATATTCTTATAATACAAAACATTGTCTTTCAAACGCTGTAAAAAACTGCGCAAAAAAATTACAAATCTAAGCGGAGAGAACAAGTGCGCAAATGGCTACTTTTTCACTTTTTCACTTTTCACTTCAACGACCTAAAAATTGACAAAATTCATGATGAAGAAAGAAATGCAAAATATGCTCTGATAGAGCAAATCATTCTCTTTCAAGCGAACTATGCAGAGCTATGCAAGAGACCGCCGGCGAAATCTGCAGTGAATCGTTGAAAAAACGGCGAGGACTTATGGGACAACCTAGTAGTTCAACTAACTGAACTAGATGAAAAAATGAATGAATGAATGCTTGAAAAGGGCAAACTAATCGAGCAGTAGGCAAACTAAAACAACAGGCAGAGACACGGAACTCGGATATGGAGGACCAACAGAAACGCAACTGATATGGGAGAAAATAGCCATCCAGATTCCTTATCCAACGTCCGGGAAACCAGTTTTCTGAAGGCTTTTAATTGAAGAGATAGTCCATCTTTGGCGATAAAGTCGTTAAGCAGAGGAATAACTCTCCGCCAGAAGAACCTTGACCTGACAGCTTTCAATTTCGCAGGAGAACTCTTCATTTTGAGAGATCTCCCTCTAGTACGTGAAGGCAAAAATTTAAAGAAGCTGGCAGAGTTGATATTCGTTGTTCCCGTAATGATTTTGAAGGCTACTACTTACATTAAACTAAAAATCCTCCAAAAAGTTAGAATAATTTTTTTGTTTAAGAAATTTTATCGCATGATTCCTTAACTTCGAATTCACATATCCCAAACGTGAACGCATTATTTGAAATTTTACAAAATTCTCAGATTTTTAAGAAAAAGTAGTGATTTACGGCTCGTTTTAAAGAGCAGATAGACGACCTTTTTTGTGCCAAAAGAGAGGCTGCGCCATGCACTTGTCTAACCAGGAAACTATCTCAACGGTAGGTCGGAACGGCCAATGTGTTGTATATGGGCAGAATCGCCTCTCCTTGCTAAACAGGAAAATGTAAATATCTCGACCCCAATACAACTCTGCGCAGAGTTAGGGACGACAGAAGTTGGGCCGTTGGAGGCGTTAGCCCTATGCCTGCACGCGGAGGGAGAGCTCAAGTTGGCTGGAAACAGTGATCACGGGGACTACTCCGCCCTTCTACGCACTTTGCCACCATCGCTCGCTCGTCATCGCTGTTTCCAGCCAAGTTGAGCCCGCTCCCCGCCTCCAGGCATAGGACTAACGCAGCCAATGGCCCAACTTCCGTCGTCCCTAACTCTATGCAGAGTTGTATTGGGGTCGAGATATTTGCGTATTGTTGCTTCCCAGAGAGAGGCCATTCTGCACATATACAACACATGGACCGTTCTGACCTACCGTTGAGATAGTTTCCTGGTAAGACATCGCAATTTTTACTCGAATGATAGCAGAAATTTTGTTTTCATGGAGTTTAGCGCCTGTTAACAATGTAACAAATCAACTGTAAAGAACGCACATATCCTCACTTTGAAGTTCAAGTGGCATTTACACTATCACATAAAAGTAACACCGAGTTTTTTTAGCGCATGGCGCGATCTGATCTTTCTATGCACTATATGCTTGGTTTTGACTACGCTTTCAGAGAAATTTTAATTTTAAAAATGTTCTCTGAAGATAAGGTTATTACACTTTTTAGGGCAGGTACCTAAGCAACCTCAGAGAAAGTTACACCAAATTTTCATTGAACAAAAACTATTTTAAACATCCTGTTGAGTCTGTTGTTTAACGTCTAAGAAGGCCATTTCGATCTGGAAGAGTTCTCTTTGATTTCAGAAGTCTTAAAGCTAGTTTCTAGAAGAGTTCCTGTTTGACTCGAAAAATGTCCAATTCGACGTGAGAATGGTAGAAATGCTGCTGCCTTACCACCCAATTAGGGGTATACCGCTGGGTAGAGGATACCCGACTAACCTCGTGGGTATTTCCACACAGAACAACGTGCCACTAATTTTCTAGAAAAATTATTTTGTACCCTTTCAAGGAGCCTTTTTCAAATGTGGATTAACAACAATAGTGCCACACTTAACTAGGACGGACATAAGTTCAGCACGCCTTCATAAAAACTGACGAGTCCGTTGTTGGGAGAACCTTTAAAAGATTGTATGTACGTGAAAAAGCTCTGGTGAAAATGCTTCTGATATGACGATCAAAGGAAAGCCTAATACCAAGGAAAAGAGCTAAATCAAGGAATCCGCCAGCGCAGTCCAATTTGAAGTCGTCAACGAAGTACTGTACCCAATTCTTTGCCTATAGTAAGGGCATGTGACTTATGAAGCGCGAGAGGTAGACCATTAGTTACAGGCCAACTACTGACCATATCGACAGCTTCTTGGAGGCGAACAGTATCCTCCTTGTACTCAATGGTAGTGTAGATCTTTAAATCGTCGGCGTACATCTGACAAGTGACGCCAGATGAGCAAACATAGTGAGAGGATTTTTTATTTATCTATTGAAATACTCTGCATAAGACAGGAGTGAGATAAAATTGCAACACAACAAACAACAAAACTAACAAACAAAGGTAGCTCCTAAATATCTACGAACAGAGAATTTGTTTTGCTGCGATGCGTTTGAAAGAGTATTTGGATTCCTGGAGGGAGGTAGTCTTACTAAATTGTAGATAGGCTAAACCTGCTCTAACTGTGAAAAATTTGGTTCTTGCCGTGGTCTTAAGCTAAGAGAAGTACAATTTATATCAACCCCCTCTGGTTGCTGAGGGACGCAGAGTATAGAACTGTGAAACGTTGGCTGCAGACTGCCCCCTAAAAAGTTTACGAACCATGCACAGATCAAATAATTTTCCTCTAGGTAGTAGACTCGACAGTCCAAAATACCTGCTTCTGATAACCGCACTTGGAATCTTGCCGTAGAGAAAGCCACCACGCCTTTATTAGAGTTTTCCTAGTAAAGTTGTTCTGGATTCTTTCAAGTAATGCAATCTCCTTCTTTTTGTGAGGAGAAAAGACAACCGTTCCGCATTTCGAAATAGGGCGAATATAAGTTTTGTAAGCCGTAATGAGAGCCTTGCTATCCTTCGTTGTGAGGGCTTTGAAAATGTGATACGTTCGAGTAAAAGCAGACCTGAACAACTCTTTGTAGTGTGGGCGAAAGTCTAAAGTATCAGTGTATCGCAATCCCAGGTCCTTAATTTCACTGACTGTTGTTATTGAAGAACCGTTGATATGATAGTTTGTGGGTGTAAGAGACTGTCCTATTCTCATATGAAAGGTTTTACTCTCTGACAGGGTTAGTTGAAAATCCTCAGACCACTTAACCAGACCGTCAATTACTTCTTGCAGTTTAACTTCATCCTGAGACCCCTCCATTTTCATATAAATTTTCAGATCATCCGCGAACTGCTTGGATTTAGCTTTGGAATTCACGAGCGGTTCACTTATGTCAGCTGAATAAATGTTGAAAAGTATAGGTGATAGAACTCCACCTTGTGAGATTCTGCTAGATATTTCATACACATCAGAAAAGAAGGAGTTGACTCTCACTTGAAAAGTTCTACCCAAAAGAAAACATTCCAGCCACTTAGGGTGTCCCATAATTTTCTGGGCTATCATACCATCTTTATTAAAAGTTATTACAACAGGATAATGACCAAGGGTAGTCAAATGATATATTCTCCATCTGTGGCCACAACCTTTCTCCAACGATTGGGCAGAGAGTTGTTTGCATTCTACCAGAAAGAAGCTGGCCTGCTGCCGATCCATTCGTCGATTTCGCACTGAACCTCTTGACGTTACGAGCATCGTTTGTTCATGGAAAAAGGAGCAAGACCTCTAAATGCAGCATAGCCACAAGGGCTGATATCTGGTGAATACGCAGGATGTGCCGCAATTTAGATAGACTCCTTTCCCACCGCCTCCTGCGTTCGTTTCGCTCGATGCGGTCGCGCTTAATACATTGACACACGAATAGTACCGAATTTTGGGTATTCTCAAGCAGCTTACGCTTCGTGTCCAGCATATCTTCAGTGAACAAGTCTGCTGTAATCGCCTGCCCACCCGGCAAAAGCGAGTAGTGCAGGACTTCCCGACTCGTGAACCAAAATGAAAGCAAAATCTTCTTCCAATGTGGTGACGGCTTCGAAATTCGTTCTGGTCTTGTGTGTTTCAGAAGCCACTGGATCACCCGTGTGGTGTTATCGTAAATGCACCACTTTTCGTCCTGTGCCACAATCGTGTTCAACCACGCAGTCGTTCTTGCGCGGTTGAGATTATTCTGACAGGGGTGACCACTCACTCTCACATCTGAGACGGAGTCAGTGCATACGGGATCCATCCTGGCAAGACTGCCCTTCTTCCGCTTTGTTTCAGGCAACGATGAACAGTGCCCCGTGGAGTATTGATAGCCTTAGATATGTCCTTACGCTTCTGGCAGGTTGCCTCCTGACTGCTGCAAGCACTCGCCGTTCGTTCGGTCCGATCGCTCTTCCAGTATGCTTCTTGTCCGTAATGCTGTACATTCCCTTCCGGAAACGATTGAGCTAAGTTTCACACGTGAACTTGCTGCGCACGTCAGGACCTAACAAAGCAACGATAGCTTTGTGAGCAGCGTACGCAGACTGTCCAGAACGGAAGTGATGAAGAAACAAGTCGCGATACGTCGATTTCTGCTCCATTTTTGAGAAATTGCCAAAGTGCGGGCAGCAGGCCGATAGAGGTAATCAATATCCTATTGCGAAACATATTCGAATCGCCTTCTTCTGCTAAGAGAACATCCGGTTTGGATCTTGTATAAAGAAGTTATAACGCGCTAAACACTTATGGTTCAAATAGCTCAGAAAATTATGGGACACCCTAATAAATACCTTTTCATGCAAACCTATCCTTTTTAGTTCGTATAAAAGCTTTGCATGGCTGACCCTATCAAATGCCTTGGCCAAGTTACGATATACGACACCAATGCATTTCTTGTCATCAAGGGCGAGTGTCCAGTCGTTAAGGGTCTCTTAGTGGCAACAGATTTGCCTTTGGTGAAGTATGCTGAGAATCGGGTATTAGACCATTAGTATCGAGATGACTCAAGATATGGGGCTTAAGAAGCTTCTCAAGTACCCTGCAGAATAGCGAAGTGATACTGACTGGCCTATAGTTTGCAGGATCCGACGAAGATTTAGTTTTTGGTATTGGAGTAACGAAAGAATGCTTCCATAGTCTGGGCACCTCAGAAAACATAAGGGACTGGTTGTATAGGTGTGAAAGCGGATAAGCAATAGAATGAGCAACCTTCTTTATAAGCACAAAAGGGATGCCGTCTGGTGTTAACGAATAGGACGTGGGCCGGCCACTTTTGCAAAACTTCGTAAACTTTGATTGCGTCAAAAAAGGGAAATGTCTGTATTTTGTACTGAATTTTAGGGGAGAACTCAGGCTGAATTCCGTTGTCCGTAATGAAATCAGAATCAGAGGATCAGAAGAATAGATTAAAAACAACAATGGTGAGAGCACAGCTCCTTGAGGAACGCCGCTAACACTAGGGTAGCTCTTAGAAGAATTCAACTACCACCATAAGTGAGCAAACCATTTGAAGTCTTATGAAAAAATGAGGTTTAATGCTTCTTTTAGGTGCAAGAAGCACAAATTTTTCTCTTTCAAAGAGAAGATCCTCCATGCTCACGCCCTGCTCGTTCCGATTTTCATTAGATTGATAGTGTAAACAATGTTTACTTGAAGCACAGCTTGCTTGCATCTCCGCTTTTTACGGTTATTTTTGTTGTATCGTTGACAAGTGCAAATCATCAGGCAAACAGAATTTTTGCAATCAACCAAAATCAAAATCGCAGCCAGTTGTACGACTGCATGGAGCGGCCCCTTCTTTTAATTCACTAAAACATTTTTGCTTTTTGTTTTTTAGAATAAGTTTTAAAACGCAATTTTTCCTTCAGGGATAAATATTTTGCAAAGTTGAAACGATACATCCACTTATTGGGGTAGCTGAATTTAAGCAAAAAAATAATAAAAAGTCATGCTAGATATTTCTTAAACAAAAAATTATTCTTTTCTTTTTGAAGAGTCTTAGAATATTGTGGAAGACGCTCGTTCATATTTTGGTGATGTCTTTAAAAGCGTTAACCTTAGAAGAGTGTTCAATTTGGTTTGAAAAGTATCCAATTTAACGCGTAAGTGCTATATTAATTGGCTAGTGGTGTAGACCAACTAGGCCTTTGACGAACTTCTTCAACATTCCGTAGAAATGGAGTGCGTGGCTCGTCTTTTATTATGAGAATCTAAGTTCAATCGATATTGATTGGCGGCTCCCGCGGCGATCTCATCTCATACTGTCAACTCCAAGCAATGTCGGCAAAATCGATCAATATCGATTGGATGAACGATACCGCTTACGTGCTGAGTCACATCTGCGTATCTATTTGGTAAAAATGCGGTAAGATTCCCATCGAAATTCACATCTACATTTCCTATTGACATTCTTAGCTCACAGTTATTACTTTGATGTGTTGAGGCAATTAGTTTTCGTGAGCCACGTGCCAGACCAGAAGTTCAGAACCGTCTCCACGGACTGTATTACGAGCACGACTAGTTCTCCGAAGGACGGAATGCTGATGCGGTTCTCGGATTACGGTGTCTGTAAAACAAGGGCCGATGACGTTTGGACTACGAGAGTGACGATAGTTCTTGCTCCTCGCCGCCGCACCTTTGTTTGAATGCAAACACCAGAGTTCATTGAATGACTGGCGGTGGCAAACAAGTTCGAAAGGACAAACGGATAGTTGTGCAGAGAAGCTAAATTAATAAAAGCTGCTGACTATTAACATAAACAAGGGTGTGGTAGCACAGTTGCAGGTGGCGACGGTTGTCGTTTGCACCTCGAATCTGGTTCTTGGTTCAGATTTTCCGCCCGAGGCACCAAGCCTTCTATCTCTTTGTAGGATGTAGGGTAGTAGACTTATTTGTCCATCGATAGGCCAAGGCTAATCATTATATGTGCATGCCAAACACGCTTTCAAATCGCTTCCAGGACGTCTCGTCGAAGTGAAATGCGTGGCGCATCCCAAAGAGGACAGCCACGGCGCTCAGTAAAAGATACGGGAGCTCAAACAATATATTATATCTAGCTACTAGTCGGCGAGCTCGGTGAGATTCAGGGAACTCGAAATTCAAAAAACAGGCCAAAATTCAAAGCTGGAACTGAAACTCAAACAACACTAAGTTGGGCAAGGTCAGATTGTGGTAAATGGATCGTAAATAAATAAATGATTAATTAATTAAATAATAGTTTTAACTAATTTAAATAATCAGAGCGATGATTATAGATTGTTTGTAATTGAATATATATGAAACAAAAGATGAACCACCAAAACCTTTACTTCCAAAGATTTATGACAGTTTGAAGGGCGTCGTTTCGGTGGTTGAATTGAGAGTTCTGCAGCAGAACAGGATTATTCCATTATGGAATCACGTGTACTGGAATGTATGCATTCGTGCAAACAAAGCTACAAGCAAGCTGCACGGCGCACTCCATAAGGATAAATAAAGGATAAAGGACGGCGTTACTCAATCCCTTCTGGGATGCGCCACGCATTCTACTTCTACGGGATGTCGTGGAGGTAACATGAATGCGTATTTGACCGTACAATGACTTGCGGTAGCCAGCCGATGAACAAGTCAGCGCTCTATCCTTCCCAGACAAGTCTGGTACCAATTCACTGACCCCGGAGGGATGGAAGGCTTGGTTGGCCTGGGCGGGAAATCCGAACCAGGAACCTGGTATCGGGTACACGCGACAGTCGCGCCTCCTCCGACTGCGCTACACGCGCCCACGGTGCACTCCATACTTGTAATAAATAAGGCAATTTCTGTCATAACGATGTTTTGTTGCGATCAAAACTTCTAGCGCCAGGCGGGACTCGAACCCGCACCTCCCTCTGAGCATTCCCGCCCGGTCAGAGGGAGGTGCGGGTTCGACTCCCGCCTGGCGCTAGAAGTTTTGATTGTAACAAAACATCGTTATAGCAGCTTACATCCTCGGCACCAGCCACTTGAGGCTTAAAGAAACTGATTTGAAGGCAATTTATGTTTTGTTTTGTTTCGCCGCTGGCTTAAACAATTGCTTTATGATTAGCCATCATTTTTGCAACTGTCACTGAAAAGAGTCACCAATTCTCAATTTCAATTTTTTTCGGAGAATAAGCAGACTTTGGTAAAAAAGAAGAAGGTGTAACGCGTAAAGCTTTCCATGGATGTTTTCTATGATTCATGTTTGATAATTTTTATTTTTTTTTTCTTTAAAATATCGAACTGGCAGGCGAGAAAAGGATAAAATAAATGCATACGGTTTAAGAAGCGGTTTATAAGCTTCTAACGACATTATAAGCCTTATCTGAGCTTTTGTCAATATTTTTGGGTTTTTTAAAAATAGGAAATGACAGCAAATGCCCAACATAGCCTTCTATGGAGTGAAATGACAAGCGTGTTGAAATTACCTCAAACCTGTGGCACCCTGCCGCCGCCATCTCTACTGAAAAAGTTCGGTAAAAAGCCATAGCAAGGTCATAAAAGTGCTCGTGACGTCTTTTACTTAAGCTGTGCAGTTAGGCGAAAAAAGGGCATCAGAAGAAGCCTAAAAAGCGGAGGATTTTTCTTTGGAAGAATGCTCCGATGGCTGAATCAGACTTCGCTGAGGTAGTAGTAATAGGTGGCAGGGCAAAATCGGTGAAAACAGCGGTCCGCTTATCACATCCACATAAAACTGCCGGTGCAGATAAGAGCGGAGGGCAGGTAACGCACGAAACCGGGTCGCGCGTTTAAATCTGCCCCCGTCGTCGTCTCGTTCGTATTCTGGTGTTGACTTGATGCGATTAACGTGTGCTGCGACTGCTGGCTGGAACACAGCGTAGTCCTTGAACTGTATTTGCCTCCCGGCGAACACCTCTCAATCGAAGCCGCTGTCGGTCGACTGGCCGCTGTCACTGTTCAGCGGAACGAGCTCCGAAGAGCCGTCGCTGTTGTGAAGGAGGCTCCGCCGACATTGCAAGACGACTGGCGCCGACGCGGTCGTATTTTCTCCATCGACAAGGCTCTTTCCGCTGCAAAGGCACGACTGGCATCGACTCATCAGCCACGCAGAACGTGGGAGTATTGCACTGTTATCTGCTGGTCTCATGGTCTAGGCTGATTCTGAAGAAAGAACATGAGCTCGATACCATCCAAAAGAGTGCAGTTGGTCGACACCGGTCGCGTATGTGGAAATGTTGGACTGCAGCTGCACAATACGAAGATGACGTCCATGAGAAGCGGAAGTTTTTGAGATGCCCCTCGCCTAACGTCTCCTGGTGCTCCAGTTCGGGTACTGCGCCTAGTGAAGGACAACATGGCCAACAACGGCCCATTGCCGAAGCGGTGCAGGAGGAAATGAGCGGTATGGGAGCTTTCAAGAGCGTCGAAGAAGTCGTGACGAAGACGAAGAGTGATCTGTTCCGAATCTGTATTCTTCAATCACGGGGTAAAGGTGAAGAAATTCTCATGGGTATGTGGAAATACCTACGAAGTTTGTCGGATACCTACCTCTACCCAGCAGTATACCCCATTGGAGGGTAAAGCAGGATTTCTACCACTCTCACGTCGAATTGGACACTTTTCAAATCAAACAGAAACTCTTCTAAACTAGCTTTAAGACTTCTGAAATCAAAGAGAACTCTTCCAGATCGAAATGGTCTTCTTAGACGTTGAACAACAGGCTCAACAAGATGTTTAAATTAGTTTTTGTTCAATGAAAATTTGGTTAACTTTCTCTGAAATTGCTTAGGTACCTGCCCCAATAAGTGTAGTAACCTTATCTTAAGAGAAAATTTTTAAAAATTAAAATTTGTCTTAAAGCATAGACAAAACCAGTCATATAGTGCATTAAAAGACCAGATCGCGCCATGCGCTCAAAAAATTCGCCGTTACTTCTATGTGATAGTGTAAGTGCCACTTGAACCTCAAAGTGAAGACATGTGCGTTTTTTGCAGTTGTTTTTTTTATATTTTTAACAGGTGCTAAACTTTATGAAAACAAAATTTCTGCTATCATTCAAATAAAAATCGCGGTGTTTTAGGCAAAGGCATGGCGCAGCCTTCCTTTTGGCACAAAAAAGGCCGCCTACCTGCTCTTTAAAATGAGCTGTAAATCATTACCTTTTCTCAAAAATATGAGAATTTTGTAAAAATTTTAAATAATGCGTTCACGTTTGGGGTATGTGAATTCGAGGTTAAGGAATCATGCGATAAAATTTCTTAAGCAAAAAATTATTCTAGCTTTTTGGAGGATTTTTAGTTCAATGTAGAAGGAGCTGACTTCAATTTGGAAGAATTCGCTTTGATTTCAAGAGTCTTAGGCTAGCTTAGAAGAGTGTTCTGTTTATTTTGAAAAGTGTCCAATTCGCCGTGAAAATGGTGTATACTTCAGACGTCGCTAGGCGGTGCGGTATTGTGACATCTACCCGTATCGATTGGGCGGCGCAGACGGTCGATATTGATCGTTTTCATGACGCCGCGCTGCTAATTGACTGAAGTGTAAATACCACCTAAGGTGTAGTTTATAGTAGTACCATCTCGCAGCGTGGCACCGTGATCGACATGGCTTCTAGGCGGAGTCTACTGCTGAAGACGGGAATCACACGAGCGTTGGACAGAATTCTCAGCGAGTAAACAGCATCTATCGGTTACTATCAATTACTGCTGTGAAGCGCCAGCCAATCTCAAAGCGATTCAAGCAGCTCATGCTCACATAAGGGTTTCTTGTTAATGAAAGTTTTTCTAAGGTCTTATTGCTGAACTTATGGATAACGAACACTGGTAATAGATCGTTGACTCTTTGAATCAACTGCATTTTATTAGCTCACAATCAAAATTACTTCATCTGAAGTATGTGATCACAATAGTGTAAGTAGAAGTTGTTCAAAATTGAAAGCGTTGAAAGAAAGAGCAGATCATTCAGCCTCGGCAAGTTGCTGTGCCTTCACCAGTTTCGCGTACTTGCCGTCCGCCTCGATTAGTTCCTGGTGTGTTCCGCACTCCACCACCGTGCCATTCTCTACGTAGTAAATCCTGGAAAAGGTGGCAGTGGCCAATGAATCCGACTCCAGAATTCGATGTATGCCTGCGGAAGGCGCTACCTGTCGACGTCCTTCACTGTGCTCAGCCTGTGTGCGATTGTAATCGACGTCCTGCCTTGGCTGGCTTCGTTCAGTGCCTTCTGTACCACCTGAATAAGAACGATCAATATGCTTCAATATTCTAATTCAATGGAATTAGAATCCTTATATTAGAGGACATTTTCCACGTCTCTCATAGCTTCAGCCGAGATCGCACCAATTAACTGCTCAGAAATCACTCTTCAGTTGTATCTAGCGTTGTCTCATTGGTTGTCGAGTTGAGGTGACAAACCGTCTTCATCCGTCCCTGTCGCGTGCCAGAGTGCTCCAATGGATCATCCCGCCCGTAGGACATGAGGACCGCCATATAATTCGTTCAGGGCTTTCACGAAGAAATTCGATCAAGGCGTTGGTTAGCGTCCCGCGCAAATGAGTAGGTGCCGGATCGGCCAGTGTGCATCCATGAAACGCACTGCGTGGTCGGCCCACTTAATTTTCGACGACCTGACCCATGCGACAGCGTCCCCGACTTTCAGCTGTCGACGAAGCTCGTAGCTGTTGACGGTGTGAGGGATGTTAGTGGTGTGCGCCACGCATTCTACCTCCACAGGATATTGGTGTTCTGTTGTTTCCAAACAAAACCGTTACCAACTTACTGATCGTATTCAATGAGTGCTTGCTCGGAGCCGAACCTTGATTTTATTGTAGGTTTAAACGAGAACCGGCAGTTTCTACGACTGCGCTGCAACCGTCCAGCTTTTGCCACTGTGGAGAATATTTTAGTTCTGTTCTTTATGTGGTCAGCTTTTCATGAGCAGATCCTCATCTCAAGTTTCCGTTTTTCTTCAATTCTCCATTTTCTGTCACCTTTTCTTCCATTATATTTCCTTATTTTCTAGTTTATTATGGCCCCTACGCATTTCCAGTCAGCGGATTTCTCACTCATTTCTCATTATTCATCTTCTTTCGGAAACCTAAGTACCCCTATCACCCCCATCTATTCTGCCAACTTACTCATCTAACCACAGCGGGGTTCGATGAAGGGCCAACCACCTTTTCGCTCTCTGCGTCAAGAGCACTCGTCGCCTCGTCCAAAAGAATGACCTTCGGCCTGCGGATCAACGCTCTGGCGATGGCGATTCGCTGCTTCTGCCCACCGGACAAGTTGCCTCCTTTTTCGCCAACGTCGGTCTCATATCTCTGAAAAAATACCATCGAAAATTGATTCGTGGCTCGGAAGAGGCAGTGCTTGACAACCTGAGGGAAAAGTTCTATAAAGTTGGCGGCGTTGGCCTGGCGACACGCTTCTTGTACCTCTGACACACTGGCGTTTTCAAGGCCAAGCGAGACGTTCTCGATGATGGAGCCTGTGAAAAAAGCGGATAAAAAGGACAGAAGATCGAGCTGTTGCCTCTTTTTTACTGTGCGCCACGCCCTCTTCTTTCCCTCTGCAGTTGTGCGCACCTTTGAAGAGCACTGGCTCCTGTTCGACGAGGGCGACGTTGTTGCGAAGGTGCTCTCGGCACATCTGGGCGATATCATTGTCGTCGATTTTCTGAAGGAATAGAAGTGTCTATGAGGTTCTGCGACGAAGAAATTAGTTGCCCTTCTTGTCGAACATACAATGCTGCCGCTGTTCGGCTCGTAAAATCTCTCCAGAAGTTGAACGATAGTACTTTTGCCGCTGCCGGAGACACCGACAAGTGCGATCGACTGTCCTTTCTCGGCGATAAGGTTCAGATTGCGTGCCACCTAAAAAGTATCGAAATTCTTCCGGGAAAACTCCTAAAGATCTTACGTAGTGCTTGTTTATAGGAAAAGAAAAATGGGTCTATAAAGTAAAATTAAAAACACATTTGTTTGTTTACACTAATTTACTCATTAATTTGTTTATTAATTAACAGCATGCTCTGGCTTAGCGCTGCAAATTGATAAAATCAATTGGTAAAGATGAACCTTTTGATATTGTATACATCATCGACCGTTATGTCTGGACGATTATCACAGAACGCGGCGTCTCTGTGCGAAAATCGATATTATCGATCGATAGTGCTTGACCAGTTGGTACTCTTTAGTGATTGAAAATTCTCTGCATACTCGCCCGATTCGACCTACTTCAAGCGAAGCCCTTCTGCTAAGAAAATCGAAGAAATTGATCGATATGGATTAGCTGATTAATGTTGACCACATGCGGTGAAGTCTTATCCGCGCGGCTCCTAATCCAAACGGAGTTTTATTTCTTTGAAAAATCGATAATATCGATCTATACTAATTATAAAATCAGCATTGTTATTTGCTTTGAAGGCATATGTATCTATGTGATTTCCACTTCAAACTGAGTACTTCTGCTTTAAAAACTCAATTAATTTGTTCTATCAGGTCGGTAAGGTTTTGGAAGAAGCTAACGATCAATAATGGAAACACGACGGTTTTTCAAAAAATCCTTTCAAAAAATCCGCGCGGACGGACGCACAAACAGACAGGTGGATAGGTTTATAGATTAGCTTTTTAATAAATAGTACGATGGAACAGTAATAGAACCTTGACATCTGGACGCGAAGGATAGCTGAAGTCAACGTCTTCTACTTTGACGGACCCATCGATATCCTGAATCACTGATATTCAGATTCATTTCTTCGCAAAAAATTGTCGCAGATATACATCTATCGTTGGAGCGATACTACCTCAACTTTTGGCGAAGGTGCGGTTCTTTATAGCTGAATTAAATGCGATAAAATATCAAGATGACCGCCATGGCGCTGCAGTGTGGACTCACGGGTGTCTGGCCGCCTTCCTCCTTTCTGTAGATGTCGATGAGAGCGTACAGCACTTTAGCGGCGTAATGCGACCTCCAAAGGCAGCCGAAGCGAAGATGACGGCCCAGCCGGCGAAATTTCCACTCGTTCCAGCGCTGCAAAAACGATCTATTTCAGAAGAACGGGCATTCATATTGAAGAGAGTCGGCATCATATTGATACCATGTTTCAGTGTACTGGTAGAGAATATCCCCTGTCCAAGTAGATGAACTCACACGACCGTTTCCATTGAAGTGGTCTGTCCGTGGAAGATCATATGCGCACCGATGAAGTACATCACCAAGTCGGACAGAAATGTGTAGCACTGGGTGAGGCCAAACTGTATTGACTGGTAGACCGCTATCTAGAATGTAGCTGATCACCTTCAACACTGAAACGTCTGCAAACAGTCCACTATTTCTGGCTCCTCATAGTACGCTGCAACTGATCGCCTGAGCAAAGTATACATATCGATTTTTCCCAGGCGATTGCTGGGCGTTAATCGATTCGTATGTCTACCACGGGCGCGACTCAGTCGTTATCGTCGCCGACTATGGATAGGCCTTTAGTCCAGATGACTGGACGAAAACAGGCAGCGCATAGATAACAACACTAGGGGTGTATGTATGTGTAATGGCGAATTATTTTGGGGATGCGCCACGCGTTTCATTTCTACGCGGGATCGCACTAGGCGCTTCTAGTAGGGAATTTGTAGTGCCTACAAGACTAGCACCTCCTGCCGAGAAGTTTCAGTCAACGTTAAAATGGCCGCCACTAGTTCGGAGTTGGTTTCTCTCTTTGCCCATCTGTCCTTACGTGCGTCCGCGCAGATTTGTCTTCTACTAGAGGGGCTTCGCAGCGGCCTGCAGAGGTGCTATGCAATCAACATCACTTGAAGCGGATGCGGTACTCTATTGGTTGGCTTTCAACGGGAGGGACAATAATATCGATCAATACTAATCAATACCGGTCGATGTTAGCGAATATTGATCGATCTTATGTATCAGTTTTCGGTTAATTTCACTAGTTGAGGCGAAACTCGCTAGAGTCGTTGGGCAGTGACTATAATAAGTGCACAGCATTAGGTCTGCTGGAGGATATCCTTCGATATCGATTTCATCGATTTTTGCAGTTCTCGGAGGTCAAACTGATGGCAGTTAGGAAGACCTCTCTATTATAAACGATACGGGTCAGTTAATCAATATCGATTGATAATACAGATTTGTGTGTGTTTCAGAGGAAATTGCTCGAGCCAGTCACGACAAGTAGATTATATCGATTAATCACCTGTATCACCTGTATCACCTGTCGTCCCGTTGATCATCGACTTGCTCGAGCGGGCGCCAGCAGCGTCTCCATTCGTCCCTGTCGCGTGCCAGAGTGGTCCAATGGATCCTCCTCGCTCGAGGGACACGAAGAGCGTCATATCGGTCGTTCAGGGCTTTCACGAAGAAGTCCGACCAACGCGTTGGTGGGCGTCCTGGTGTTCTTTTGACATCCCGCGGAATCCAATCTGTGACGACTCTCGTCCAGCGGGTGTCTGCGAATCGCATTACGTGGCCGGCCCACCTAATTTTCGACGACTTGGCCCATGCGACAGCGTCTCTGATCTTCGAACGTCGGCGAAGCTCGGAACTCCGGAGGCCTTCTCTCACTTGCGTGAGTCGTGTCACTCCGAGCATCGTCCTCTCGATTCCACGCTGCGCGACGCTGATCGCGTGTTCATCCTGCTTTCGTATAGCCCAGGTCTCTGAGGCGTATGTTAGGGCAGGAAGAACAGCGGAGTCGAATAGGTGGGCACGGAGTCGGACGTTCTTCGTCTTCTTCGATAATTACGATCGATATATATCGATTAATAATCAATCAATATCGATCGTAATTATTTGCTTATGAGGCAGCAACCAGCTCTGCTGCTAAGCGACGACAGAAGAATGTCAATATCATGATATTTCCCCAAAGGATCCGTTTCGAGTCCGATTTCGCTTCTGGAATCAATTGGAAAAAATAATCGAAGCCTATCTCTCACCCGTTTTGTTGGACTTTTCGCAGCGGCTTCATAGCTCTCGTACTTCTCCATGAAAAACTGCTCAACTCCCAGCAGCTGTATGGTCTTCGCGTGCTCGATGATCTCGATCGAAAGCTGAACAATCGCATTCTAATCTCAACCAGGCTGACACTGACGGATGGCCGGTGCTCACCTCGGAGGTGCGGTCGAGCTTCGATATCCTGCGCATGTTCGCCGAGATTCGGTAGCTTGCCAGCCAGGTGAAGACGGTGAAGAGGCTGATCACGACGACCATGCCGACTCCGGCCGGCCAGCAGTGGACGGTGGAGAGCGCGATGCAGGCGACCACCGCCACGAGGTTGTTCACCATCAGCATGAAGCGGTAGTCGAGACACTGCAAAGCGCTCGTTGTTTCTGCTGATGTGGTCCTTAATCGGAGAAATGCTAGGCGTTCTGTATCTACTGGCCCGTCTCGATTTTTCCTGGTCATTTGTACTCACAAAAGAAATTATTAAATATCTTCCGTCCAAGAACATTTTTGTGACAAAAATCTCATAGCCGTCTGGGATCTATAGCGCACCACTGCACACCACTTCGCGTTTCTGAACTATGGTCCAAGCGTCGAAAGGCGTTAACACTCTCTAAGTAAAATGTTATGCTATTTGTTTAGCTATTTATTGTAATTGTTTGTAGGGCGCGCGTGTAGCGCAGTCGGAGGAGGCGCCGACTGTCGCGTGCACCCGAAACCAGGTTCCTGGTTCGAATTTCCCGCTCAGGCCAACCAAGCCCTCCATCCCTCCGTGGTCGGTGAATTGGTACTGGACGTGTCTGGGAAGGATAAAGCGCCGACTTGTTCATTGGCTGGCTACCGTAAGTCATTGCATGGCCAAATACGCATTCATATCGCCTCCACGACATTCCGTAGAAGTAGAATGCGCAGCGCATCTCAAAAGAGACTGAGTAACGCTGTACTTTATCCTTTTATCCTTTAGTTGTTTATGCGCTTCGCAAAAATAGGAACATAGTAAAGGAAGAGCATGACATTTGCTGGGCTTAAGCGTTACACCATTTGATTTTTCTAAGGGCCTGTTCATACTTCATGACAGGAGCGACGGCAGAGGCTGGAGCGACAGAGCGAAGAGTACGTATCGATCCGTACCGAGCCGTTATTTGGGAAAAATCGATAGGTACACTCTGCTTGATCGCTCCTGTCGCTGCCGCCGTTTCCGTCGAAGAGTATGAACAGGTCGTAACGCGAAGTTCAGTCCTAATTTTCATTTTGTTTTTTATCAGTCCCTTATCTTTAGCCAATATTTCTTGTTTTAACGTTAAATTACACACTTACCAAGTCAACTTCAAAGCAAACTTAAGCTTCTAAAATCAGACTGAACATCTTCCAAGTTAAATTGACCATATTCTTCATTATAACTTGGAAGATGTTCAAATTAAACCAGAGACTTTTCGAGACGGCAGCATAGTTGTGTTTCATTTAAGAAAAATTTAGTACAACTTTTTTAAAGCTTTTTTATTTACCTACCCATAAATGAACACACTGCAAGCAGAGGAATAGTTTAGAGCTTATTCGAAAGCACCGTAAGACAGCAATCTGAAGAGTGTTAAAATAGAAGATTGCGCCATGCATTTATCTAGCATTTCATTGAGAGTGTAAATGCTGCCCTCTTGAAACAGCAAAGTGAAGATGTGGGTGTTTATACAGACGTTTCTGTTGTACAAGTGTGTAAATGCAAACAGAATTGTTGCTATCAGTCATTCAAAATCATTCTAAAATTTTGTTTATTAATTATATTTAATACATTTGTCTTCAACTGCAACTTTTTGAAGAATTGAAAAAGGCTCTGCTCCAACCGGTTGCCTTCACACTCCACAAAAACTTAGACAGCTGATTACCGCCTGCACTTCTGGAGCTTTCGAAGCCAACTCAGCAACACATGCGGCGTTGCTGGTGTGAGGTCGATCGAAGAACTTGGCTTCTTGACTGAGAAGACTTCTGAACACCTTCACGCGTACACGTGTCGTCAGAAGTTCACTGGACCATCCGGAGAGACCGCTCTGAAAAGTACGCGCCTTGTGTTGAAAATTTGGTAGTAATGCTATTCTTCTTCTTGTCCTTGTCGCGAGTGTGGACAGCACTGGGTGGTGGGAACGCACCACCCAATTAGAGTACGGCCCCTTTCTGAGCAGCACGCCCATTCGATGCGGTCTAATTGGCTGGCACGTCCACAGCTTGCAATGCTGTCCACCTTCGCTAAATTTATTTTTTATCGATTTAAATGTTATTTAAATCGTTTTGTGGAATATTTATCACATACAGATATGAATCGATATCGATTGCTTGCATCACTGCTTCCTTTTCGATACCGAGCAGAAGCATCCACTCTACGAGATCGATATCAAATTGTAATAGTTAATCATGGCTTCCTTTATTTGTTGTGAATACATCCAACAGCACTAGGCTGTCGCTAGCCGTTAAGTCGGGTGCTGTCAGCAGTCCGTAATATTGATCGACGGTAACCACTCCCTGGTTGGCGCAGTGACAGACGCACGGACCGATCTGGTATTTTGTTGCAAGTCTCAGACTAGCGGCTAGCCTAGATCGACCAATCGAAAGAGCCCTAGCCTGACTATTGGCTAGGGCTCTTTCGATCGATATCGATTGATCGATCATGCCCCTAAGCAGATATCCGATCGAGAGGTCTAGCCGTCCCATCGGTCTTTAATTTAGCGCTTACAGACCGACAGACTCTTTGATCATTTGTTTTACAAGAGAAACATATGGGTTAAAGTAAGGAGTAATATGTGCATGATTAATTTAAACACTTTAACTCTCACCTTCCAACAAAAATATTCCATTTTCAGGAGCAGAGCATTTGAAAAGAACTCACCGCAACGAAAATGAGAAACCATGTGTATACACCCAGTGTTAAAAGCATTTCAATAGCGAGCCATAGAGCGGGCACAAATGTATCCTTAATCCACAGTACATTTTTAGAAAAATCTTGGTACTCATAAGAATAGCACATGAGGGGAAGTATCATAGGTCTTTTACAAGGGGCTGATGCAATAATCAGAAGATCAGCCAATGAGACACGTTTCTCGCACGGACCGCTAAGGTGTGTGATTGGCTGCTCCTCACTTGCGCCGCCCCTTGAGCCCGCCCAGGGACGCTTCCCCAGCAGTGCTCCAGAACTTAACCATGGTCTGCTCCAACGCCTGAAAGCAGAGACGGCCAACGACAAAGGCGCACATTGGCAGCTCCAGGCCTCTTATGACACTGGTAATCAGGCTGCCCCAGAAGACAAGATAAGAGCGCAGACCGCAGGAGTACAGCCGGAATATCCCTCCAAGCCAACGAGACTGAAAGAAGGGGGATACATAAGATGGAAGATAGCGAACCACTGGGTTTTGTCTGTACCTGGACGGTCACTTTCTCCTTGTGTAGCCCTTTGACCTGCTGTGAAACGATGGACGAGGTGGAGCTCCTCGATAGGCCTCTTTGTGTTAGAAGTGGCGAGATTGTGCTGAAGCAGGATTGGGTGAACGCGCTGCGATTCGCTTGCGCACTTGAAGCAGATCCGCTGACAGTGTATGGGGCTCAGTTTTGGCTGTCGAGCTTCGTCTCCTTCCGTACATACCGACGCCAATATCCTGAGCCGCTATCAAACCGCTGTAGATTCCTCTTTTCGCCAGCAGTCCGAAGTGTGAGCCTGAAATGAGGACACTGTTAGCTTCCAGGTTCCAAGGATGAGCGCTACCTGCCTTTCTCCGCCACTCTTCCGTTCTCCAGGATGTAGATCCTCTGAACGTCTTTGAGAGCACTCAGGCGATGAGCGATGACCACGGTGGTTCGTCCTCGAGACGCGCGATTCAGCGCCAACTGAACTACGGGCACCTCATTGTCCGACTAACGTCCCTCCTCTACTGGGATAGCCTTCACCTGCACCGCTTTCTCGCTCTCCGAATCCAACGCACTGGTTGCCTCGTCCAACAGCAGAATTTTCGGCTGCGATGCTATTGCTCGGGCGATGGCCAGACGCTGCTTCTGTCCACCGGACAGCGTGATCCCACCGGATCCAATCACTGTCTCATAGCCCTAAATCTTATGCTACAACCATTAGCCAGAAAATCGACGACCATCAGCCATCTCTGGACAAAAATCGATAATATCAATCGATACTTGTCAAGTTATCAACACTGCTTATTTGCTGTGAAGCCTGTCTACTGGTCGTCATATTTACGTGACTCTCTCGAACGGTTAACTCTGAGAGAAGCCCATAAGGCCGATAGAGTTTTAAGGCATTCCCGCCAGCCATTAATTTTGCGCGGATGTACACTTGGAAGAACATAGCAGACGGTTGGATTAGTTGATTTATGTACAGCAAGATGTGAAGAAGAATATTTATTAGCCGAAAAAGTGACACTATATAACTTTTGAACGAAATATTTTGACATAAATTGGGTATTGTGATAAAAATCATTTCCTGAAAAATTCTTTGTGCTATTGATTTACTTTTTTGGAGTTCTCAGAAATTGTTTCCATGTGATTACAACACGACAATTGCTGTAAGGAACTCATGTCAAGTGAACGGTGTAGATTGGCCAATCAATATCGATCGATACTGTAGAATTCATGGGCGGAGCCCTGGCCAGTTGTTTGAACGACCGCTAGGTCCGTGTTCGTCTGTCGGTCCGTCCTCGTCAAATAAGTGGCCGCTCGAACTTCACTACGTTGTTCAGACAAGAACACGAATGAACGATCAATATCGACTGAACCCAGGTGGATTGTCTTTCATGGGGGTAAGCGACATTAGAAACCTTTAACCGGTTTTAACATTATTGACTACTATCGATCGATACTAACAGCATGAGAAAAATCATCCGAACAGTGTCAATAGGCCAATCAATATCAATCGATACCCTCGATTTTATTTTTGCACATTGTTCACTCTTTGAGGTAGAAGTCACGCGAATATGGTGAACAGTGGACCGTGGATCGACTAATCAATATCGATCGATCTTATCGATTTTTGTTCAGAAGCAGGAATCGCGCGAAAATTGCTATAAACGCACTGCCTTCCGTAGGCCCGTTCGCGTTCTTTTTAGTGAATTTCTCATTCAACAGAGAGAATCACAAGTGATAACCTTCTCCAGTTTCATAATGAAGTCGTGAGCGTTGGCGGTTCGAGCTGCTTCCTCGGTGTCCGCTTCGCAGATGGCCCGACCGAGTACGATGTTCTCTCGAATGGTGCCGTTGAACAGACATGGTTCCTGCTCTACGACGCCGATCATCTGGAAAGAACTGAACCGCTCCGCGCGGAGCTATGGCAGCGCTTAACAACGGACCGAGAGAATACCTTTCTGAGGTCGCTTGTGTTCAGGGAACGAATGTCTCGTCCATCGATCTGGATTGATCCGCCGTCATGGTCGTAGAGTCGAGTGAGGAGCCCTATCTGAACGAGTGTTCAGCTCCTTCCGACGTCTTCTACTGAATAGCGAAGAAGACGACGCACACTCGTGCTTTTCCCACAGCCGCTCTTCCCAACAAGCGCTATCGTCTCTCCCGGATCCGCCACCCAGCTCAGACCTTGCAGTACTGGCGTGTTTCTGCACACTGTCATTGAGCTTGCAGTACTCGCTTATAGGGAAGTGCATAGAGGAACACTTGCCTTGTCGGGTACTTGAAACGGACGTCTTTGAACTCGATTCGACCATAGCATCTGGCCAGTGGTTGTCCGCTTGTTGTTGTGCTGTCTTCTACCTAAAAGCGATCATACAGATTGTCATACAAGTACTGCCATGTGCCTATTATGTAGTACGGGCCTTTTCATATCTCCTTTCAGGTCAAGTTCGACACTTTCCAAGTCAACTTGGACGCTTCTTA
This sequence comes from Heligmosomoides polygyrus polygyrus, assembly GCA_947396885.1. NCBI lineage: Eukaryota > Metazoa > Nematoda > Chromadorea > Rhabditida > Heligmosomidae > Heligmosomoides > Heligmosomoides polygyrus. The sequence goes on along the minus strand of OX377204.1, from coordinate 102,347,905 downwards.
AAAGGAATTCGACGTCTTCCAAAGAAAATTTAGTGATATTTACTTTTTTGAAATTTTTGATTCAGCTGCCATAATAGGAGGGTATTTTCTTAGTTTTAATAAAAATTCTATCCTTCAAGGAAAAATAATCATACTATATAATAATCCGCTAAGCGATGAGTCACACTATCGATCGACGCGATGAGTCATAAAATAGGGGAAATTACGGGGAAGTTACGGGGCACAAATTAAGGCAAGAAAATAGCTTAAAATACCAAGACGCCTTCTGCGTGCCTGGCGACTCAGTAGACCAGCTGAACACGTCGCCAAACGTGCCTGGCGACTCGGTAGACGTGCCGAACACGTCCGCAACCGTGCCAGGCGATGCAATAGACGTGCCGAACACGTCGGCGACCGTGCATGGTGAGCCTAGACGTGCCGAACACGCCGCCAACTTCAGCCCTAGGGGTAATCGAGGTCGCTGAACATGATTATGATGTTCGTTTTTGAAGTGTCGATTGCCATCAACCGATATTGAGCAAATTGTCGATTTTTTATGGATGTCGTCCAAGCGGTCCAAAACTTCAGCCCCGGGGGTAATCGAGGTCGCTGAACACGAATCGGAAGTCGACCAATCGATATCGATCAATATTATCGGTTTTCTGTGGGTGTCGTTCAAGCGGTACGGAACTTCAGCCCTGGGGCTAATCGAGTTCCTGACCGGTGGTTTTTCTCCCAGATTTAACCGATCAGGGTGGAGAGGGGGGGGGGGTGGAAGACACGCCGGTGGTTTTTGCCCAGTTTTAACTGATCGGGTGGGGAGGGGGTGGGAGACACGCGGGTATTATGGCTAGAAGGAGTGCTCCACATTAGGCGGAAAGTTTCAATGTGGAGGCCAGTATCGATCGGTATTATCGATCGCCTGACCGGTGGTTTTCTCCCAGATTTAACCGATCGAGGTGGGGGGGGGGGTGGGAGACATGCGGGTACTATGGCCGAAGGAGTGCTTCACAACAGTCTGAGGACGAAAGCACTGATTAACGCAAACAAATTACGTTTCTGAACTGCTTGAAGATAGTGCCGACGTTGAAGAGATGATGAGGATGGAGGGAGGGAGAGCTGGACGGCTTCATATCGAAGAACTGCTCACAAGCAGAGCAGCTGCTTGAAGTGAGTGATCTTGGCTTAATGACTCTCTAAGGTCGCGCGAAGCGCGCAAATGCGGGACACGCCGATAGGCGTGTTGGAGCACTTGTTATAAAAAATAAAGCGCAGGAAAGCAGCAATAATTTATATATTGAAAAAACGGTTTGCGTCATGCACTGGATTATATCGCCGTGGTTTTTATTCGATTGACAGCAAAATGTTTGTTTACTTACAGAAACACAGATGTAACGGTACAACAAGAACAGCTATAAGGGAGACACACACGCTGTTCTAATTAAGCAACATTTGTACTTTCAATCAAATAAAAATTGCGATGACACAGTCGATGCATGGCGCGTTCTCTTTATCGTCTAAATCAAAAGTTGATTGTACTGTCTTTAGAGCATGAAGGACGGCGTTGCTCAATCTCTTTTGGGATGCGCCACGCATTTTACTTCTACGGGATGTCGTGAAGGCGGGCGTATTTCGCCATACAATGACTTGCGGTGGCCAGCCGATGAACAAGTCAGCGCTTTATCTTTTTCCAGATAAGTCTAGCACTAACTCACCGACACCGGAGGGATGGAAGGCTTGTTTGGACTGGGCGGGAAATCCGAACTAGGAACCTGGTATCGGGTGCACGCGACAGTCGGCGCCTCCTCCGACTGCGCTACATGCTCCCATATTATCTTTTAAAAAATAAAATTTTAAAAAATTATAAACGGCGGGCTCACTTATTGGAGCAAGTGAATTGAAAAATTCGAAAAAGCTATAGTAAGTTTTCCTTGCAGAAAAAATTATTTAAAAGAACGGCTATAAGGGGTCGTTTAGTGTGTGCGCAACACGCGACGCGATGCCATGTGTAGTGGCCGAATTGATCAATCGCGTCGCTCAATCAATTTGGCCACTACGAATGCATCGCGTCGCGCGTCGCGCGCACACTAAACGACCCCTAAGGCACACACGATGTCTTAATTAAGCAGCATTTATACTATTAATCAAATAAAAATGCGTGAGACACAGTCAAATGCATGGCGCGATCTCTTTACCGTCTGATTTCGACCTTTTTAATTTTCAGAACAACATTTTATTATACTATGTTTGAAGAATTAAAATTTGAAAAAATTTCAAACGGCCTTCTCACTTATTGGGGCAAGTGAATAAAAAATCGGAAAAAGCAATACTAAATTGTCCTTGCAGAAGAATTATTTTAAACGTTTTCGAGATTTTTTGGAAGCCCAATTTTATCTGTAACACCATCATTTTGATATCAAGAGCGACGTGCTTCTAAGAAGCGTGTCGAATTTGACGCGAAATCGTATGTGACCGACCAGTTGCACAGGCAATGAATGCAGATCGATTTTCCCCGGTTCGTCTGCTCAGGACCAATCGATGTTATGCTTATGTTCTCGCGACGAGCCGTTGTCATCTCGGGCTATGGATAGGCGTTAACTCATCGAATCGAAACTCGCGGAGCAACTAACAATTAGGTTTCGTGACGACGGAATGGTTGAGGTGTAAGGGACTGTTTGTATTTCGCGTGACACGTGACACGTGACACGTGGCACGTGTAGTGGTCAGATTAATCGAACGACGACGCAGTCACAATTCGGCCGCTACATACATCATCGCGTCGCTCCACATCGGAAGGATAAATGTGGCCTTAACTTACCAGATCGATCGCCTCGTAGACAATACTAGCTGCTAATCGTGCCTTCGCAATGGCCCTTACGTGTGGGCCGAGAAGACCGAAGAAGTAGGCACCTAAACGAGCTGTGTCTACTTGACACCGCTTCGACTTCCTGCCTCTTTACCAGCGCTCACCTATCCAAATGGAACCGGCGATGATGAAGACGGTGCCCGGCTCAGCTGTCACGCCGTGGTAGTAGCTGATTATGCCGTACCTGGCAATAGGTTTCAACGTCATGTTGGAGCAGCTTCCGACTGGAAGATTTCTCGTTTCTCACGTTACCACGTACAGAAAAACGGTTGCGTAGAAGACGTAGAGCTGGAAGAACATCAGCCCTTCGAAGAATCCGCTGAGGAAACTGTATCGGATGACGAAGCGTTTTCCCATCTTCAGCTGATGCTCGTACTTCTGAAACACGGCCTAATTAGGAACACTCGGCGGAGTTCTGTGGGCCCCTCCACGGATTTAAAAAATATCCATCTATACATATAAGGATCCATATATAAGGATATCCTTATACAGTGACGACACATTCGTCTGTCCGTGCGTTTGTCCGCGCAAAATTAGTTGCTGCTCTTTCTCAGTGTTTTTATACATAATTGGTTCCTCCTCAAGTTAGCGTCTACACCCTACACGCGAATATGTTGGCCCGTCGACAGGCTTAACATAATCTAACCGCAGTCATACCGAATCAATCGATATTAAGTGGTCGATGATCAATCGTCCATCGACCACTTAATATCGATCGTTGTCATCGATTTTTGTCAGAATACTTCTGAGGTTGGGGTCATGGGATATGATAAGTGGCAAGCAAGCCCAACAATAACTGAGCATTATCGATCGACCAATCAATATCAATCGATATTTTCGATTTTCGTTTAGAAGTTGCTCTTATGTAGAAGTAAGAGCAAGTGAGTTCTTTCGTTTTGCAATGTGGCTAGCCTGCATTTCGCTCCTTTATACGGTTATTCTGACATGGAGGGTCGGCTCACATCTTGTTACGATGGCCCTGGAACACGTTTCCATCACAGATCCCACCTTGACCATGTGCTTTTGTGCATTGCAAGCGGCTACCGTCTTCACGTTCATGATCGCCTCTTCGGCCATCGCTCCGGCTTCGCTGGAGACGGACATGATCCTTCGTAACGACGACGATGACAGCTGCAATAAAGCGAATCGAGCGCCACGACTCACACTTTGACAGCCTTGACTAGATCTGACCATAAGGCCTGTTTATACCTCGACGCCGAGCGACGCGACGCCACGTATAGTGGCTATATTGATTGAGCTACGCGATCGATCAATTTGGCTACTTTACATGTCGTCGCGTATAGTGACCATATTGATTGTGCGACGCGATCGATCAATTTGGCCTCATTGCGTGGCCATCGCATCGCGCCGCGACGAAGTATAAACGGGGTCTAAGGCCTGTTTATAGTCCGTGACAGCTGCTACTTACCACAGCCGTCATGGAAAACATGCAAATCGACTTATGCTGGGCGATCCGCGGCAAAAGTCGATATGTATACATTGCTCGGGCGACCAGAAGTCGCCGTCTCAGACTATGATCAGGCCTCTATGTGGGCACATTGCTCTTAAATTAGCATTAAGGCGAAAGCATCGATTCCTCGTTTGTCCAGCACCAAGAAATCGAAGGGTAAATTAACCTTCAGGGCTCAACGCATTCTGCTTGCATACGATATATTAGAGGAGACGCTTTGTGTTCTAATTCTGTCTGTACAGTAGGCTGGGATTCGTAGCTGGTTTCCCGATCCGTAGTGTTTCCTTTCAACGTAGGTGCTCAATGCTCACCCGTGCCATGACGGCCATAGTGACGACACTTAGAGGTCCCACAATCACACAGATCAGAGTTATACGCCAGCTGTAGACGAACGCGATCACGACACTGGAGACGAACACCGCCGCTCCTCTGGCCAGCATTCCGATCTTGTCGCCAAGGCCGTCTTCGATCTGTGCAACATTTCTGAAATCGAACGGACTGATGCTTGCTCCTAATCACCGTTACATAGAGAAAACTTGTTGTCTGAAGCGTACTGATAAGGGTATACGACAGCGGAAGGTGTGAGTCAATCCCTTTTGGGATGCGCCACACATTCTACTTCTACGGGATATCGTGGAGGCGTGTTGAATGCGTATTTGGCCATACAATGACTTGCGGTGGCCAGCTGATGAACAAGTCAGCGCTTTATCCCTCCCAGACAAGTCTGGTACCAATTCACTGACCCCGGAGCGATGGAAGGCTTAGTTGACCTAGGCGGTAAATCTGAACCAAGAACTCGGTATCGGGTGCACACGACAGTCGGCACCTCCTCCGATTGAGCTTCACGGTAGACGCTTTACAGAAATTAAGGAAAGAAAAATTGAAAGTTACGTTTGCGAAAAAAATTATGCTTTTCGTTTTACAACCCAAAACGTTGTAAATCGGAGGGCGTAAAAAAATTTCCAAAAAATTTCCGCCGTCAATCATAAAATCTTAAATCGTTAGGCGCCGTTTATACTTCGACGCCGAGCGACGCGACGCCATGTATGGTGGCCATATTGATTGAGTGACGCGATCGATCAATATGGCCACTTTACATGCCGTCGCGTCGCTCGGCGTTGGAAGTATAAACGAGGCCTTACGCACACCCTCGTTGCCTTTTACACCAATACGATCGAAGAAAGGTAAACATATCGTAAATATTGTATTCGACCGAACACCGCTCGCAGTGTAATGGGCTAGCATTCTGTCCGGAAAACATAGCAAGCGAGTTCGAGTCCCGCCTGGCGTAAGAGATTTGATCGCAACTAAATTAGTTGGAGGTTAACGTTTAAGGACGTAATTATTACGCTGTAAGGAATATTCCGCCACTTGTGCATTTTTTCCAATTTTTCTCTCATTCGATATCACCTGTATCACCCGTCTCCCGTTGATCATCTACTTGCTCAAGCGGGCGCAAGCAGCGCCTCCATTCGTCCCTGTCGCGTGCCAGAGTGCTCCAATGGATCCTCCTCGCTCGAGGAACACGAAGAGCGTCATAGCGGTCGTTCAGGGCTTTCACGAAGAAGTCCGACCAACGCGTTGGTGGGTGTCCTGGTGTTCTCTTGACATCCCGCGGAATCTAGTCGGTGACGGCTCTCGTCCAGCGGGTGTCTGCGAAGCGCATTACGTGGCCGGCCCACCTAATTTTCGACGACTTGGCCCATGCGACAGCGTCTCTGATCTTCGAGCGTCGGCGAAGCTCGGAACTCCGGAGGCCTTCTCTCACTTGCGTGAGTCGTGTCACTCCGAGCATCGTCCTCTCGATTCCACGCTGCACGACGCTGATCGCGTGTTCATCCTGCTTTCGTATAGCCCAGGTCTCTGAGGCGTATGTTAGGGCAGGAAGAACAGTGGAATCGAATAGGCGGGCACGGAGTGGGACGTTCTTCGTCTTCTTCGCGACTTCTTCGACGCTCTTGAAAGCTCCCCAAGCCGCTCGTTTCCTCCTGCTCAGCTCCGGCGCTAGGTCGTTGGCCATATTGACTTCGCGACCCAGATACACGTAGCTGGAGCATTCGGAGATGTTCGTTCCGTTGAGCGAGAATGGGGCATCAGAAACTTGTCCGTTCCTCATGAACATCATCTTCGTAAGATTCAGCTGCAGTCCAACGTTCCCACATACACGATCGAAGTCGGCCAGCATTCGCTCCGCCTGGCTGATGCTCGGTGTTATGAGCACGATGTCGTCAGCGAGGCGAAGATGATCTAGTTGTCGGCCGTCGACCTTTACTCCCATGTCTTCCCATTCTAGTTCGCGCATGACGTTTTCGAGGATGGCGCTGAAGAGCTTCGGGGATATGGTATCCCCTTGTCGAACCCCTCTCTTCACGTCAATGACGACGTCGTTGTAGAATGGTAAGATCTTGGTCGTGAATCCACTGTACAGCTCTCGAAGGACTCTGATGTACTGAGTAGGAACACCCTGAGTGAGCAGGGCTTCCATGACCGCTTCAGTCTCGACGGAGTCGAATGCCTTCTTCAGGTCAATGAACGTAAGGCACAGCGGCAGCTTGTACTCTCGCGACACTTCGATGAGCTTCGTAATGGTGTGTATGTATATATGTATATATGTGTATATGTATACTCGTTCGATATATACATATGACAACTAATGAACCCATGCGCCATTATTATCTACAACATACTGTCGTCTTCCACGTCATTTGTAGATCCGCTTCTATAGAAATCCTGGGGTTATGATGAGAAAAGACTCAGCGATGCACTTTTCAACTTGCTCTCTGTCGTCGAATTGTTTCTTCTGCAAGTGGTTCGACAACAAAAGAAGTCCGCTGGAGCAGGGTCCGGTGATTACGGCGGGTGGGCCAGCACATGCTGTCCAAAACGCTGGAGCTTTTCTGAGTCTTCCTGGCAACGTGTGGGCACGCATTGTGGTGAAGGAAGAAGATTTTGCCTTCTTTCTCGTGAAGAGCTGCTTCAACGCGATCCAGCTGCCTGCAGTGGACATCGCCAGTGACAGTAGCGTTTGCAGGTGGCAGCCACCAGACACTGAGCATCACCGTCCTTGGGTGAGGCTCCGTCTTGGCGTTGGAATTCCTGCTTCGTCGCGACTCAGCCACTGACGCTTTCGCGTGTGGTCACCGTAGGCCACCCACTTTTCGTCGCCAGTGAGCTGGTTCTCGAGCCGAGAAAAATCCCGCCGTAAAGTCACGAAGTTCATGCACGCATCCTGGCGCACCTGTGCTGGTGGCCGCTAAATTCATGCGGTATCCGCGTACCATATCTCCATGCCTTCCCAAGGCCATGCAGGTGTTGAACTGTGATGGTTCGACTGCACTCGAGTTCCTCTACCAGTTCACGGGTGCAACGCCGGAGACCCTCCTGAACCACCTCCAGAAGGCGCTCCCCATCTGGCCTTCCCAAACGTGGTTGGTCCTCCAAGCAAAAGTCTCCGTTCTTCAACTTCCGGAACCACACTTTCGCTGCGTCGTAGGAGGCAGTGGTGGCATCCATCGTTCCACAGACGTTATCCACCGCGACTCTTGCCCTGCTCTGCTTTTTGAACTCGTACAGCAGAGGCAGTCGAACTTGCCTGCAGTCGAGAACGTTGTTCTCTGCCACAGCTGTAACGGTATATGACGGCAATGGTGGAAAATGTAGGTCATAGGTTAGCCTATATATGCGTTATTGCAAGTAGTTTTTAGAACGTTTTGAAAAATTTTGCGGGACACCAAAGTGAGTGGCTGGAAACTTTCCTTGCAACCTAATATAACGCGCCCTGTAGAACGCGTGGCGCATTCCGGACTAATGTCCAACGTGCAAATTGCCAACCTTGACTTGGTGGAAACTTTTGTTGACACACACACACATACACACACACTCTACGCCCTTAGTAGGTCCTTCAGGCGACGTACTCGTTCAGTGTTGTGGTTATCGTTCCGGCACTGTTGGCGTCCAGCCATGCGGCGTCCTGCCGCAGTACGGCCCTGATGAACTCCTTCCGAATCCGGCCAGCTATACGGTGAGCAGCCGTCAGGAGCAGATACTGCTGAAAGGGCACGACTGGATGGCTGTCGATGTCCGAACCCCACCACCACTTTCACTGGGTAAAGCTCGTTATCACCTGCAGATAAGACAGAACGAAAATAGCCACTGCTCCTGATAGGAAACCGATGCAGATGTACATCGCTTCCCACCACAGCTCCTCATTTTCGATGTGCTGAAACAGGGGAAACTGTTGAGACATGCTTAAAAGACGATGTTCAGGGCGCTTTGGCCATATATACTATTTTCACGTTAAATTGGACACTTTTAAAAGTATAGGACACCTTCCTAGGCTAGCCTGACACTTTTGAAATGAGGTTGAACATCTTTCAGTCCAAGACGAACGTTTTTCAGATTACTACGATAACGACAATGTGACACCTTTTCGGCCGCGTGGGGCCGCGTGACATGATGTCATGTCACGGCCTTGCTATTTGTTTTTCTAGTTGGATTCAAATCCTTCGAAGGAGCATTTTCGTGGCATGTGTACTACGTCTTTAGGCCCCATTTATACCTCCAACGCCAAGCGACACGACGGCGGTATAGTGCCAAATTGATCGATCGCGTCGCCCGATCAATATGGCCACAACACGTCGCGTCGCGTCGCTCGGCGTCGAAATATAAACGGACCCTTAAACATTGTTGCAGAAAGCGTGGTCCACCAAAAAAATGGTTCGGTTGCTGAGTTATAGAGCTTCGGCAAGTAGTGGCTTCAATTATCAAAAACAAAATCTGTACGTTGCAATAAATCGATTGGTCCCACACGTCAGTGCTCGTTTATACTTCGACGCCGAGCGAAGCGACGCCACGTATTGTGGCCACATGGGGGGCGGTCAGGATGTACACCTGCCCCTGCTGGAGGGCATGTGATCTTTCTCTCATCCCATTTGCTCACCCACCCGAAAACCCTAGGCTTAACCGAGAGTCTAAAGGCTGGCTTACGAAACCTTCGGTACGCAAAGCAAAAGTTTCCGGTCCGCAGAACAGCCGCTGTACCTCCTCACGCCACGCCCCCCAGCAGGGGCGAGTGTACCTCCTGCCGCGCTGCCTGGCCACATTGATCGGGCGACGCGATCGATCAATTTGCCCACTATGCATACCGACGCGTTGCTCGGCGTGGGAAGTATAAGCGGGGCCTCAGATTTGCGAACATCTCGTGGTCTTCAGCGTGGAAAACTCGTCACTCGTTGAGAAGGTTAAAATAATTTTTCGTCTAAAATATAATGAAACCTTCTTCAAAAATGAATAATTCGTCTATCCCAAAAAGGAAGTAAACTGTTTGAAATTTTTTAAAAAATAATTTATTTTTGCTATATTTCTTGACGCGCACTTCTTCAGTGTTCGTCTCACGTCGAGGCAGAGTACACTTGAAGAGCAGCATTGACACTGCGACGAGCAAACTGTATAGCAAAAAAACGAGGGAATCTTTTTCATATAACAAAAATTAAAAGAAAAAATGAAGGAGGAAAATGTATGAATTATTTAAAGTTTATTTCAGAGCGCAAGAAGGCAGCTATCATTTAACGTATTAAAAGGAGAGACTCGATAAGATTATGCAGCAATGAAAAACGTGCAAATAATAGTAGAAACGGATTTTTTCAAGTGATTCTTTTCGTCTGAGTAGTTTTGAAGCCTCTTATTTCACTCCCGCCCCGATTGAAGACGTTCGGTTTCACTTCGAAGTGTCGTTCGTCTTGAAAAGTGTCCAATTTGGCATAAAAAATAGTTTACTAACAAGGTAACTGTATGCCTAAGAAATCAAGCCCTATTTTACGTATAAATACTATTTATTTTAACTCACTTCCTCCTGTTTTAAGTAGATGTTGGCGTAGAGACCTCCTAAGAAGGCATCCACGGGCAGAATGGCTCCAACACATATTGCAAGAACGAATCCGATCGCCACACAGCATCTGTCCTTCGCGGTTGCGAATCGGAACTGAAACAAGTCGTGCAGAGCCACGATCTAATAACTCACATCCTAGCGTTTACTATTATAATAGGTTAGGCCAATAGTTTACGCAGCTTTGGTGCACTTTTTTCAAAGTTTTTTCCCATGGTAGGGTAGTTTGTTTGTTTTAACGTCGAGAAAACCACGTGGATTTGACTAATGGTTAGAATGTCTCCTTAAAGGAACGCGTTACATGATGTTTCGTGGCAGTAGAAAAGCTCGATTTTCCTTGGAAATCTGGCAGTCTTACAAGGGAAGGGTCTGAAGCGTATGTCTGAACGGGGGGAGCGAGTCATATAGGGAGAATCCTCACCCCTCAATTGATTTGAAAATGTGTTTTTTTTGCCAAGTCGCTAAAGCCAAGGAGTAGGGGTCACAATGGGATACGCCGCAGCACGCATTTTGAGGTATTGTATGCCCGCAACACTTCTGCAGCCAGTGGCTCGGAGCGCAGGTGGGTAGAGGGTTGACTCATGCGAGAGAGTTCAAAAGTTTGGCTCCTCTGCGTCGCTGTACTTTTGCATTTCAACTGATTGGTAGAGATTTGGGGGATTCTGACGTCTATACCCTTTTCAGACGTTTTCTGCGCATTTTTCCAGCAGTACGGTGTGGTATTCAACATGGTGATGTATAAATGTTCAACACCAAGCGATACACAGGTGCAAAGTGCATGAAGCACCTTACGGGTAGCGTATAAAGGCTACAGGCTCCTCGTAGTCTGTTTCCATATATGGACCAAAGGCCTCGGGGAAAACCATCCTGCTCGGATTTTCAAAGGAGACCACGTTGTGATGTCGGAGGTGGTTTCGCTGAAGGTTTTCTAGAGCCTAACACCAACAATGTCCGCCGACGGTCGAGTGGTGATCCACCTGCCCACGCTGAAGTGTGGCCCACCTTTAGACAAGGAATCTTCGAGGGAAGAAATCAAGCTGGCCGAACGGATGACCAGCATACTCAAGGACTTTGAAGCACGTCAACTTGAGGTTGACGAAGACGAACAGCTGGAAGTGGTGGAAGAAGAAGAGGAAGATTGGGATCAGCAAGATGAACTGATGGACGTGGAGAGGCAAGCAAGCAGTGGACATATGATAACGTTTTCGGGTGGACCTCTTGTTTCGGAGGAAAGGGTACGTCTTCAATTGGATTTCGGTTGCGTGCTTATAACCTTGGTGGAAGACACCACGATTCACTACACAGGCACTTTGTACATGTGTATCACTGGTGCTGAACATTTATCACCATTTCTTAAAATTGTTGGTTCCCTGAGCTTCATGGTTCATGGTAGCTTTGGCTTTGCAATAGTGAAGCTCGACTTGGTCAATTCTTTATTGAGGGCTTAAAGTCCGAAACGTTGTCAATAGCGAATTGACCAAGTCGAGCTTCATTATTGCAAAATTTATCACCATGTTGAATACCACAGCTGGAAAAATGCGCAGAAAACGTCCGACGTCAAAATGTAGACGTCAAAATTCCCCAAATCTCAACCAATCAGTTGAAATGCAAAAATGCAACAGCGCAGAGTAACCAAACCCCTGACCTCCCTCGCATGAGTCAGCCCTCTACCCACCTGCGCTCCGAGCCACTGGGTGCAGATGCATCGCGGGTGTACAAGACCTCCAAACGCGTGCTGCGCCGCATCCCATTGTGACCCCCTACTCCTTGGATTTAGCCGACTTGGCAAAAAATAAGCACATTTTCAAACCAATTGAGGGTTGAGCATTCGCCCTATATGACTCGCTCCCCCCGTTCAGACATACGCTTCAGACCCTTCCCTTGTTAGAGTGAGGTCGAAAGAAAGAAGCTGCATTCCGACAATGAAACTTTCGACCCGACTTAATAGAAATCAAAGACGATCTAATTACAAACCAGATCAGTGACGGGAACAAGCCCTCGCTCTCGGTCAAGTCTCTCCTTGGAGTTGTCACTTCTGAAATCATTCGTTCTTCGTTCCAGCCGGCAATGTTTGAAGTTCACAATTTTTACTTGTAAAAAATCATAAAGAAGGGTGTTGGTTGATCTCTATTTGGAGTACGCCACACATTCTAGGCACTCTACAGGATGACAATTTGAAGGCGTATTTGCCTATACCGAATGCTGGACGACTTCGATCGTGTATGTGGGAACGTTGGACTGCAGCTGAATCTTACGAAGACGATGTTCATGAGGAACGGACGAGTTTCTGATGCCCCATTCTCGCTCAACGGAACGAACATCTCCGAATGCTCCAGCTACGTGTATCTGGGTCGCGAAGTCAATATGGCCAACGAGCTAGCGCCGGAGCTGAGCAGGAGCAAACGAGCGGCTTGGGGAGCTTTCAAGAGCGTCGAAGAAGTCGCGAAGAAGACGAAGAACATCCGACTCCGTGCCCACCTATTCGACTCCACTGTTCTTCCTGCCCCAACATACGCCTCAGAGACCTGGGCTGTACGAAAGCAGGATGAACACGCGATCAGCGTCGCGCAGTGTGGAATCGGGAGGACGATGCACGGAGTGACACGACTCACGCAAGTGAGAGAAGGCCTCCGGAGTTCCGAGCTTCGCCGACGTTCGGAAATCAGAGACGCTGTCGCGTGGGCCAAGTTGTCGAAAATTAGGTGGGCCGGCCACGTAATGCGATTCGCAGACGCCCGCTGGACGAGAGTCGTCACAGATTGGATTCCGCGGGATGTCAAAAGAACACCAGCATGAATGACCGGGAAGCAGGAGCGACCGCGACGCGCGAGTTAGATTCGCAGCGGAGGCGGGAATTGCAAGATTTCAAAAACTAATTTCTCAAATTACAGGGTTTTCAACTGAATATTGAAGTATTTCTGGGTTTACCGGAATTCAAGGACACGGAATTGTGGCTCAGAAGCGCAGTGGACGGGAATAGGCTGCATTACAGTCAACACTAAGTACAACAACATTTCGAGATTTTTCAGTTTTCAGTCGGGATTTTAGTTTGCGTTACCTCTTTCCTAAATTTCCAGGGGTGTGCGTAATTACGACTTACTATTTACGATTTTGAGATTTACGGCGATTTTTGAGTCGTAAATCGTAAATTTTCGTAAATGTGACCAGACGCTCACATCTAGCGCGCTCCAGTTTGTTTATTTTTTGCCTAATTTTGAACAATAGGCACCTGCTGCAGCCGTTCAGATTATGTGTGGAGTGTTTGACGGTATTGCTTTATCAATTTTTTAGAGATCACATGAGTGGAACTGTAAATATATGCTCGAACAAGGTAGGGTTCAATTGCTTTGCCTCTACGAAGGTCTTCTTCAACGATCTCTAGGTAATTTAACGCCAGATTTGTGTACAACGATTAAAAGGCTAACATGATTTCGAGTGGTGCGAGAATGCACTACGCAGGCCGAAACTGCATTTAAATACCACCAGACTCAAATGCAGAAAAGTGAAAATTGCATGGTGTATCTCGGGTAGACGATCGCTGCCTTGTGATGAATCCGTGAAATTCTTCAACAAAATCAGCTCTGATCCACTCCAAAATTTATTTGCGACTGGAAAGTATTACTCCATGATCAGCCAAGAATTCGCGTATAGCTTGCATGAAGCATAGTTTCATCGTTCGTTACATAGATCGCTAATAATTTGTGATCCTTTACCGCGATCAAGCTCTGAGACGGCTTGAAAAAAACACGTTTCTATCAAAAAGTTGCAAATCTAGAGAATTTTTACTGTCTCATCAAAGCCCCATATGGTTCAACGTCTCGTAGCCAGCCATTGGAAGTTTGTTTTTTCTGCTTTTTAAAGTAGGCTATAAGACAGTGACGACATTTTCTGGGATCTGCATTTCTAGGTTAGATTGCAGAGCATATTTTAGCTGCACTTCTCAGCAGCAAAACTTTTTGCTGTCCGAAAGATTGAAGATTGTCGATTCTTCATTTTCTTCGTGCGGACTCTCGAGTTTTGATTCACCATGGCTAGTAGTGTCAAATATCGTCTAGTTTTATGCATTTTGAAGCACTTGCCTTTCAATTTATCTCTTTCCTAAATTAACAAGCAATTTATACTAATAAATTGCGAAAGCGGCAATCGCACTTGATAGGAAGAGAATATCCACCCCTCACCCTCGAAGATGGCCTAGGAAAACGTTACGTGACGAACGGCGAAGATAACTCCCCGTTAAGATGGCTTTCGATGCCAAAACAGCCATCGAAATCCTATTGCGTGCAATTACACACACCTTTTCATTGACAGCTTCCCGGTGTTCCCGAACGGTTGAGTGCGGGTAGGCCGGGAGCCTCCCGCCATCGGTGCGGGAGGCTCCCGTTGCTTCCCGCCAGGTTCATGAATACGAAATTTTGCTTCCCGCCCCGGTCGCTTCCCGCGGGAAGCCTTGAACTTTCCCGGGAACGTTCATGAATACGGCCACAGGACGCCCACCAACGCGTTGGTCGGACTTCTTCGCGAAAGCCCTGAACGACCGCTATGACGCTCTTCGTGTCCCTCGAGCGAGGAGGATCCATTGGAGCACTCTGGCACGCGACAGGGACGAATGGAGACGCTGCTGGCGCCCGCTCGAGCAAGTCGATGATCAATGGGACAGGTGATACAGGTGACAGGTGATTTGCCTATACCATGTTTTGCGGTCAAACATTCAGTGTTTTATTTCTCCCAGACAAAGCTGATACCAATTCATCGACTCCAGAAGGGTGGTAGGCTCTATTGCCCTGTTCGGGAGATCCGAACAGGATCCTTGAATCGAGTGCACGCGACGGCCGACTCCTTCTCCGACTGAGCTATCATACTCATATTAGGGCCAATCTTAATGTTGTCTAGTAAGCGATCCATACATATGGCCTGTCTCGCCTGCTATGTGTTTGTCTGTCGAATTTTCAGAAGAACTCGCCTACATAGAATAACGTCTAGAACCTTGTCCAAGACCGTCTTCATACAATTCTTCGCGCGATTGTGCTAAAATAAAAGTCGGACGGAAAGAAATGTAGACTCTAAAAGACTGGCACAGCGTAGAGACAGACGAAGGAGAGGAAGATGGGCTGCAACAGCTGAAGCAACTGCTGCTGTCCAGAACAGAAGCAGAGTTGACCACTCTCGAGCTGGAACCGAAACGGTCTGTTGAATCTCTGCCGACAACGCACCGCTGTCACCGCTCAAAGAACTCTGCAGCCTCTTTGGAACTGATTTGAAAGTCAAAGCAATCCTCTAACCTATTTCCACGTTGCCCTCTGCATAGGCCGCCGCTGGTTTTTCGGCTCAATTTCGGGAGAACGCAATACGATTCGATGGACGACGGTGCTTCGCTGCAGCCTAACAAACAATTGGCATACTTCGAGCAGAAGAAAGCTGGAAATCTGGCCCACCTCGCTTGCGTGCGACTGGAAGTGGAGCAGGTTCAGAAAGATCGCCACTGCGTCGCATCTCGTGACACGAAACTGCACTTCTGATAAGAACGAGCGGAGGCGCCGACTCATTGAACTGTTTTCTCCCAGCTGCTCGGCTTCTCTCCGAGTAAATACTCGCAGTGATGGTTTGACTTCTTCTTCCTCTTCTTTTCCCTTCAGTGGAACGGTTATCAGGAGGAAAGGGATTGAGACCACCAAGCGCTTTCGAGAATTTTTATCGAACGACTGATTAAACGAATAAATTCGATGTCGAAAAATTTAGCATGAATTAACGAACAATTTTATTTTTTCATCAATTTTTTCAAGTGATTGAAAATCGAATACGCCCTATTTTCTATTCGAATATTTGAATAGACGAATAGTTTGTTTAAATAAGGTTCTGTCTTGAAGATTTAAAGCGTATTCGATATTCGGATGAGATCGTTCGATTTTCGAACAAAGTTGAAATTTTCTATTTTCGGCTAATATTCGAATATGGTAGGGCACGTGTAGCGCAGTCGGAGGGGGCGCTAACTGTCGCGTGCACCCGATACCAGGTTCCTGGTTCGGACTTCCCGCCCAGGCCAACCAAGCCTTCCATCCCTGCGGGGTCGGTGAATTGGTACCAGACGTGTCTGGGAAGGATAAAGCGCTGAGTTGTTCATCGGCTGGCTACCGCATGTCATTGTATGGCCAAATACGCATTCAAATCGCCTCCACGACATCCCGTAGAAGTAGAATGCGTGGAGCATCCCAAAAGGGATTAAGTAACGCCGTACTTTATTCGAATATGGCTTCATTTCGATGTTTGAATTTGAACGAATATTTGAAAATTTAGAAGTATCGGATATTCGACTATTCGAATAACCAATAAATATCACCTGTATCACCTGTCGTCCCGTTGATCATCGAATTGCTCGAGCGGGTGCCAGCAGCGTCTCCATTCGTCCCTGACGCGCGCCAGAGTGGTCCAATGGATCCTCCTCGCTCGAGGGACACGAAGAGCGTCATATCGGTCGTTCAGGGCTTTCACGAAGAAGTCCGACCAACGCGCTGGTGGGCGTCCTGGTGTTCTTTTGACATCCCGCGGAATCCAGTCGGTGATGGCTCTCGTCCAGCGGGTGTCTGCGAAGCGCATTACGTGGCCGGCCCACCTAATTTTCGACGACTTGGCCCACGCGACAGCGTCTCTGATCTTCGAGCGTCGGCGAAGCTCGGAACTCCGGAGGCCTTGTCTCACTTGCGTGAGTCGTGTCACTCCGAGCATCGTCCTCTCGATTCCACGCTGCGCGACGCTGATCGCGTGTTCATCCTGCTTTCGTATAGCCCAGGTCTCTGAGGCGTATGTTAGGGCAGGAAGAACAGTGGAGTCGAATAGGTGGGCACGGAGTCGGACGTTCTTCGTCTTCTTCGCGACTTCTTCGACGCTCTTGAAAGCTCCCCAAGCCGCTCGTTTCCTCCTGCTCAGCTCTGGTGCTAGGTCGTTGCCATACTGACTTCGCGACCCAGATAGACGTAGCTGGAGCATTCGGAGATGTTCGTTCCGTTGAGCGAGAATGGGGCATCAGAAACCCATCCGTTCCTCATGAACATCGTCTTCGTAAGATTCAGCTGCAGTCCAACGCTTCCGCATACACGATCGAAGTCGGCCAGCATTCGCTCCGCCTGGCTTATGCTCGGCGTTATGAGCACGATGTCGTCAGCGAAGCGAAGATGGTGCAGTTGCCGGCCGTCGACCTTCACTCCCATGTCTTCCCATTCTAGTTCGCGCATGACGTTTTCGAGGGTGGCGCTGAAGAGCTTCAGGGATATGGTATCCCCCTGCCGAACCCCTCTCTTCACGTCGACGACGACGTCGTTGTAGAATGGTGAGATCTTGGTCGTAAATCCACTGTACAGCTCTCGAAGGACTCTGATGTACTGAGTAGGAACGCCCTGGGTGAGCAGGGCTTCCATGACCACTTCAGTCTCGACGGAGTCGAATGCCTTCTTCAGGTCGATGAACGTAAGGCACAGCGGCAGCTTGTACTCTCGCGACACTTCGATGAGCTTCGTAATGGTGTGTATGTGGTCGATCGTGCTGAATCCTCTCCGAAATCCTGCTTGCTCGCATGGCTGTCCTTCGTCCAGCGTTCTACTAATCCTATTCAGGATGACTCGAGTGAACAGCTTGTACATAGACTACGGACAACAGGCAGATCGGGCGATAGTTGCCAATGTCGTGCACGTCTCCCTTCTTGTACAGCAAGACGGTCCTGCTGGTCTTCCCCTGAGATGGAACCTTGCACTCCGACAGGTAACGTGTGAAGAGCCGCGCCAGGGTGTTGATGAGCGCTGGCGGGTGGTTCTTCAGGTGTTCGGGTCTGATCAGATCTGATCAGATCAGACCAATAAATTAATCGAAAATATTTGTTAGAGTGTTAGGCAGTCGCAAAATTAATCGCCGAAACGGACCGCTTGCTCTGAACTGCTATAACTCAGCTTATACACAACTTTGCTAATCGAAGTAAAACCGCCAAAAGTTGTGCGTTTTTGTCAACAAACATGTAATGAATCTAATGCTTTGCTATGGAAGTTTTATTGTGAACATTTCACAGGATTTAACGAAATCAAGGAAAGCACATTCAACATCGGGCAAATTAGTGATTTGTTTCTGATGTACATGAGAATCAAGAGCTCGGAAAAGTGATATTCAGTAGGAAGAAAGTTCGGGAGAATATGGTGGGTGAGGGAGAACTGCGATACCTAAATGGGTCAATTTTCGCCGAATGATTTGTGAGGTGTGTGGCCTTGCTTTGACCTGAAACAGGAGTGGCCCTCCTCTATTCACCGCTGCCGGCAACAATTTCTGCAACCTCTCATTTATTTGGTCTAAATTACAGCAGTAAGACTCTGCTATGACTGCCTGACCAGGTTCCAAAAAGCTGTATTGGATTAAACCTTTACAATATCACCATAAAGTAAGAATAACTTTTTTGGGTGAAGGTCGAGTTTAGGAGAGGATGTTGGGGGACCATTCTTTTCTATCCAGACAAATTACCGCTCCTTGTTATCGTAGAGGACTTACTTTTCATCCATAGGTTTTAGTAGAAAGGGCTCATTTTTAAAGTGAACTGGCAGGTTGGAGCAAGTGTCGAGACGTGCCAGGCGCTGCTCATCGCTCAGCTCACGAGGCCCCACTTCGACGTCTTCTTCACCCTGCCGATTCTCGCCAAATGTCTTGCTATCCTACTGTGATGTATGCCAAGGTCCTCTGCTAACGTAGGTGTCTTCGTCTCCGGATTTGCTTCGACGGCTCTCCTCGAAACTTAATCGTCAAGCGACGACCTGCGCCCGCGACCCGGTGTTTCTTCGACATCAAAATCGCCAGAAGCGGTTTTTTTGAAGCAGAGCCTCACCGTTTGTTCGCCGGCACATTCCCTCCCAAAAGCGCTGCTAAGGTTAATATGCCCCTGCAGCAGAATGTCCCAATTTAAATTCGAAAAGCATGATGTCTCGATAGCCGCATCGGTTCATGGTTTTACGGAGCCCTGAAAAGGTCGGCTGGAAGAGTTCGAGCGACATCCACATATGGTTTTGAAAGAGCAGGAAAAGCCTGCCGAACGACGTGTGCGACTTTCTCTAAGATGAAATGATTTAGGGCAAACAACTTATTCATTTATGCATACCTCGAAACGGTTATTAATTTTGCGACAGCCTAATACATAGTGAGCAATGTAGCAGGTCTAATTGTAAATTGTCTAAAGTTTCTTCGCAATCAGAGCTAAAATTTAACGGTTAGCAGGTCAAACTAATTTAAACAGTTTAGCGGGCATTTTCCGTTGCGATTCAGTTTAACGAATTAAGAAAAATTTCACTGTTTCTTTTGGTACGGTTATCATTTTTCCGTCCAGTTCCTTATCACAAAATGCTTTTGTTCGCTAACTGAATCCGTTTCCTCAATGGAAACGTTTTATTATGGTCTTTTATTGCTGTTTTTACATTCTTGTTGCTTTTAATAACGGCGATGAAGTTGGATGATTCCGAACCAGATTTCCCTTGCGAACTCAGAAGAAGAAATGACCTTTGGCCGAAAAATGGGCTGTCTTGCTGATCACACTTCGTTGTTGGTGAACTGTTCATGTTCCGTTCCGTAACGGTTAACGATCCCTCTTATGCTTTAGTTTATACTTGCGCCGCCACGCGGCGCGGCGTGATGGTTGACATAGCTATCGATCTTTCGCGCCACCCGGCGGCACCGCATCGCTTTCATACTCCGCCGCCTCGAAACACCACATTTGACGGAATTTCGGGTTAGGACCCGTTTATACTTCGACGCGGCGCGATGCGATGGTCACGCAATGAGGCCAAATTGATCGATCGCGTCGCACAATCAATATGGCCACTATAGGTGGCGTCGCGGCGCGCCGCGACGAAGTATAAACGGGGCCTTACGGTATTCGGCGAATCGCGCCGCTGGAGGGAAGGGCGCGGCGCGGCGCGATCAGCTGCGGCAGACTCGGTGTGCAGTGGACGATTTCACACCGGGATGAAATATTTTGCTATTTCCTTTTTGTTTTTGTTCCCCAATCAACAGAACAAAGAGAGTGTTGCAAAATTATGGCGCTATTGTAGTACATTCAGGATTCCAAAGGTGGAGAAGAGGTCGAGAAATTTTTTCGACCCAACTTCGTCCAGCGAGGAGTTAAAACACACGTCTAACTACATATAACGGGGAGTAGAGCAGAGTAGAAGTGCAATACAAATAACAAAATAGGGCACTAGTTAAAAGTTCCGACTTCACCGACAAGACTTCGGTCAAAAAAATTTTTCGCTGAAACTTTGTCTAGGGGATGCTATTTGGGGTGCTGATCACGAATCTGACATCCGTTTTTCACGATTAGGTCGGAGATCACCCATACCATTAACAAGGGTGGTCCAGGCAGAGTCACCGATTTCGCCGAAACTTTGGGGAGGGGGGGGGGGGGGGGTATTTGGTGTGCTGACCACGAACCTGACATCCGTTTCGTAAGCGTCAATATCTTATAACGAACTTCTCACCTTGAAGTAAAAGCTGGAAGAGGTTTGGTGGTGAGAACGATGCAATAAGATTGAAACAATGACGAGATTTCATTGATAAATATTGTGACTAAAAATGACCGAAACTAACTGAAATATATCAGCGGAGGAATAAAAAGGCATGGAAAGTATACCGCAAGAAATACTCTAAAGTCGGTGATCCTGCCTAGACCACCCTTGCTAACGGTATGGCTGGTCTCCGTTCGAATCGTGGAATAAGGATGTCTAATTCGTGATCAGCACCCCAAATAACCCCCTAGAGAAGGTTTCAGCAAATTTTTTTTTCGACCGAAGTCGTGTCGGTGGAGTCGGAACTTTTAACTAGTGCCAAAGGATCATTTAGTGCCATTTGCATTGCAGGGGATTCGACTCAATACCACACTCACCAGTTTCAACCCTAGGTTGAGTAGACGACTTCTAACCCATCCTTAAAGAAGGATTCGTCGCTTTTCACAGGAGACCCACCACTTCTCACAGAAGATCCACCACATTAGCAAGATATATTCAGTTGCTCAACCGGGCGAATCCTTTCTGTTTTGGTTTTGCATTGACTCAAGGGCCCTCTTCTTCGTCATCCTTGGCGAACGGACCGTAGTTAGCAGAAGCTCGTGGCCGCGCGCCGCTGACGCTCCCCTTCCTGACTGAAATCGCGCAGCGGCGCGTCAAATTCGGAGCGCGCCGCGGCCAGTCGCGCCGCACCCCAAATTGACGCGCCGCTCCGCGACGAGAGTATAAAAGGCGCCTTAGTTTATACTTGCGCCGCCACGCGGCGCGGCACCATTAGCGCCATAAATATCGATTTTTCGCGCCCCCGGTCGATATCTATCTCGACCATCGTGCCGCGCCGCCCATCGGCGCAAGTATAAACTAGGGCAAAAGTGGTAAATCTGGTAAATCGAAATGCAAGTTTTTTTTTTCAAGAACGTTTGACATGTAATAGTCTTGATAGCAACAATAGTCCCTTTGAAGAAATTTGAGTGCTTATGAAAAAGAGTGAAAATTTTAAAAAAAACTATTTAACGTGAACTGTAATAGTGTCGGTTGAGCAACTGAAGCGTGTAAAGCTTCGAATTTTTGACTCCATTGGTTATGTGTAGGGTAAGTATTTCCTATAAATCTGTCGTGATCTCAGTATGTGGTCCTCCAGCGCAACTATTTAAGTTTGAAACTCAACAATCACCCACACCTAAACGTGCTCCAGAATTGCTACTTGCAAACACACGAGAATTGATCAAAGAAGATTGAGTAAGAGTATGACTGAGAATTAGGCCTAGAATAGAAAAGAAGAACTATAGAGACGACGTCATTTGCTGTCAGATGTCAAGATCGCGCCGTGCGCTTTATCAAAATTTCGAATTGTAGAAACAATTGATAATGTGGAAGCGACCTGCTGTGTCATTCCTCTAGCAAGCTAATCGAGATACTCGAGGATTGGCGACTATCTTACGCACCGAAACAACCTCAATTCAACAAGAACCCAGCATTCAGCCCAACACACCAATGAAATACAACATTTGAAGCATTGGAACAGTGCACGGTGGAATTTCTACCATTTGTGCATCATGAAATTTTCATTTTTCGGCGTCTCAATAACCTCTCGAACGTTCTTCGATGGCCATAGAAGCAGCAAAGTTGCTTTCACAGCATATTTGAGCCACTGTGTGCAGGAGGTTTTTAACGATTTTTTTAAATCCAAAACATATTGCATCGCTAACTGTATTTTTACGAAATTTAGCAAGAAATGTTCGTTTAAAAATTTAACGCCCACCTCTGGTGAACTATAAATGGGCGACTGTGTCGAGAACAGCGTTCAATTGTGAACGTTTTTTAAGGTGATTCGACACAATATGGGACGAGGGCACTCTCATGACAATCAATTTCTCTTGCGCTTTTTCTTGCTAGAGTTCACGATTCTCGTACACAGTCCTAGTGCGGAGGTGTGCGCCACCACTAGCAGAGCGTTGCATCTTTTGCACAGTTGAGCTGGTCGCTTGCCGCCGTCGCGCGGACTATAAACAGGTTCTATAAAGACTTACACCTATTTTTTCTCTTACGTAGCTTGGTTATCTCGTAGCTAATCATTAAAATTATATCCCTAGAAGCTTTTCTGTGAGCATAATGTTTCGTTCACTTAGCTGTCCAGTGCTTACATTCCTTCCGTTACCTCATTCATATAAAGTGTTATCGAATATAAAAGATAGCGAGCCGCTCCTTCGCATGTATCTTTGTTCCTTTTTGTGAGTTTAATATATTTTAGGTTCATCTTGTTAATGTCGTTTTTTAACGGATTAATGAAGGTTTAATTACCCAAGTTTGAGGTGTGAGCGAAAAGCGGTCAAGTCCCGCATGCCTATCTTGAGCTCTTCTACAGGTTCTAAGACTTCGGCCCAAACTGATTTTCAGTGCTGTTCACGACACAATTACAATACTTCTCTCTTCACTTGTGTGTATGCTCCACCGTTCCTCTTTCATTGCTCTTGAGTTACGTTTTTGTTTAGTATTATTCGCTCCATTTTCATATGTGGGGTTGGATTATTAGCCAAATAGTATACCTTTATTGCTTTGTACAAAATTATAATTTTGGTTAGTTGTGGTAGAGCTGCTATCGTAATCCACAAAATTAAACGACCGCTTTATGTGAACAATAATGTTGAAAGCGGTCCTTTAGCTGACTTCTCTTCTGATCGCTTTCGCCGACCGGCGGCGTTCCCGTACGGGTCATAGTACTTATTATTCACCCCGCAAGTGCTGCATGAAGATGGTGCTGGTTGGATATAAGGCGTCGAACACGTCAGGCAAGGCGTCGGAGAAGGCTGCTGGTAGACTGGAGAAGGCTGCTGGTATGTTGGGGAAGGCTGTTGGTAGGTCGGAGCGGGCTGTTGATAGTACGGATACGGCTGCTGAACTCCACAGCTCGAGCACGGAGCCGCGGTGACCGGCTGATCATAGTAGGGCGTCTGCTGGCAGGTGGTGCAGGCCACTGGACACGG
The DNA here is from genome assembly GCA_947396885.1 of Heligmosomoides polygyrus polygyrus. Taxonomy (NCBI): domain Eukaryota; kingdom Metazoa; phylum Nematoda; class Chromadorea; order Rhabditida; family Heligmosomidae; genus Heligmosomoides; species Heligmosomoides polygyrus. The sequence continues at coordinate 102,324,204 of OX377204.1, read as the reverse complement.
GGCAGTGTTGCAGAGTTGGACGTCCAGCGAGGAGCCCAAACATTGGCATGTGGTACATCCGCCGTTGCAGAGCCGTTGCCGAGCTCGCTGACCGCCTCCACATGTGGCCCTTAAGAGAATAAATCATTCAGAATTCGTTCAGACGGCGCTGACCAGAGTTCCAACGACGCTTACGTGCATTGTCCGAACGGTCCCCATTCACCCCACTGGGCAGAAGGAGCCGGCGTTATCGGAGGAGCCGGCGCGGCCGTCTGACAAGTGCTGCATGGAGCAGTAGCGGGCGGAAGGGTGCAGGTCGTGCAGCCGGTCGCCTGCACACCAGTGCCGATGGTGTACGCCGAGCAGCCTAAACACGCGGTTGAAGTCACATAAGGCTAGGATTTGTCTGGTCTCTTTATACTACTCAGTCGGGTGCTAGTCGTTAGTCCGGCCTACATAGGCAGACAGTAGCCAATCAGAGCACCGCAGAGATGTGCGGCACGCCAGCCAATCAGAGCGCTGATCATTCACGTCTGCTTCTGATTGGGTCTGGTGCGTTCCTGCCCATCTCAACGAACAAGAATGGAAAAGGAAACGGTGGGAGTAGATTCCTCGAGCCGAGTTCGACGAATAGCCGTGTCACCACTGCGCCACACACGCACACAAAAGACGGGAACAACAGCTAGAAATGTGCTCTTCTGTAAGGGCCTCTTCAGAGTTCGCGACGGCAGTTATCCTCTTACGCCTAGTTTGTACTTGCGCCGCGAGGCGGCGCGGCACCACGATAATAATAGGTATCGATTCTTCGCGCCGCCCGATCGATATCTATTCCAAGAATTGTGCCGCGCTGTCTAGCGGCACAACTATAAACTGAGGCTTAGCCGCCCGTGAAAAGCATCTGAATCGATTTATGCCAAGCGATCGCCGACGAAAATCGATATGCATGCTTTCGCCGCGCGACAAGACACTACACTCGTGAACCATAAATATGCTGAGGTAGCGTTTAGTGTGCACGCGACGCGATAAGCTTCCGTATCGATCCTGCGATGCGACGAATCGATACGGGGCTTATCGTAGCATGGCGTCGCGCGTCGCTCGCACACTAAACGCTCCCTAAGACTTTCATTTTCTTTTTCTTTTTTCTTCTCTCTTTTTTAAAGTTAATTTTTCGACATGAGTTGTTATTATCTTTCATAGAAACTATGATACCTCCTACACTTAGTTCGACGAATATCACTCGTTCTTAATTTTTTTGGCACTAGTCGTTAATTCGGCCTACATTTGAAGACTAGACGCACCAGAGCAATCAGCCCTCAACGCATCAAATGCTTGCTGCGCCCAAAAGCGGTGTGTGGTCGGTGCACTGATTGGTGGACGCATTTTCGGCCACTGATTTTATTGGTTGCGATTCGCAGGCGCTCTTCCGTCTCCTCATGTAGGCCAAATTAACGACTAGTACATTTTCTCTTTGCTACAGCAAAGCTTTCTAAATTTTTTTAACTTTTGAAGGCTTAGACGCACTTGCATGTTCTAAGATCAGGCTAAATTTCTGAACACATCAGCATGGAACAGTTAGCCAATAGGCAGACTTAAAGGGGTACTGCATCAGCTCTGCTTCGAGTATTTCCATAGATCACGAACCTGTTAGCGATAGTAATATCAAACCCAGCGGCAGCATAACGATAGGCCGCGTGGTGATCGACGGACAAGTTTTATAGCGACCTGGGTGTTTGCCGACGAGTTGACAGCTCGGGCTCGATGGCACCTGAGCCGGCCGGTATTTGAGGGTTCACTCTCAATCAGAGATCAAGCCGAGCACGCTGACTCACTCTGGATTCGGCTCTGGAAGAGGCTGAGCTTCTCTTTTATTAGCCTCATAGGATTAGGGTTACGTGGAAGACTAGGGGTTAAACTGGCGCCATCAGTTGGGACCATGATGTTTGTCTGTAAGAATTATCCATCTATTTATTGGCATATCCCATTTTCCCGTTGAAATGGACACTTTTTCTATTAAACTGAACATTCCTTCAAGCCAGCCTACAACTTTTGAAGCCAAACGACTGTTTCAAATCAAAATCAATTTCAGGCAGGTTAAACTACAGAACTATGAAGGATAGCTTCTTGTTCAAGGCAAATTTGGCAGAACTTCCTTTGAAATTGTTTAGTTTACCTGCCCAATAAGTGTAAAAATTTTATTGAATTTTGATTTTCAGGAGAAATAATCATTTCTAATTTGTTTTAAAACACTGCAAAGAGGCAAGAATATAACGCACTACAAGATCAGATCGATCAGACATGCACTCAGAAAGTTCGTCGCAACTTTTATTTGATTGATAGTGTAAATGGCACTTACGTGAACCGTCACGCTAAGGATATGCATGTTCTTCACTGTTTTTTATCGCTAACAGGTGGCAAACTCTATGTGAACGGAATTCTACTATCAATCGAATAGAAATCGCGAAATTTTGAAGGGGCATGGCGCAATCTCTTCATTTGACGCTGAGAATGAGCGCCTTCTTGACCTTTAAGGCAAACTTTAAACCATTATTTTTTCTCAAATTTTTTAAATAAAAATTCAAACAATGTGTTCATTTATTGGGTAAGCGAATTAAAACTTCAAAGAAATCAGACTAAAATTTTCCTTGTTTAAAAAATTATCCTAACTTTCATGGAAAGCCTCTAGTTTAATGTAGAAGATCATTTCAATTTGGAAGAGTTTACTTTGATTTCAACATTCTAAAAGCTACCTTAAAATAGTGTCCAATTTGGTTCGAAAAGTGTCCATTTTGACGTGGAAATGGTATGTATGGATTAAACAATGATTGTATTGTTGCCTAGTTCCTTACGATGGTCTTTTATACTTCAGACTCCTATTTGAAAGAAGTCTGCATCGATCATCCCGGTCGTGAAATCGATATCGATTACCTTTGCTGATATCTGTCCAAATGAAGCAAAAACAGTGTTTGAAGCTTTATTTACTCATTATTTGCTAATTTATTTAATAATTTTGCTAATCATTCTTGTCTATTTATTTATTTATTTATTTGTTTATTTACTGGACCTGCAAGTTGTTATAACAACGTTTTGCTGTGATTAAAACTCCAGCGCCAGGCGTAAATCGAATCCGCACCATAAGTAGGCAAGAGATGCAAGTTCGAGTCCTGCATGGTGCCAAAGTTTTGATCGCCGTGAAGCAATGTTATAATTGACCATGAGATATTTTCACGTTGCAGGTTAAGTAAGCAGCGATTACGCAATCAATCAAATGAAAATGGCGACATGGTTTAATTACCCAAGTTTGAGGTGTCGCATTTCCGCAGAAGGAGCGACTTCTACAAAGATGCTCCCATTCCAGGTACCTTGTTTTGATACATCTTTAAGAGCTCCCGTCCCTACTGGAGAGTTCCGGGGAATCTCTAATTTTCTTTTTGTTTCTCTTACATTCGTCTAAGGGTAGGAACGAAACGAATGTAAGACTTTCGTTTTGATGTTTTGTTTTAATGCTGAACGAACACATGGTGAGACCCTCTGTGAAACACTCAACAATTCCTGCTTTCATCTAGGCTTTGATCCATTATTTTTTCCAGAAAGGTTAAATTTTGTAGAGCATCAGACAGTGCATTCACTTTTTTTGTGGCAGTTGAATTATAAGATTTCTAGAAATGTAGTAGCACACTTTCTTGAGGTAAAAATCTATTTTGAACTTCACAAACGCTCGTTTTGATTTTGGAAGATGTTCAGTTTGGTCTCGAATGTGCACGACTTGTTTTGAAATGTTCAATTCGGTTGGAAAACCTCACAGTAGGTTACACAGAATGTCAATTGCTCAACAATGCAAAAATTATACAAACCTCAAGTCATTTTTTAATGTCTTAATTGACCACTATAATGATGTGGTATAATGGGTCGTTCATAGTCCGTGACCTGGGCGTCGAGAGCGACTGAGTGGCTTGTGGAAGACATACGAATCTATCCAGGTCATTTTCTTTAAGCCCAAGTGGCTTGTACTGTTGTAAGCTGATATTGATGCTTCGCTACAATCACAACTCTGTTCGATAAACTTACAATCGCGAAAAAAACGTCTGAGTTGTCCATCGTCGTTCGGAGGTGAAATTCAGGGAAATTGTTACGAGACCACGCAGTTGCCTCCCTCTCTGCTAATCGGTCGCTACAGCTAGTGATTTTTGCGTGCTTGTCCGGGTCGGAAAGGGGCTTCTGATGAGCAGAAAATCCCGTAGAGCGTCGTTAATGTCCCTCATCCCTGGCTCCAACGTATGTAACTCCTGTAGTAACTGCGCTCCATGGCTAATAAAAAACCAAGTTTGAATCGCGCGGCTGTGGGCGTTGCGCACCGGGCAACTCGGACGGTTTTTTTTTTCGGTTTTGCTTCGGTTTTCGGTTAGTGTATCGGCGAGTTCATAACTCTAGCCCCAGCCCCGACTCGAACCTACAACGCCTGCTGACCGGGGGGGGGGATGCTTTGAGCCATTACACCATCGGCGCTGTTTGATCGGACGTAACATCCATCCGGGGGTCGAGTGTTCTACCCCCTCGTCCCCCTGGCCCGCCCACCCCCAACCCCCTGTGCTTGCTCGAGAGTCCAGTGGCTTCCTTACGAGATAGTGGAGGCGCAGACATTTACCACGCCCCTGTTTAAAGGGCGGGGGTAGAACGCCGCTCCGCCCATCCATCCTGATATTAAGGCGACTGGTGGTCGTACCTAGGAGGTGTAGAGTAATGGTGTAGAGCATTCCTACCCGGTCAACAAGAAGTGCGGGTTCGAGTCCCGTCTGGCACTGGAGTTTTGACCGCAACAAGACATAGTCACTGCACTTTATAAGAACGTCTTCTTGAGAAGAAATGTATCCCTTTCCGCTTCGAAGGATGAATGTGAATAGTTCAGAACACGGAGGTCTACACGTCTGTAGCGAGCCCTTATGCGAATCGCGTTTCTCACGTCGATTCCGCCTCAGCAATGTCGACATGGCAGTTCGGGCGCGGGAGATTCGGCGCTCCACGGCTAATCCGCGCCAATACCGTCGGCGGTGGCGCGGTCGCGCTTAAAGGCTGCCGCTCGATTTGCGTCATCCTTTAACCGCAGCGCTTCCTTTAAGGTGAGACCGATTTCGAATCCTAACGTCGCTTAAGTGGTGCCGGAGGTTGCCAACGACGATAGGGTCGCCATGTTCTTCGTAGGGCGGAGGAGTGTGGGCGTGTTCGAGGTACGTCAGGCGGAAGTTGGCCTACTCTTAGTGCTTAGTCGTCTCTTAACGTAATTTGCCTCCTTTTAGTTTTTATCATTAAATAAGGAGCACTCGTTGGATAGTTTGGTCGTGAAGGCCAAATACGATTAGTTGCCTCCACGAGAGAACTGCGAAAAATCTGGAAAATATTGCTAAAGGATTCATTAGTGACATTAAAGACTACGGGAGGGAATTATTTTCGATGTTAGTATGAAAGGTTGATCTTAGTCCGGATATTAAAAAAATAACTTTTCGGCCAACCTCCCAGAAGTATGATTTGGGCTTGAGGGATGTCGCCCGTCGCACCGTTTTTTTTGTGCTCTCGAAGGGAAAGTGTAAGGTTCCCTCCTTCGAATAATGCTTCTCAACCGGTGTTTTACTTATATTACCGCTGCATAGCTTGGCATCGGAAATAATATAAAATAATAATAATAACCACGAAATACAAAAAAATAGACGAACATACAATTCAGTGTTTCGCCTCTTAACATATGATGAGTAGCTCATAAAGAAGAGAAGAAATACAAAGACGTACTATTAATACAGAAATCGAGTGGTAGCTTCACTTTAGAAGGAAGAAAACCAAGAAAGGAATCAAATCTACTCCTGCTTTCATAGATACTTATTCAAACCGTTTTCACGTAACCAGTATCAAAGGGTTCAGTGATGTAAATAATATAAAAAGGCTTATTATCAACTTTTAGGGTTAGGCCCAAGCTAACTGCTGATTAAGGAAAAAACTCATGAAAAATTAAATGTACCAGGCTGTCCAATAATTCTTGTCCGAAAATTTCACCATTTTTAATATTTTTTCAACTTTATTGAAAAACAAGTCTAATCAACAATATGATCACCACAGTTATCCACAACAATGGCCCATCGATTGGGCAGGTCGCCGATGCCCTTCGCCCAGAACTCCGGGAGCTGCGACTCGAAGAAGTCCGCGATGTCGGATTTGAGGTTGTCGTAGTTGGCGAATTTCCTTCCGACCAAATGGTGCTTCAGCGGGCGGAACAAGTGGTAGTCGGAGGGGGCGAGGTCCGGGGAATACGGCGGATGGGCAACCGTCTCCCAGCCGAGCGTAGCCAACTTCTGCTGGGTCTCCTTCGCCACGTGGGGCGCGCGTTGTCGTGCAGCAGGTGGACCGAGGCCCGTCGGGGACGCTTTTCTCGGACGGCGGCGGCTAGTTTCTCGAGCTGATCGGTGTAGATGGAGGCGGTGACCGTCCTGCCTTGCGGGAGCAGCTCGAAGTACAGCATGCCCTTGGCGTCCCACCAGCAGCAGAGCATGATCTTCAGCGGGTGTTCCCTGTCCTCGAGGCTCGTGTCGCCGCTCTCGAAACGATTGAACCACCGCCTGACTGTGCGTTGGGACACTGCATCCTCCTTGCACGCTCTGCAGATGTTGGCGACCGCGGTGCCCGTGTCGTTGCCCAAGAGCCACTCGTAGTACACGAACGTACGAATTCGACCTTGGTCCATTTTAGCTTGTACTGGTAGCTAGACGCGGCGACTGCGCCTTATATACCCCTAGCGTGGAACTCTGGAGAACCTTCTAGAAGGTTTTTGCACTTGCCTGATATTATAACACTTCTAAGGAAAATTATAGAATTTTGAAAACTTTCGGACAGGAATTATTGGACAGCCTGGTAATGAAACAAACGTGTTCTCAATTCTACTTCGTGAATATGCATCTTTCAATATACTTTATATACAATTTTCACGTCAAATTAGACACTAATAAACCCAAATTGAACACACTTCTAAGAAAGCTTCTAACTTTAGACGCTTTTGAAACCAATCTGAACATCTTCAATATCAAAATGACCATATTCAAGATTAAATTTGAAGCTCCGTTCAATGAAACTTTGTATGATTTCCCTAAAAATATTCGGTGCTAAATTTTTCAGTTTTACCCTACCAAATCTGTCAAAAATGTCTGCAGTTGTACTGCACGTGCTTCTCTTCTTAGCTTTTTTTTTTTTAATTTCAAAAACTTTTGGACAAATTTCTCAGATTTTATGGGTGAGGGTGCACCCTCTTTATAGGCCTGCATCAAATTTCTTATTCCACTGCCTTAAAATTGAACACACTATTCGAAATTCTATAAATTTCCTATTTTTAAGCACAAATACTGCTTTATAGATCACCTTAAAATGCAGAAAGTCTGCATATTTTATGCTAACACGTCGCGATTGATAGCAAAAATTCTTTTTGCTGAAATTACACATTTGTCAACGGAGTAGCAAAAAAGAAGAAAGAAACACACTTTGAAGAAAACACACTCTTTGCTGTTTCAAATAAGCAACCTTTACACTGTCAATCCGAGTAAAAACCAGGATGTCTTACTCGTGCATGACGCAACCTCTAGCAGCTTTTATCGCTAGGAATTCGATGTTTTTCTGCGCTCTAGGATAAACGCAAAATCACTATTTTTATTCTGAATTTTTTATGAAATTTCAAAATCTGCGTTCACTTTTTAGGGCAGGGGAGTAAAAATGTTCAGCAGTTATCATGCTAAATTTTGCTTGAACGAAAAAATATTTTAACCTTCTTGTAAGGTCCCTAGTTTAATCTGGGAGAGGCTAGCTTTGATTTGAATGATTTTCAGCTTCTTAAAAAAATAGAATTCTATAAAATTGCAAACGATGGTTCATTATTGGGTAAGCGAATTAAAACTTTAAAGAAAGTTATTCTAAAAGTTTCTTTTGATGTGAAAGGAGCTCGTTTTGATTTGAAAGATGTTCAGCTATATTTCATAAACAACGTGCTTGTTTAGAGAAGTGTACAATTTGAGGTGAAAATGGTGTATTTGTTAGAAATTCTACATGGGGTGGCATCGGAAATAATACAAGACAACCTCGAAACTCAGAAAGTATTATTCACACAGAATTTGACTACTAGCGTTACTCCGAAATGAAGGGAAACAAGAAGGAAATTAAATCAGCTGCTCTTTTCCTAGATATTCCTTTATTTTTGCTCGATAGCGCTGCTGCATGGAAGCGCAGAAACAGTACGAGTTGCTCACACAAGTTAAACAAAACATTAAAAGCAAGTTATAAGCTAACGCTAATGTGACAAAGGCAGCAAAATGTTCTCGATCAAAATGGTGAAGATGTGCATGTTGCCCACGAAAACAAGGGTCTGCATACTCGTGCATGAATCATGCGATAGCGATCACCTTCAGAAGCTAAACTTTACTCTATGAACGTCGGGACATCATAAAGCTGAATTTTCTATTGTGTTCCCTACCTAGGGTTGGTGGTGTGTAATGGCTAACGTCCTTCCCGGAAAGCAGATGGCAGGGGGTTCGAATCAGGGATGAGCGGATAATGAAATTTTGAAAACCGGATAACGGATAATTTTGCCCCTAAATGGCCGGATAACGGAAAAACGGATAACGAACAAACAACAAAAATTAAAACTCGTTTTAAATTGCACTAATTTCAACAACAGATCAGGGCTTAAAGCGCTGTTAATTTATAAGCCATTTTTAGCCATTTTAGTAGTGTTTTTTAAACGTTTTGCTGTTCCCGCATTAACGACGCTCTATGGGGTTTTCTGCCAATCCGTAGGAAAACAAACGTACAGCAACATACCCGCTTTTCACCTGTTTCCAAGGGGTCGGTTGGATTGTCTTATTTATCAGCCTTACTCTGCGCTTAACTCTTTTTTCAATTGGAGCAGTTGAAAATAGAATATTCCTTGGAAGAGCAGTTCTTCCGATGTCTCTGGAAATAAGAAGGCACGAGACATCTAGCCAAACAAACCTTACATAACGATCTTGGCCTACACATGCTATGAACCGTTACTGTTGTTGCTGCTCAATAGCATCACAAGATCCAAGGTACTTCAACCTGGAATTATCTGGGATGGATACAATACTAACTTTTGGGTAGTAGCTGCCAGCAATTGTGTACGGCAAACACACTCAAAGAGTTATGACATCCAGACCTTCTGGATCTGAGGAAGAATATCGGACCCATCCCTTCTGGAGCAGAGGAAGAATATCCGACCCAGTCCCAAAACGGAGGTGATCCTATGTTGCAGATAAGTTTCACAAAAAAAAACTCACAAGGTAAAACAAATCTACATGTCTTCAGCACCCACGATAATAAGTTTGTTCAGTAGTTTATTGCTCCCCTAAAATTGTTAATGGAGAAGATGCTCACTCTATGTATTTGGATTAATCCTATTTCTTTTGCTAGTGTTCACTGTTGTACCGCAGTATTTTTTGATAATTCACGGCAGCATATGGCTAAAAAGATACCACTACTGCCTGCAATCAAATCGAACATACTGCAATCGTGTAACCACAAAGGATACGATGGAAAGATCAGTGTTGAAAAATTATTCACAGGATGCGGCTCTCCACTTTTGACGATTGCTAGTAGCAGTTCGTATGCCTTCTTGGTCAGCACATGACTTGAGATGAATGAGCAATTCTGTGCTAAGTAGGCCTCATATAAGTATGGTGCAGGCTTAGCGGGCCTTCTGTAAAACTGGAAGTTAGATATCTTTTAAATTATGTAGCCAGCTTCCAAGTGAGGAAACATCAATTAACCCTTCTAGATTTGAATACTTCTCTTGTTTCTGATGACCACTCTTACGATCGTGAAGGAGCCTGTACATAGTCCACTCGTCACCACATCCGAAGCTAAGATTGAGCTATTTTGTTGTTCGTTATCCGGCCTAAAATCGCCGGATAACGAACAACAAAACGGATAGGCCAAAACCCACGGGAACCGGATAACGGATAACGGTTAATCCGCTCATCCCTGGTTTGAATCCCTCTGGCATAAGAGTATTAGTCGTGACTAGACATTTATCTATGAGCGTATAACCTTCATAACAACTGCTTCGGCCTAAACAGACATTTATAAGGGTTAAGTGCTGCTTGCTTGGAGAGTAATGATTGTTGATTATTTGTTTCCTTCAACTACAGAGATATTTTCAGTTCGCATTCATCTCTCTGAGATGGGAACTCGAATGCGTGTCTACACCAGACAGATACAAGAGGATGAGTATGATGATGAAGGACAAGGCAAGACCGAATTCGAGAACGATCCACAGCTTCAAGGTCACCAGCTGACTACTGAGGTCAGTGATCGAAACGCTCTTTGTTTATAACCGAAACTCTTAGAACCCAAATTTTCTAGCAGCTGATTGAGCTTTCATTCGGTTTAGGTTACGAAGGCTTGTTTGAGCTAGTTCATGTTTAGCAGCGATTTGAGAGAAGAGTGTGGAAGAGTTGAGAAGGGAGGGGGAGGCTACTACTTACCCAGCGCGGCAGTATGATAACTACCGTTATCGATTAATGTCGGGCGAAAGATCGATATTGATACCTCACGAAGTAACCCATGTAGCGAAGCTTGAGGCATAGACTGACAAGTCGAAGTGCAGGTGCCAATGAGTGCCTAAAGGATCTCGCTTGATCACGATTGTAGAAGAATGTGTGGCGCATCGTTGAGCGTGTAGTTTTGTTCCAGGAGCTGCTGTGTGACGAAGATATGCTCGATACAGCTGAGATGGACGAACACGATGAACTGCACTTCGTTGGTCAGCCGTTGTACAAGAATGAAGATGGGTTAGTTTCAGGCTCCTATTGTTTTACTCTATTTCTACCACTTTAAACCTGTTTTTTGGAGACGATAGTGACGATATGCAGTCTACACTAGGGCAGGATGTTCCGCTTTCCGACACAGTAGTGACCCACATCCGCACTACGCACCTAAGGATAATGATAGGGGACTGTTGTAAGAAAAGGTCATTTCTTAAGAGTGCCTCTTACAAAACTAATGTTACCTCCCAATGTAAATGTACAGCAGTTGTTAAATGTTAAGGACAAAGGTGATTTTGGTTCCGTTTTTTGGAAGCTGAGCGGCTCAAAAGGGAAGGTTCACTTTATGAAAGTCTTTAAAAAAGTCGAATGGGGGTGGCCTGCTTCTTCCACTATCAGCTTCTCTGCGTTTGTTCAAAGAGTTGAGCTTCAAGCCCATCATGTGTCGTGGAAATTCAGGAATGGCGGTGTTGTGGGGTACAGGAAGGGGTAAAGACGTAGTTACAGGCTGACCCACCCCAACTAGGACAGATCCCAAACCAATGTGGGGTCGAATATCAAATGCAGATGATAAAGTAAGCCGACAGCCACTTAGCATCCTAATGATTGTCCCAGAACCTAGTAAACAGAACATTAAGCGGTTAAAAATGACATGGCGGCAACCATATGCGTCAATGTTGAACGAGACAAGTCAGAAAAGGGGAAATACTGGGTGCTCATGCCGTTGCTGCGGTTCCACCTTCAATTTTCGTTTTTTTTTCGGTGTTTTTCTTGAATTTCCAACGCAGATTTCCCCGTACTTGATATGAGCAGCTGTTATCAGTTGTTATTCCTCCTCATCTTTGAGCAACTAAAGACCGAGTATGGCTTGATTTGACTTTTCTGCCCACTAAGCTACCGTTATGTTGTCCCTCTTTCTTCCCTGTACTTTGGCATTTAGACGCTTAATCAAACCACGAAAACGACGGCGAGGTGACGACGAGGGAAGTAGTCTCGATCATGAGATCGACTACACCGCCACCAAGTGAGTTCGTCCGGACTGAATTCTGACGTGCTTTCCTCTCCTTATTCGCCGGTGTTTAGTTATTATCACCGTTACAAGAACAAGTCCTATGTGAGGAGGAACGACGTCGGCAAATACTGCCAAGTGTGCAAGGCAAAACGGTTAGGAGGTCGTTCGCGGGGTCTACCAAGTGATCTGCAGGTACAACTAGTGGCATCGTGCTGTCAAACGTCATACTATAGGAGTCATTGGCGTCTATTTCAGTTGCGAAAGCTGTGGATTCTGCGTTTCAATTTGGAACCGGAACGAGCAGCTGAGCTATGGGTGAAGGACGCGTTTGCCGACAACACGCACAGCGGTGAAGTGTGCGCGATGCATTTTCCCGAGGACAGCGAGAGTTACCGAAACCCGAGGGACGTTCTTCCGATCGACATGAGAGACCCGCATGTGAGTGATCATGTCTCGTTGCGAACAGTGGCTTATATCTGATTCTTAGGGCTGCTGAATCAACGAGGCTTAACGACTCCACGGAATGTCCCTGAAATTTAACGGGTTCCTTTGAAATTTGCAATCGATCGACCATCAACCGATAAATTGGCTGTTCTCAATCTGGTAGTATGTGAAGGGAAATTTCCGGGAAAATCACTGCTGAAAAGGATTGATGTTGGGACGAAATAAGGCGCTCTTGAACATTAGGAGAAGCCCTGCACGTAACTCTGTGCCGGCTCGCATTCTCCACCATCCGTCCTCAACCTGCTCGAGTCCTCAAATTTTATGAGTAGCCAGAGAAAGTCTCGAGCGAATTTAGGAGAGGGGTGGAGTCGAAATCGAAATATACCGTTTAGCGTCATGCTGAACGCTTTGAAAATCATTCAGATTTAATTAGTCACTCTCTGAGAGAGTTAAAACAAGTTTATGCAAAAATTGACTGTGACTGTTTTTGAAAATGTATAATTATCCTGTTCCAAAAAAGTGAATGCAGTGAAATATTAGGTTGGCATCTAAATTCGTGGACTCTCAAGCACCTTCAACAAAAGTACTTATTAAGAAATAACTAATAACAATTTTCAATCGAAGTAGCATCCCTTGGAACGCGGAACTGCTTCCCATTTATCAGCTAGCTGGTCCATCCCGCAGCTGTAGAATTCTGATTTTTAGGCCAAGAATCCTTGAGGTACATTTTGACCCGGTCCACATCAATAAATCGTCTTCCAACGAAGAAGTGCTGCAGCGAGCTAGAAAGGTGGCAGACACTCGTCGCACAGCCTGGGCTGTAAGGTGGATGGGCTAGACGCTCCCAGCCAAGGTCTTCGGTTTTTTGAAGCGTCCGATTCGCGACGCCTGAGCTGGCGTTATTTTCCTGAAGGATGATTCCGCTCCTAAAAAGCTGTCTGAACCGTTTTTAGCCGAGTTGAGGCTGCGCGCGGCCATGTTAAGAAGAGTGGATTTCAGCATCAATGCTGGAACCGTTCTTGGTGATATCCCAGAAGTTAACACCTTGACACCACCAAACAGAGAGCGCTTCGTTAATTCGGACGCTTCAAAAAAACCGAAGACCTGTGCTGGGAGCGTCTAACTCATCCACCTTACAGCCCAGACTGTGCGCCGAGTGGTTACCACATTTTAGTTCCGTGCAGCTCTTCTTGGTTGGAAGACGATTTATTAATGTGGACCAGGTCAAAATGCACCTTCATGGATTCTTTGCCTTAAAAGCACAAGAATTCTATAGCCGTGGGATAGACCAGCTACCTGATAAACGGGAAGCACTTCTACGTTCCAAGGGATATTATTTTGATTAAAGATTGCCAATTGTTTTTTTAATAAATATTTTGTTGAAGAATCTTGACGGTATACGAACTGAGTTGCCAACCTAAATTTGGAAGGTGATCGTTTTTACCTACTGTTAGGTGTTTAGTGTGATTTCAAGAGCATTTCCCTTAGAAATGTCCATTTTCACATGAACACGGTTTGTAAAACGCTTTCAATGACATTTTCGTCTAAAACAATAATGCACAGTCAACTAACTGTATTTTTTAACAAAATTTAACAATAAAGTTCGTTAAAAAATTAATGCTCGGAGTTCAACACACGCATAACAACTGGAAAGTAAGATCGTTGCGAGCTTTGGTAGGCCTTTGTAAGTTGAAGGTGGGAGGTCTTGTTTCCATGCCAGTAGATAACATCAGAGCAATATTAGAGGCTATGAAGTTCCCGGGAATATTTCAGCTGGTTGGACAGGAGGGCGACGATGTAGACTTCGGGAATATGATTCTCTCGTGCGTGTTCTGCAACGCTCAAAGGCCTCTCAAGGCGATGATTCCCTTCGCTCGAGCTCGCTTCCGTCGGCGCAGATGGATAGCAGCGCTCAGCGATGGTGACACGGCAACTGAGAAGTGAGATCTCGTCTTCTTTACCTCCTCTGTCGACGTCAAATTGGTGAACTGCGGCTGTTTTAGCCATCTCCGCATGGCTCTGAAAAACGGGGCCACGAAATTCCTCTGCGACTGGCATTTCGCGGACATCTGCTTCTCCGTGAATACCTTCGGCGAATGGAAGCTGAAGAAGGATGCGTTGCCGAATCCCCATGTAAGCAGCATCGTCTCAGCCTTTGTTCGTGTGCCTATCTCTACGTTCTTCTTTCAGTTGGAAGAGAATGAGCGGACAAGTATGCGCATATACATGATCAACCATTTGGATTCGACAAGTCTGAGAAACGACGAGCTGCGTAGGAGGAGAGTGAACTTCCTGATGCTTCGCAAGCATGCCCAGGAGAAGGTATGTGGATCCGCATATACCTCATTGAGGTCATCCTTCATCTCACTTCTCTTTCCAGGAGCGTTTGGACCGAGAAAACTCCCGCGCTGTGGTTGACAAAATGCGGCGAACCTTCCCGAGGCTGGTCTCCGAAGGTGAACTGGACAACCTGATCTACGATGCTGACCACATGTCGTCGGCCTACGCGAGCACCAGTGGTAGATGCTTGGCTCCTGTGAATATGTCTAATCCCGGCGACTATCTGGAACTCGATCCCGACATGCCGCTGCTATACCCGGATGATACAGGTGCGTCTATATACTTTTGGGGAAGATTCCTAGTCTGAAGGATTGGCTTTAAAATAGTGAGAACTGGAGTTGACGTTGGCGATTTTCTTCGAGAACGCCGTGCATTGTTCTATTCCGGGTCTCATGGTCTCTCACGCGTTGAGTGCGCGTTTTGCCTCTAAAGTTACTTCCGCAGACCACTCTGAGAACTGTGCGAGTTGCTGAGCGACCTGGTTTGTATGAGTCCAAAATCGAACTGGGAATCTTAGCCTAGTGCCCTCAAAGTCTGCCTTTTCTAGCATCTATGCACACATTGGGGTTCTTCAAACGAATTACTAACTCAGTTTTGACCAATTTCTTGTCAAAGAGCGATATGCGTGCTTTGTCCGAGTGATCAGTCGCGTTGTCGTAGCGGAATCTGATGCGCATTCTGAGTCGCTGCGACTTGTGTTAGCACTGCGAATCTTCGTATTGGCGGAGCTGAAATTTCCTTGTGTTTGTATTCCTCAATATTAAGGGTGCCTTAAGCTTGGTTCATACCACGCTGTCCAATAATTCCTGACGAAAATTATCAAAATTCTATAATTTTCCTTAGAAGTGTTATAATATGAGCTGAGCAGGAGGAAACGAGCGGCTTGAGGAGCTTTCAAGAGCGTCGAAGAAGTCGCGAAGAAGACGAAGAACGTCCGACTCCGTGCCCACCTATTCGACTCCACTGTTCTTCCTGCCCTAACATACGCCTCAGAGACCTGGGCTATACGAAAGCAGGATGAACACGCGATCAGCGTCGCGCAGCGTGGACTCGAGAGGACGATGCTCGGAGTGACACGACTCACGCAAGTGAGAGAAGGCCTCCGGAGTTCCGAGCTTCGCCGACGTTCGAAGATCAGAGACGCTGTCGCATGGGCCAAGTCGTCGAAAATTAGGTGGGCCGGCCACGTAATGCGATTCGCAGACACCCGCTGGACGAGAGCCGTCACAGATTGGATTCCGCGGGATGTAAAAAGAACACCAGGACGCCCACCAACGCGTTGGTCGGACTTCTTCGTGAAAGCCCTGAACGACCGATATGACGCTCTTCGTGTCCCTCGAGCGAGGAGGATCCATTGGACCACTCTGGCAGGCGACAGGGACGAATGGAGACGCTGCTGGCGCCCGCTCGAGCAAGTCGATGATCAACGGGACGACAGGTGATACAGGTTGTAATATCAGGCAAGTGTAAAAACCTTCTAGAAGGTTCTCCAGAGTTCCACGCTAGAGGTATATAAGGCGCAGTCGCCGCGTCTAGCGACCAGTACAAGCTAAAATGGACCAAGGTCGAATTCGTACGTTCGTGTACTACGAGTGGCTGCTGGGCAACGACACGGGCACCGCGGTCGCCAACAGAGCGTACAAGGGGGATGCAGTGTCCCAACGCACAGTCAGGCGCTGGTTCAATCGTTTCGAGAGCGGCGACACGAGCCTCGAGGACAGGGAGCACAGCGGGAGGCCTTCTACGGTGGAGGATTACGAAGTCCGTCGCTGTATCAAGGAGAAGCCGGAAGCCACCACCCGTGAACTGGCGACGACGCTCGGCTGCAGCAAGTCCACCATCCACAATCGACTCAACTTACTCGGCTACCACAAAGTTCTGGCCCGTTGGATCCCCCACCGTCTGACGGACGCCAACAAGCAGAGCCGCGTGGCCGTCTGGCAGTCCCTCCTTCGTCCGCATCGCAAGGAGTTTCTCGAGGACCTGGTCACTGGTGATGAGAGCTGGGTCTTCTACGACAACGTTGCACCGTGCCGTCTGGATCCCGCGCGGAGAAGAGCCGCCGACGACCCGAAAGCCGACTTGCACCCGCTGAAGATCATGCTCTGCTGCTGGTGGGACGCCAAGGGCATGCTGTACTTCGAGCTCACCGCCTCCATCTACACCGATCAGCTCGAAAAACTAGCCGCCGCCATCCGAGAAAAGCGTCCCCGAGGAGCCTCGGTCCACCTGCTGCACGACAACGCGCGCCTCCACGTGGCGAAGGAGACCCAGCAGAAGTTGGCGACGCTCGGCTGGGAGATGGTTGCCCATCCGCCGTATTCCCCGGACCCCGCCACTCCGACTACCACTTGTTCCGCCCGCTGAAGCACCATTTGGCCGGAAGAAAATTCACCAACTACGACAACCTCAAATCCGACATCGCGGACTTCTTCGAGTCGCAACCCCCGGAGTTCTGGGCGAAGGGCATCGGCGACCTGCCCAATCGATGGGCCACTGTTGTGGATAACTGTGGTGATCATATTGTTGATTACACTTGTTTTTGGTGGTGAAATGGTGAAATTTTCGGACAAGAATTATTGGACAGCCTAGTAGTTCGGTCGCGGCAGTTAAAAGTATCAGTAAAAGTATGGATGTTATAGATATTTGGTGGCGTGGTACTGGAGCGCTATTTAGGGCCTATTTAGCAACCATAACTTCGCCTTAAACTCTCGTCTGCAATCTTCATTCGTTTTCATGTTTTCCATCCTTCCCAAATTATGAAGATGGCGACGGTCAATCTAAGGCTGCACGCCATTGGATAGTCATTGCCTCTGTAGATTGAAGTTTTGTCTGACAGGTAGTAATGGAACCACATCCCAAATAAGAAAATATTAGAGCCGTGTTGTATCCCTTATTGGAAGTCTACGTCTACTCATTTTCAGGGGTCTCCAATGAGATATTCGATCAAGACCCGTCCTCTCGTGCGATGCTGGGGGACGGTTATCTAGACGGTTTGATAGGAGGAGGCGGTGTTGACTACTCGGACGAGAGCGACACCGAGATGGAGGTGCTGCGAAAGGTGAGCTGCCGTTCGCTGGGCTCTTTGTGCTGCCTTTATTGCTCGCTTCTTCCAGTTGCAAAGAACGGTGGAAGTGGTCATGTCGGATGTTCGACAATGCGAGTACTGCCACATCGTGGTGCCTTCTGACAGAGCGAAGACCGAACATCGTCTGCGCACGTGGCCGTATGACGAGTACGTTGGAGTTACTTCCCACATCTTTCTTCCTGCTCTGAGCGTTGCTTTAAGGTCTTTTTGGGGCTGTACGCTTTGGAAAAGTGCTAACGAATGCTTTGAATACGATGAGCTTGGGTTGATAGGTCTCTAGCCTTCACGGATGCATTCTGGGTTTACTGTGCTTGGTATTTCATCCTTCGATCTATCACTATCTCTTCTTCAAAATACATTAGCTGAGAACTGAAATAAATACCATTCTCTTTCTTCTTTTTTCATTTTTGGAATCAAACTGCATACTCTTCATGGCAAATTGGACACTCTTCAAGTAAGTTAGACGCTTTTGAAATTAAACGGAACATCTTTCGTATCAAAACGGGCGTCCTTCAGATTAAACTGGGGGCTTCGTTCGATATTTTCACCAAGTTCTCCTGTTCTATTAGGGGAACAAACTTCGGAGTTTACTTACTTTGATACGTTGATGGTCCTTTGTCGGCTGGAGGTCTTCTCAGCGGGGACCACAACTCTTCCAGACCGCTCGATCTCTGGCTGCTTGCATCCAGTGAGGCAGACTCCGCTCTCTGAAAGATCTTGAGAATGAGTCTGCCCATCGCGTTGGCGGTCGTCCCAGTGGTCTCTTATTCTCTCTCGGGAGCCATTCTGTGACACGGAGACTCCATCTATCGTCCTTTCGTCGAGGCAGGTGTCCGGCAGAGCGATATTTGGACTTCTTCATGTACTGCAGCGGGTCTGCTAATTGCGACTTCTCCCGTAGCTCCGAGCTTCGCAGGCCTTCTTGCCATTGCTGACGAAGGCTTGTCCTCAGAAGACATCTCTCCAGTGCACGATGCCTAGTTTGCATTGCTCTGGCGATTGTCTTGTTGTCGGGCCAGGTCTCCGTCGCGTAACACATCGCAGGCAGTGCGGAGGCGTTGAATATCGAGGTCCCGAGGCCGGCATCCTTGACCTGATCGGTGACTTCGCGAATCGAACTGAAGGCTGCCCATACTGCGCGTCTCCTGCGGGCGATTTCAGGAGCGAGGTCGTTATCCATGTTCAGCTCTCTTCCCAGATAGACGTAGGAGTCGACCTGTTGTAGAGCGACTCCATTTAACCTTACGAGTCCCGTGTTACACCACTGGTTGACCATAAATTGCGTTTTGGACATATTCGGAGCTTTATGAAAAAAATATTTTTGAGGAAAGATTATATGTAGTTAAAACGTATCCTATGGTGCTGAAATTTTCTAAAATTTTTCATTTTTAAGGAAAAGTGGTGGAAAAGTAAATAGGGAATAAGGAAATTGAGACAATGTAGACGAGGGGTGGCGCAATCTCTTCTTTTAGCACTAAAATAATCAAAAGGTTGAAGCAAGGCACTCTTATTGACACAGGTGGTTTTATAAATTTCAACGACAGTCATATTAAATTTTCCTCGAAGACAAAGTTATTCTAACCTTCTCGTAGGCTCAGGCTTGATGCGAACATGCTCGTTTTGATTTGGAAGATGTTCAGTTAGATTTCAGAGTTAGGCTGGCTTTGGAGAGTGTCCAATTTTACGTGAAAATGGTGTGTACTTCAGCCATTGGGCAGCGCGGCGTTATGAGAGCTACCAGTTTCGATTATCCTGTGCATACGATCGATTTTGGTTGCTATCGTAGTGCCCCATCCTTCGGCAACCAAAGCATAAACCCCGTTTTAGTGGTCTAAGTGGGTGTTCACATTGATTTTAGTGTCAAGCACGAGAAATACCTGTCCATCATGAATTGGCCGAAGGAGTTCGAAGAGGAGATGCGCCGCTTGTGGGTCCGGAGGCGAATAGAGCCGCTCCATGTCCTGCCGGGGACCGTGTACAAGTACCCGACACTCACCGTTTGCCAACAGCACTTGGATGAAGCGGTGAGCTGCTCGGTTCTCTTCGCAGGTGTTTCGCTGCTATCGGTCATTTGCAGGGCGTCAGTCAGCAAATTGAGGGCTGGCTTGCGAGGTACTGCATACTGTGCGACGAGGAATTGGGCGACGAGAATCTTCTGTTGCCGTTTCCCATCGATAAGACGAGCAGGTGATCAGTTGACTAGGCGTTTTCGTGGACTATGTGGCCTTCTAAATGTGTGTTTTAGGCTCGCGTGGGCTAAAAGTTTGTTTTCGAGGAAACCGTGCAACAATCTCGTGCACAAGCAGCAGCGATGGGTGAGTTTCGACGGTTATTACGTCTCGTTGCCACGCCTTTTTCAACGATGTTTTCAGCTGTTCGAACGACTGACCCGTGATACAGCAACTCACTACCGACTTTGCCTCTTTCACTTCCCGAAGAGCAGTTTCACCGAGTCGAACGACTGCATCGACTTCGACCAGTCGTCGCAACCGCTCAGTTTGGTTGGTTACCCTATATTCTGCTCAGTGCTGACGTCGACCTCTATTGCATCTTTGCAGAACCTTTGCCAGTACGCGAAAATCCCCCGCGGTCCTCAAGGTGTGGTGAAGTGTCCACTGTGTGAGACGTGGAATGTGGAGTCGGAAACGATGCAGATCCGCACTCCTAAAGGAGCGGCTGAGCGGAATTTCCTAGTCGAGTCGCTTATCAGCGGAGACAAATTGGTATGACTGAACCCTGTGACCTTCTGGCGTTCACATCTGAGAGACTTTCATATTTGCAGACTTTGAGAAGAGGTGTCGACAAACTGTCTGATGAAGCGTCAACGATTTGCAAAGCGCACATGCCGGATGTGGTGAGTTTTTATTCAATTGTTGGCATTTTGTTTGTTTTGGTTAGTTTGCTTCCTCTCACCTTTACGGTTCAGTCGAATTTAAAAAGAATTTTAAATTTTTTGGCAATGAACAAGGGGAATTGGATAGCTTCTTGAGCTGATCCCACTGCGCTACTATTAGGGTCTCCCATAATTTTCTGGGCTATTTGAACCATAAGTGTTTAGCATGTTATAACTTCTTTATGCAAGATCCAAACCGGATGTTCTCTTAGCAGAAGAAGGCGATTCGAATATGTTTCGCAATAGGATATTGATATGACCTCTATCGGCCTGCTGCCCGCACTTTGGCAATTTCTCCAAAATGGAGCAGAAATCGACGTATCGCGACTTGTTTCTTCATCACTTCCGTTCTGGACAGTCTGCGTACGCTGCTCACAAAGGTATCGTTGCTTTGTTAGGTCCTGACGTGCGCAGCAAGTTCACGTGTGAAAATTGGCTCAATCATTTCCGGAAGGGAATGTACAGCATTACGGACAAGAAGCATACTGGAAGAGCGATCGAACCGAATGAACGGCGAGTGCTTGCAGCAGTCAGGAGGCAACCTGCCAGAAGCGTAAGGACATATCTAAGGCTATCAATACTCCACGTGGCACTGTTCATCGTTACCTGAAACAAAGCGGAAGAAGGGCAGTCTTGCCAGGATGGATCCCGTATGCACTGACTCCGTCTCAGAGGTGAGAGTGAGTGGTCACCCCTGTCAGAATAACCTCAACCGCGCAAGAACGACGGCGTGGTTGAACACGATTGTGGCACAGGACGAGAAGTGGTGCATGTACGATAACACCACACGGGTGATCCAGTGGCTTCTGAAGCATACAAGACCAGAACGAATTTCGAAGCCGTCACCACATGGGAAGAAGATTTTGCTTTCATTTTGGTTCACGAGTCGGGAAGTCCTGCACTACTCGCTTTTGCCGGATGGGCAGGCGATTACAGCAGACTTGTTCACTGAAGATATGCTGGACACGAAGCGTAAGCTGCTTGAGAATACCCAAGATTCGGTACTATTCGTGTGTCAATGTATAATGCGCGACCGCATCGAGCGAAACGAACGCAGGAGGCGGTCTATCTAAATCAAAGGAGTCTATCTAAATTGCGGCACATCCTGCGTATTCACCAGATATCAGCCCTTGTGGCTATGCTGCATTTAGAGGTCTTGCTCTTTTTTCCATGAACAAACGATGCTCGTAACGTCAAAAGGTTCAGTGCGCAATCGATGAATGGATCGGCAGCAGGCCAGCTTCTTTCTGGTAGAATGCAAACAACTCTCTGCTCAATCGTTGGGGAAAGGTTGTGGCCACAGATGGAGAATATATCATTTGACTACCCTTGGTCATTATCCTGTTGTAATAACTTTTAATAAAGATGGTATGAATGCCCAGAAAATTATGGGACACCCTAATATAAGTTGGAGACAGCACCCGTTTCTAAATCGCGTGGTACCCCGAAATGGTTTGAGCTCATCCAGAAAAGTACAGTTTCTGGGTGATAAAGATGACTCCTAGCTCCTAGCGTGAATGATCGCTGAGGGAGTTTTGCTGCAGGTTATGTTCAAGAAAAAATTTGATTTGTATCCCATTATGGGTGGTTAGATGGTATGACAGATCATTTATACTATAGAGTGAAGAAAAACATCATGTGAATTATTTCTAATCGTCCGCTATTTATTGCCTCATTGAGGGATTGGAGTCTCCATAAAAATACCCTCAAGGTTGGTGGCATAGATGGTGCTTGTCGCTTATTCAGGCCTACATGGGGAGACGAGATTGCGGCAGCTAGTTAAAGCACCGGCGGAAGACGAACCAGGCAATCAGGGCGCCGGCCGTACCACCTGAACTACCTCTCATTGAGGCACCTACCCCTCCCTGTGATCGTGGCCGTTCGCTTCGATTCACCTAACCCTCCCTGTGGTCGTGGCCGTTCGCTTCGATCCAGGTACCCCTCCTTGTGGTCGTGGCCGTTCGCTTCGATCCACGTACCCCTCCCTGTGGTCATGGCCGTGCGCATCGATCCACGTATCCCTCCCTGTGGTCGTGGCCTTTTGCTTCGATCCACCTACCCTCCCTTCCCGTGGTCGTGGCCGTTCGATCCACCTACCCCTCCCTGTGGTCGTGGCCTTTCGCTTCGATCCACCTACCCTCCCTTCCCGTGGTCGTGGTCGTTCCACGACCACAGGGAGGAGTACGTGGATCGAGCCGTTCGCTTCGATCCAAGTACCCCTCCCTGTGGTCGTGGCCGTTCTCTTCGATCCACCTATCCCTACTTGTGGTCGTGGCCCTTCGTCAAACGTGCATGAGTGAGTCACAACGCCGTGCAGGTGATATTTCCGCCGAGAAATGAACAGCCTAACCCGTGCCTACCTACGACACGAAGTAGGGCCTGTTCATAATCCGCGACAGCAGCGATAAGAGCGCAGCGCGCGTAGTGCGCAGAACCGGCAGGTATGAACAGGCGGCAAGAGCGATTGTCGCGACAGCGCCGGCGCTCGAGTATTTATTTATTTATTTATTTATTTATCTGCACTCAAGGTGCACATTCGACAGAACAACAAACCAACAGAACGTAAAAGCTAAGAACAGAGACACAAAATAATACAACACTATAACATAATGGGAAGAATTTTGGAGGTGATAAACCATGTGAAAGCAAACGTAGAACCAACAGAACGTAGAAACTAAGAACAGGAACACAAATTAATACAACACAATAACAAAATGGGAAGAATTTTGGAGGTGACAAACCATGTAAAAGCTATAGAGAATGCACTGCACTGGAAAAATTTTGATAAAGGAGAAAAACTGTTGAAACTCCTTGGACTGTGCTGATGCTCCCATGCTAAATTGTAGTAAAAAGCTACTAAGAAGAAACTATAAAAACTAAGAGTAAGACTGTATATTTATAGTCATAAATTGGGATGAAAGCTACACTAAGAGTAATCTGCGTAAGGTCAGCCTGGGCAACGCAACTAACCAAGGTTATTCTGGGGCGGGCCAAATAGGTGCCTCTTTGATCTGATACGAACCCCAGGCGTAAGACCCAGCCCCAAGTGGACGAAGATGAAATCTAAGCCACCTGTTGACCTTAGCAGCGTAGGAATGGCGATACAGAAATAATATGTCTGAAATTTTGTCAAAGAGAAAAACATTGGAAAATAGGAAGAGGGAAAAAATTAAATAAGGGAACGCACCGTAATTGCTAAGAGCACAGCCACAATCAGTACTTGAGAAAAAGCAAACGTGGCTACTAGAACTTAAACTAATAGAAATTAGAATTTAACGGGCACGTGGAGGTTTGAGGCTCAGTGCAGCACATTGTCTCAGCATTAACATGATTGTTATGACAAAACTCCTAAATAAGGAGGCAATAATCGTCAAAATTGACCCGCCATCAAAAGTCATTAAAACCAATTAGACTCATGAAATCAAGGTCTAGAAGTGCCCTTTTGAATTGCGCGGTGTTATTCTTCTGCATAAGATCCATCGGTAGCTTGTTGATCCACTGCGCTACTCGGAAGAAAAAAGAGTTCCTACACCTGTCGTTATAAAAACCAGCTTGCCGACTAAATCTGAAAGTATCAATATTCAAACGTGGTCTTCTAGTAGACGAAGGCTTAAAACGCCAAAACTTCGAAGGAGAAATGCGAAGCTCACCTTTGAGAACTTTGAAAGCCATTACAATATCTGCAAAAGTCCTCCTATAAAGAAGACTTTTCAATCCAAGCTCTTTCAGCCTAATGCTGTAAGAGGGCAATCCTCTAGGATAGGAAGGGTCTGGAAACGCTCTGTAGTACACTAGTCTAGTGAACATCATTTGAACCCTTTCGATTTTAAGGATGAGCTTCCTTGTATGGGGACTCCATATGTGACTGCAGTATTCCAGAATTGGTAAAACGTAAGCTTTATATAGTTTAATAAGGATGAAAACATCGGTGCTTTTCACAATTCTGAACAAGCTATGGAGGCACCGCACTGCTTTAGTAACAGTGAGGTCAATGTGGGCATCCCAGTTAAGAGAGCTGCTGACAATGACCCCTAAGTCTCGATTTTGATGAAGGACACTGGAGTCAGAAACCCCGTTTACGGAAAGGCAAAGGGGGCTATTACCTAAGGGGAGTATACAAGTTTTATCTATATTGAGCTTAAGACCCCATTGCCTAGTCCACATAGACATCCTTTCAACAGCTTTGTTTATATGAGACTCCATTTGAGTCATATTAATACTGTCAAACGCAACAAATATTTTGTAATCGTCCGCAAACGCCGAAACTTGGATAGTTTGATCAGTTTTCAAAAAAGATGGAAGATCTAAAGTATAGATGTTGAACAATAGCGGAGATAGGACAGCTCCTTGCGGGACTCCCGAAGTACAGGAATGAACCTGGGAAAACTCACCATTGCAGTGTACCACGAAGCAACGGTTGGAGAGGTACGATGTCAGCCACCTCAACAGATTTCCTCTAATTCCTATCATTTCGCACTTATGGAGGAGACTATTGTGGTTAACTGTGTCGAATGCTTTACTCAGGTCAAAGTAGACAACATTTACACTTTGCGAAGCGCAGATTGCAGTAACCCAAAAATAGTCACATTGGAGAAGTTGCAAGCAGGTTGAGGAGTTCTTTACGAAACCAAACTGTTCCGGAGGAAGCAGATTGTGTTTGTCCATCCAATCCTGAAGGCTCGTTTTTAGTATTCTTTCCATAGTCTTACACGGCGTAGGTAGAGTATGAACACTTTTCGACGTCGCGCGCTGTGTTTTAATCGATATACATGTTTTGCACGGGCTCGCTCTGTCGCGAAGTATGAATAGGCCCTTACGTACGGCGCGGAACCCCCGATGCATATGGCTCCCCGAGCGTGGTGGGAGCCATATGCGTCGCGGGTTGGGGCACCAAACACACCGGACAAGACCTTCAGATGGAGCACCTCGAGTTTAGCGCCCCGCCACAATGAGATATGTATACGGGCCCAGGTTGGCTTGAAAATGGTTTTTAAAAGGATGGTTGTCTTAAGAACTCTGTGGTCGACTAACCTAGATTGGATTCATTCTATGGTTGAATGAAGTGCTTGCGCGAATATTATTTGCTGACCTTTTACTGCTTGTTTCTTATTTTTTCTTTCCGGATGCTTTACGGACCTACCGCTGCGCTTTTCAGGACCCGTATGTGCTGATAGCGGAGCGAAAGTTGGTGGCGTCGGTGACGGTGCAGTGCGTAGCGTGCTCGGTGCAAGATCTCGCGCAGAACATGACTCCGTTTCCGCATGAGCCGGCCAGGCGGATAATGTGGGTGGATTCGATGTCTCGGCGGAGAGGGGTACGTTTGCTACTATTTCAGTTCCGCGTTATTCGCACAGTTCGTCATAAAACAGAAGGATATTACAGAACAGAATGCGGCTGCTGAACCGATTGTCTCTCGAGGGACGTCATTATATCTGCCCTCAGCATTTCCATCCAAATGCTCTTCGGTAAGTCGGTTCCATTTTCTTCGTTACGCATCGCGGCACTATTGGTGAACTACTTGCTCAGCTCGTTATTAGCGGAGGTCGAAATGAAACTCCATATGGCGACTTCTTAAGTCGCCTAAGACGCTTCTTTAAGCCGGTTTTCTTCACCTCTCAATTTTCAGGTATATACCTGGCCTTGGAATTTACAAGAAGTATTTCTTCTTACCGATTCACGATCCGAATGAGCAGATAATCACAAGAGTTCCGGAGCCTCAGGTTAGCGCATTTCTTGGACTCTCTAAGCAGAATTTTCCGCGGTTTAGTAATGGGGTATAAGTTGCTCAGTGAACTGCCCATTGAGCTGCGTACGGCAGTGTTTCACAGCAGCTGCCTTAGAAACAGCATTGTCCAACTTTGTGCTTTGAAGTGAGGAATGTAAGACGTCGTGAAAGAGTTAGCTCTTACCAGCGAATGCCGTCAGCTTTACATGGAACTTCGGATTGAGACCTATATCAGGTGAAAGAGCTCGAGACGCTGATCACAGATATGTAGACCAAATTTGCTAAATAGTTCTCCTAAGCGAGTTGTGGCCGGCGAAAGCCGCCAGTATTGCGTAATCAGAGGTGCAGTTGGCAGCGCTGACAGCAGCGGTAGCCGAACAGTGGTAGAGTGCTCTCTTCACAGGGCTGGGTCATGGGTTCGATTCCCGTTGGTAACGGCGTTTTTGCATTTTGTGACCTGTCTTCGACGAGGACCTGAAATTTCACTTTTAGCACCCTTTTGGGCGAACGGCTGTTGGCGGCTTGCATTTACTTCTACTAGTATATTCGACGTTGGAGACATGTTTCATGAAACATATTTTATTCATGGCATAAAGGAAGGTAAAAATTTTAATCAAATCAACTATACATATATATTAGGTTGTCCCATAAGTGTCCGCCGTTTTTTTCAACGATTCTTTGCAGATTTCGCCGGCGGTCTCTTGCATAGCGCTGCATAGCTATCGAAAGAGAATGATTTGTTCTATCAGAACATGTATAGCATTTCTTTTTTCATCATGAATTTTGTCAATTTTTAGGTCGTTGAAGTGAAAAGTGAAAAAGTGAAAAAGTAGCCATTTGCGCACTTGTTCTCTCCGCTTAGGTTTGTAATTTTTTGCGCAGTTTTTTATAGCACTTGGGAGACAATGTTCTGTACTACAAGAATATGTGTTGGCCCTATTTTCTCACTTGTCCTTTATTGATTTTTAGTCCATCAAATTGGGAATTCCGACTTTTCCGTCCGAATTTCTACCAAAACTTCGGTTCTGTGGTTGGACTTTTTTGCTCGGTGTTATATGTCGTTTGGAAGAGGATGTCCTGCTCAGTAAGAATTTGTGTCGCGTTTATTGGCTCACGCTGATTTCTGTCGAATATCAACAACTGAAGAAGGAGAAGGAGTTGTTGGTGAAGACGATTTTTCTCTTTTTGGCATTTTGTTGATATTCAATAGAAATCAATAAACGCGACACACATTCTTATAGAGCAAGACATCCTCTTGCGAATGACATATAGCACCAACCCAAAAAGTCCAACCACTGAGCAGGAGCTGTCGGCAAAAATAACCATCCTCCTTCGGACGTCCCAATTTGATGGCCTAAAAATCAATAAGGGACAAATGAGCACAATAGCACTAACATATATTCTTGTAGAACAGAACATTGTCTTCCAACTGCTGTAAAAAACTGCGCAAAAAATTACAAACCTAAGCGGAGAGAACAAGTGCGCAAATGGCTACTTTTTCTCTTTTTCACTTTTCACTTCAACGACCTAAAAATTGACAAATTTCATGATGAAAAAAGAAATACAATACATGCTCTGATAGAGCAAATCATTCTCTTTCGAAAGCTATGGAGCGCTATGCAGGATACCGCCGGCGAAATCTGCAGTGAATCGTTGAAAAAAATGGCGAAGACTTATGGGACAACCTAATATATCTGTTCAAATCTTCCTCAACACTGATTGAACAACACAAAAAATTTGTGAAACAAACATGCTGTTGACCAACTGTAGTCACATCCACACCCACACCTAGTCATAAACATAAACCTACGCTAAACGGCTTCTAATCTCATGCATTGTCCAGCAAGTAGGCCAGATGTTTAGCCTGCTAGATCAATTTTGAAAGCTTCGATGTGCCATTGATTTCTCTTCATTCGCTATACCTTCTTCCCCGCACGGGTAGTCTCCATCTGCTCTCTGAATTCGGATCGCCCGTGGATAGCACTATGGCCACACGCGAAGAAAGGATGATTGCCGCCAGGTTCGCTACCATTCTACGACAGGATGCTGCAACACTCGTAGAAATGGAGACGGATGAAGATTTGCTTGCGGGCGATTCCACTGATAACGACTCCGACTGGACTACAATGATGACGAGGGTGGAAGCACCACGAGTGGGAACGAACTTTACTTTGGCATCTCAGCTATAAGTCCCGACCAGGTGCGATTGCAACCTACATATAGTCTCTACA
Organism: Heligmosomoides polygyrus polygyrus; assembly: GCA_947396885.1. NCBI lineage: Eukaryota > Metazoa > Nematoda > Chromadorea > Rhabditida > Heligmosomidae > Heligmosomoides > Heligmosomoides polygyrus. The sequence goes on along the minus strand of OX377204.1, from coordinate 102,295,690 downwards.
CATAATGCCAATTTTCAGTCAACTTCCTTTATGTCATGAATAAAATATGTTTCATGAAACATGTCTCCAACGTTGAATATACTAGTAGAGGTAAATGCACGCCGCCATCAGCCGTTCGCTCAAAAGGGTGCTAAAAATGAGATCATAGGTCCTCGTCGAACAAGGTCACAAAATGCAAAAACGCAGTCACCAACGGGAATCCCACCCATGACCCCAATCCTGTGAAGCGAGCACTCTACCACTGTGCCGCTACCGCTGCTGTCAGCGCTGCCAACTGCACCTCTGATTACGCAACACTGGCGGCTTTCGCTGGCCACAACTCGCTTAGGAAAAACATTTAGCAAATTTGGTCTACATACCTGTGATCAGCGTCTCGAGCTCTTTCACCTGATATAGATCTCAATCCGAAGTTCCATGGGAAGCTGACGGCATTTCCTGGTTATTAGTGGTCAGGCGCACTTAGGGCGAATGCTCTCAATGGTCTCAAGACATGAATAATCCTCAGCGAGCTGGAGAGAGCGATTTCATTCAGTTAACTGGTTTAAGCAGCGCCGGACTTTTAGTCACTTTTGGAGCTCGCTTGCGTCCCAACCACACATTCCTAGGTCGTTAGATCCTGTAAGTCGTTAGTTCAAGGTTGATATCGTATAACCCTGCAGGAAAGCCTCTTATTCCATCTCTTGGAATGCAAATTTGGATGTGTGCTTGTACACCGTAAGGATCCGATGCCACAATGCTCGCTAGGACCTCACATAGGTAGACAAGAGGCGCTGCATCAGTGGAACCATGGGCCAGGGAACGGCGGAATTTCTGTTTTCTCAGAAAATGGCCAAAAATTGTCCAGAAAACAGAAAATAGAGCTGCGAATAAAGTGATGTCATAAAAATCCAAAAGTATAGAACAATCATGCGTTTCATTCGAAAATAATATTCCAAGAGTATTTTAAATCGCAAGCATGTGGCGTTCATTTATTTATTTATTTATACGTGAAATTCACGCATAAATAAACATAAACAATTCATGAGGTTACTAAGAGAAATGCTAACAAAAAAAAATCTCACAAAGAGAATGTGGTGAACAAGAAGATTGATTGAACATAGATAAAAAGGTAAGCAATTAAGCGCTTCGGAAATGTCTGTATAGAAGCCTTATGGATGTGCTTAATCTGCTATGCTTTGCTTATGGATGCTTGATATTTATGGATGTGCTCGTGTAGAAATTGCGCTATGCACCCATGAACTATGCCGCTTTTTTTGTTTGATTGATTGCGTAAATGCAGCTGACATGGAGCAGTCCCCTCATAGGAGCATTTCGGATCTATCCTAGTCCGGGGGGGGGCACATAATTAAAAAGTAGGTAACAAAATGAACTGAGACTTACCGTGGGGCTCCTAGGGAACGAGCTAGAACCTAAAAGAAATCAAAGACGAATGAACAAACAAAAAATAAATAAATATCGCCGCTTGCCTACCGCCGGCTGACATGTTATAACCAGGATCTAACATGGTGAGGAGGGCACACAACTTGCCTGCTTACAACGGCAACATATGTATTTTTTTCGTTTTTTTTTTCTTTGCGACTTTTCTTGTTTAGGTCTCATGTTGTTCTGTAGGTGTTCGGTAAGTCTCAAGTGGATTTTTTACATGTAATACTTTGTAGTTATGTGGCCCCCCGGACTAGGATAGATCCGGCATTTCTCGACTTTCATAATTCGGCTTCGATTTTTTTTTCAATTTCGACGGCAGTTTGGACCATATGCGATTACTTGCAAATTTATATTAAGTTACAAAGTCAGCAGTCTGAGGGCATTTAATTATCCATTAACCAACCGTTTGTCCTAGAGTAACTGTAGGTTGGAATATGCTCCACCTCCGGTTTGAAAGATGGAAAATATTTGCTGGTCTCAGTTCCCAACTTTCACCTCCTGCAGAGCGTTTGGCGAACATCTGGTTTTCCGACTCTGAACCTTACCTGTTGTTGGTTGTCAAAAACTGGTAAGAGGCAGAAAGATTTTAGTCCTATTTGATTGCGCTGATGTAGTGATACATGAAAATTTTCACGTAATAATATCAAGTAAAACCGCTTGTCCACTACCACGCTTTCTGATCATACAAAAACAATTGCTGCTGAACAAACTTTGGATTGAATGAGTAGTTGGTACGGTAATTTCAAAATTTTCTGTTTTCTGGGAAAGTTTTGAGAATTTCTGTCCACCCCTGATCGATACAATAGCACCGTCCAGCAGCGACTAGCCCAAGATGGCGATGAGCAGCGGTGGCGACTGATGATGCCTGCGCGGGAAGGCGGCTAGAGAGCAGGGTCGCTGACTTAAGGCCCCCACAGAGTTCTGCGGCAACGCCGCTCGCCGCTATGGTTACGGATAGGGCAGGGAAGCCGCCGGCGGCGAGCTCTGCGTCTCTGCCCTATGGTGAAGCATAGTGCCGCGGTGCTGCCGCAGAACTCTGTGGGGGCCTTTACCGCATGCTTGTCGACGGGGAGCCGCGCGATTCTCGCACTAGTATGTCCGTGAAAGTGTCGCGGAGAAAGTCACAACAGCGTCGTTATTAGGGACAGCTCTTCGACGGGAGGTGCACCCGCTGTTCTAAGTAGCGTGAAATTATGTTTTGCGTCTCAAAGGTCTCTAAGGCCCCGTTTATACTTCCGACGCCGAGCGACGCGACGGCATGTAAAGTGGCCAAATCGATCGATCGCGCCGCTCAATAAATACAGCCGCTACATAGCGTTGCGTCGCTCGGCGTCGAAGTATAAACGGGGTCTAAGGGCCTGTTCACACTTCAGGACAAGAGCGACTAGTCGCCCATGCAAAACATGCATATCGATTAAAACCGAGCTCGAAAAGTGTTCATACTCGAGCGCCGGCGCTGTCGCTCCCGTCGCTCTTGTCGCTCTTGCCGCCTGTTAATACTTGCCGGTTCTGCGCACCCCGCGCGCGCTGCGCTTTCGCCGCTTTCGTCGCTTGCGGAAATATGCAAATCGATTAAAACCGAGCGCGCGCCGCCGAAAAGTGTTCACACTCGAGCGGCGGCGCTGTCGCTCCAATCGCCTGTTCATACTTGCGCGCTGCTCTCTCGTCGCTGTTGTTGCGAAGTATGTACAGACCCTAAGGCAGCCGTTAGACTCTCGGTGAAGCCTAGGGGTTGGTGGGTGGGTGAGCAAGGGGGATGAAAGGAAGATTGCATGCCCGCGACGAGGGGAGTGGCCATATTTTGTACCTCCTGACCGGTTCCCGTCATTAGGGGCTTGATTAAACCTGTCTTGCGCGGTACGACGGCTCGGAAGCATCGGTATCGAATGCTCGATCGATATTGATGGCTCTTATACCGCTGTAAAGGTGGTTCAAGTGCCGACATAAGCCGTTAGGCCGCGTTTATACTTCGACGCAGAACGAGGCGAGGTCATTTACAGCGGCCAAATTGGTCGAGTGATGCGCCCGATTAATTTCGCCACTATGCATGCCATCGTGTCGCTGGGCGCCGAAGTATGAACGAGGCTTTATAGCTTGTGATGGACCCCGAATCGTTGCGAAATTCGGGTACACAGCGGTGTGTAGGGTTTCTCGACGTCTGGCTCACTGACCTCGAATTGAAATAACCCTTTGTTAGTTTAGGCGAGACTAGAACTGTGGATCGTTTAGGGTTTGGATCACAGTCGAGAGTTTTCCCCGACTGTGCTATATGCCTAAAGTTTGCATCATAACCTGATGTAGAAAGTACGTTTTAGGAGGACCCCTACGTTCCGCTTCTAATTGATGGGTTCGATAACGATAAGGTGCAGTGGACCCTCGACTACGACAAGGTGACGAGTCTCGTTGGAGAAGTGGACGAGGACATGATCGATGAGGAACATAACTCCCAGATGACTTCGTCGTACTCACACCAGCAGGACCAGCAGCAGGATGAGGTGATTTTGCTCGCTCTCAGTACTACCATAGTAACTGCTAACTGAGCATCTCAACGACACTCATTCTAGGACTGTCAGCAGCTCGTGATGGATGGCGAGGTGAGCTACTGCTACGAAGACGAGGTTGGAGATGCTGAAGACGCGGAGGGTGAACTGATCGCAGACGGAGAAGCAGCTCACATCGATGTCGAAGGGTTGCCGGCGGCTGAAAGGGAAGAAGTGGTCGTGACTGGGAGTCTAACCTGAACGCATTCTCCGCCTGATCGTTGTGGCAAGGGCTGTTAAGCCGTTGTGTTCCATGTAGAGCACGTTGTTACTAATCAGTGATTGATAAGGGTCTCATACTCAGAGCAGCTGTGTGCTGTTGTGTTGATTGTCGTTATTGTTGTACTGCTCCACCATCAAGTTGCTTTGTTAGATGTTCTACATATATGTGAGTAAATGTGAATAATCAATTTGTCCATGTTACGCACACGTCAACAGGCGTTTAGATTTTTTACGACTGGTTTTTCCCGTTTTTTTTGCTGAAAATCGGTTGAGATAAGTATTTCTCACATACTATCAAGGGGGGGGGGGGGGCAAAAGTAATGAAACACCCCACGCCATGTCCATATATCTCGTGGCTGGAGTCTGGTTTCGTGCTTATCGTATTTGTATGCTTGTATGCTACCTACGGAAGCCCATCTGAGAAGTTACCACTTCCGCCCTTTCCAGAAGCATGCCAAAAACCCCAGCCTGTCTCATGCCGAAACCCCGGTCTGACGAGTCGACCTGTGTCGCGCAAATCTCGCCCAATTCCCAACCCCGAGCAGCCTGGGCTCAATGTTCACGCAAGGTGAGAAGTACGTCTTCTACCTTAACCCTGCCAAGCAGCGAGTCTGGGTGAGGCCTGGTGACCTGTTACCGACCTTCGTTCGGCGGGATGTTCACGGCGAGAAGCACCTTTGGAGCTCTTGGGTCTGCGCCCATGGATCGGTTTACAGGAAGCTGTTTCCCAAGAGCACTACGATGAACTCCAAGGCCATGGTGAACGAAATAGAAGAGATGGGCCGGCGACTCGCTCTTATTCATTCGCAGCGCTTCAAGAAGGTTCTCCTCTTCGACAACGCCGCACCCCATCGGGAACAAGTAACCACGGTTAAGCTTGGCCAGCTGGGCTATGTTCACATGCCTCACCATCCGTATTCGCCGGACATTTCTCAATGCGACTACAGGCCCATGCACACTTCTGCGACACCGCAGCGCGGCAAGTGGGGCGACGGCTACCTCCGCGAAATCCGGCGGGCGCGTTAGAGCACCGTTTTAGGCAACGGGGCCGACATCCCCGTGGATGCCGCGCCCCGAGGAATGGTATGAACCATTCCAGCTTGCGGCACTCAGCGTGGCCTCGCCTGCGATAACCGCCGCGACAGTCGCAATAGTGTGCATGCCCCTCCCTGCGGCACGTGTCGCAGTGTCGCGCGACGGCCGTCGCGGCTCTATGCTTCACCATGGCCGCGCCGCGCTGTCGCAGAAGTGTGCATGGGCCTTACCACTATTTCTTGAGCCTATAGGACTTCCTGATCGGAAGGGACACAAGAACCCAAGCAGTGCTTGACAACCATATCGTGCAGTTGATCAACACCAGGCCCAAGCAGTTCTGGAAGGATGAGATCAGGAAGTTGGCTGAGCGATGGCAGCAAGGTCAATGCCCTTAATGGCAAATACACTTCTCAGCATCGTTGAGTTGTAAATGAGTTATAAAGAGATAAAGATTTTTTTCAATTTGTCTCATTACTTTTGCCCCCACCCCCCCCCCCCCCCTAATAGTCACTCACTAATCATGCCTTTGGCCCTGTTTATACTTCCGACGCTGAGCGACGCAATGACGTATAGCAGTCAATTTGGTTTATATAAATGGTATTGCATCGCTTCGCGCGGCGGCGGGGGAGTATAAACGATGCTTTAGACATAGTCGTAAAGTGCGGCCGACGTAGAGGAATCTTTATTGTAGCAGTGAAAATTCTTCTGCTGAAAGCTGTGCACTCTGAGTTCGGACTCGTCCAGGTGCAGAAGACCTTTTTGCGATGTGATGTAGTTCTGAACCGCCACGATATGAAGGACGTTCTTTGATTCGGCGGTCTTTACCCGTCCGTCCGTGTCCCAATCTGTGTTTCTGGGGCAAGAGACCGGATAGAAGAAGCGGTTTGATCAGTTTCTGACCGGACACCTTTCTACGCTTTGCGCACTCCTACACGATCAGTGGTGTCCTTGATCTAGAATTCTGGCCGAATTCGCCTGCACTACGTAAACATTCACAGCGGCGCAGTATAGATCTGTTCTTCTCCGGTCTGTTTCTTCTATATTGGTGAACGAATTTTTCTGTAGTAAGTGCGTATGTGAGCGTTTTGACCACGTTTTGAGATAGTTTGTGTTCGATTAGAAGAAGAAGAAGAAGAGAGTTTTCATTAGCCAAGAGCATGGTGCAGTATAACATTTTGACGAAACATGACGTACACTGGACATTCTAAAGAAGGTCGTTTCATGTTTCAAATCCTTGGTTCTATTGGTATTGGTTTCTTTTTTAGTCCTTAGTACTTCCTTCCAAATGAATCGAATTATTAGCCTTATCAATATCAGAGAATTAAGTGAAACTGATCTCGAAATTATTCGAATGTAACAAATATCCTTGAGACAAAAGCACAAAATGCCCTACTTATGATCACCGAGGTTTCTTTCGTGGGACGTAGCAAATACATAGTCTGGGGATTTACCAAAATCACCATAGCAAGGGAGTCTGTACTTCTCATCCGATCTTTTAACGAGCTGTTTCTTTCGTAGAAGCACAGTGATTACTAAAATACGGCTGGATAACGGGAAGGATGTTAGGAGGTTAGTGTGGCGACAAAATGCCGCGAAGCCTGTTCATAGTCTGCGACGGCGGCGATCGCTCGTTGCCGTCGTGGACCGCGATCAGCGACGAAGCGACGTCGCTTTCCATGTCATAAGGGCATCTAAGGGTCCCACACCTGTCATGTCCGTGTTTGGGTCGCAGTCGCACGAGACGCCAGCTGTGGGTCTGTTCATACTTCGCGACAAGAGCGACTTGTCGCCCGTGCAAAATATGCATATCGATTAAAACCGAGCGCGCGCCGCCGAAAAGTGTTCATACTCGAGCGCCGGCGCTGTCGCTTCAGTCGCTCTTGTCGCTACACATGCCACGCTCGCCACGCGCGCTGTGCTCGCTACGCTCTCGTCGCTCCCGTCGCCCGTACAGAACATGCCAATCGATTAAAACAGAGCGCGCGCCACCGAAAGGTGTTCATACTCGAGCGCCGGCGTTGTCGCTGCAGCCGCTCCTGTCGCTCTAGTCGCTCTATATACAATTCAAATCAGTTTCCTTAAGCCTCAAGTGGCTGGTGTGGTCATCCCGGATACGGGTGAGTGCTGATCGGTCCCTCGAGGTGTGGATGTTGCGTTCGATCAAACGGCGCCGGTGGTGTAAAGGCGTAGAGCATTCCGGCCCGATCAGAGGGAGGTGCGGGTTCGAGTCCCGCCTGGCGCTAGAAGTTTTGATTAGAAGGATCGTTCTCGATTGGATGGCGCAGAGGGATGGTCCGTCTGGCTGGCTGGCTGGCTGGCTTTCGTGCTGCTGCCTCGACCACGCTACACGTCTCTCTCGCATCGACGAGTTAGTACCAGACTTGTCTGGGGGAATAAAACACTTAAGTTGTCCATCGGCTAACCACCACAGGTCATTATATAGTCCAGACACGCATTCAGATAGCCTTCAGAAGGCATCCTTCAAAAGTAGAATGCGTGACGCATCTCAACTAGAGATTGATTAACAACCCGGGCTTTATGCTTCTTATGGTCCCATACCTTACCAATGAGCAGTTTTTAGCTATGAATTAACGAAGCGTGTTCGAAAAAAGGCGGACTCTTCTTTAAGCTAAGATTTGCTCCGAAAAACCTGCGGAAAGCTGCTTTAAATCACATTTCCTTTTGCGCTCTCGTTCTTCAACTGTTCGGCGTGCTTGACCATCGTTCCTACTGATCTCCGTGGTGCGCCGAAGTGGCTCAGAGATTTCCTACTGAAGGTATTCTTAAGGCAGTGTCGAGTTCTGATTCTGCTTCTGATAAACAAGGTTAGCTCTTCGGTAAGTCGTTAATGCGATGAAGAGTGTCCTCGAGAGCGATCCAGCTGACTGAACCTGTTCAGTGCCCGCTGCGAGCTAAGCGGGTGTTGGTACTGGTTGTTTGCAGGCGCAGCACAGGCTGTTATCGAGACACACGCGTGGTTCAGAACGCAGGCGATAGGCGCCAGCCGGAGCGCTCTTCAAGTCGAATTTCCTTCGTTTTTCCTCGCTCGCCGCCGTGCCCAACTGTCCACACATGCCGCTGCGGTCCGTTTCCTGTCGGCTAGGGAACAGCTGATCGATCGCCTGCAGTGCAGACCCAACGGTCTCGAAGTGTTCGCCCGCGCGCTGAGGCTAATTAAAGCCGCAGGCCGAGCTGAGTCCCTTCATCCTTCGGGCCTCCGCCGTCTCAGCTAGGTCACTACCATGCGTATGCTCACGCCAGATGTGTTGAATCGCGCCGCGACGGCTACAAAAACGGGTGAATCGACTGTTTTATTCCTGACTCATTGCATGTTGTTCGCTACGTTGTTTCTCCCACGTGTCTGACTCATCAACAGCGCTTCTTTCCCGTCATCTTGGATTCGTTCAGGTTCTCCAGGAATGGCCTTCACGTTTGCTGCCTTCGCATACCTGATCGCTTTGATCGCAGTCGCGTTCTGCATATTCTTCGCCATCTATACGGTAAGCAAAGCAGTCCTGGGGCCGGATTCATCAACGACTAACCCACGGGTATAGGGGTAGAGATACCCGCGATGGAGCCTGCGTCTCTTTACCTTATCTTTACCTGACTCTTATCTTATCTCTACGCCTTATACCCCACATACCCACGGTTTAATTGTTAACGATTCCGGCCCCTGGACTATTTTCCCGGTAAAAGTCGAGAAAATGATGTTTTGGAGGTGATTTGCATCGATGAGTTGAAGACGGACTACAAGAATCCGATAGAGCAGTGCAGGAACTTGAATCAGGTAGGTGTACAACATCGACTCTTCTTCCCTTTTCTTGAGTTAAACGCTATGACAAGTCACGTTTCAGCTCATCTTGCCCGAGTATGCCATTCAAATCACGTATACGGTGCTGTTTATACTCAGCTGGCAACTATTTGGTATACTAATGAATCTTCCTCTCTCTTTCTACCATATCGCCACGTGAGTGAAGTTTTCCTTCCCCATTTTATTAGTCACATTTCCTATCTGTTTGCCTTTTCTTCGCTTTTTTCTTATTTTTTGTTTGCTGCGAGGCCGAAATAGAGACCAGTATGGTAAATCCGAGCACAAATTAGAAAAAAATCTTCACGACCATATCCGTGCCAGAGTGCTCCAATGGATCCTCCTTACTCGAGGGACACGAATAGCGTCATATGGATCGTTTAGAACTTAGAAGCTAAACCTCTCTACCAAATCAACGCCGAATTGGGCAAGCGTATTACTCACTTACATACTTATGGCCCATCTTCACTGGTTGACCTGCACATATCTTCGCAGGACAGTCGAGCCGAATAGGTTTGCTCGGGGGTCGGGGTCAGTCAGTAGGCCTGTAGCCCCCTGGAGAGATCCGAACCCGGCTCATGCAGCACTTCGGCTCCTACTCAGCTTGTATTTTTCTTATTGTTACATTCGAGGTACACAGGGCGAGGAGATGTTAGTGAGTTGGTAGCCTTCCAGTTGAATGCCTTCTCCTGCGCAGTATACGTACTTCAGGAGCAGTGTCTTTCTCTGGTGGATTAACAGTTCCACCCTTTTCCCTGCATCGTTTAACTCAGCAAGCATAGCCTCTGCTTCAGCAATAAAGCTCGAAAACAGCGCGATATCGTTCTTAAATAAAGAAGGACTTGAGATGAATCTTCCATCCACATACATGCCCTTTTCGTCCCAGACGACCTCATTATCCAAATCAGTTTCTTTAAGCCTCAATTGGCTAGTATCGAGGTTGTAAGCTGGCACAACGATGTTTTGTTGCGATCAAAACTTCTAGCGCCAGGCGGGACTCGAACCCGCACCTCCCTCTGACCGAGCGGGAATGCTCTACGCCATTACACCACCGGCGCCGGTTGATCGAACGCAGCATCCGCCAATTGAGGCTTAAAGAAACTGATTTGAATTGTTTCTATCAATACCATCAGCTTAACTGGTCTCATGCTGATATCAGCGGCCAGCCCATCCCGGATACGGGTGGGTGCTGATCGGTCCCACGAGGTGCGGATGTTGCGTTCGATCAACCGGCGCCGGTGGTGTAATGGCGTAGAGCATTCACGCCCGGTCAGAGGGAGGTGCGGGTTCGAGTCCCGCCTGGTGCTAGAAGTTTTGATCGCAACAAAACATCGTTGTGCCAGCTTACGACCTCATTATCCTCTGCAGCGCTGCGGTGAACGCTGCAGCAACACCGTGCTGGCTGTGTCGACCCCTTCCCAATGGGAATGCTAAGAGAGCAGCGAAGCAGCTACATTCTCGTATTGAATACGTCGCAGTCGAGACAGAATGACGTTTGTTTCAACGCTGCCAAACGCCTTCTCGTGCTCGACGCAGGCCCCACAAGCGTCAATGATCCTCCGGACGGTCTGGATATGATCCATGCAGCTGAGTCCCTTGCCAAATCCATCCTGCTTTAGAGGTTCTGCTTCATGCGCTGTCTTCGATATGCGCGACAGAATAATCTTCGTAAACAGCTTGTGAAGCACACGGGTTCCTTCGGGGATCGTAGTTCCTATACATGTTGGAGCGCTTCTGCTCTAAGCGTACAAACAGCTATCGCAGCTCTGAGAATTACGATCCGTAGTCGATCGGCATGTCGTCCATGCGTCCTTGGCCGTGGTGTTCGAGCGCTGTTTTTTGGTTGAGTTTGCGACGACAGTCCACACTACATGGGTGGCATCTACGTTTCTGAACAAAACCAATAGAAATTGCGTAAATGGTTCGTTTTCGAATCTATAAGGCCCCTGTCCAGTCAACTTTGGACGTTTTGGACCGAGTGTTTGTCAGCGTATTGCACTAGGAAGCACCATGGCTGTTCAGTGGCTATTGTGTGGAGTTACGTCGATTCCATATTGTCTGATCGTTACCACATTAAAGTGCAGCCGCAGCGAATCCACCAGCTAGAGGATCGCCAGAGCGGTGTTCGGATCTAGGAAAACGACCACAATAGCTGCGTTGCCTATTACTATAGAAGCTGTGGAAAATCAGAATTGCAGTCCCCCATTCGCCGTTCTGAAATATGTTGAGGACGAAATTCCTTTGTTGGCGTAGCGTGTAGGGTGCTGCTCCACTAGCGAGCTGTCATGGCTTCAGTTCCTGCGTTGGACAGTTGTTTTCTCTATTGTAGTCATAGGGCGCGTGTAGCGCAGTCGAATGAGGCGCCGACTGCCGCGTGCACCCGATACCAGGTTCTTGGTTCGGATTTCCCGCCCAGACCAACCAAGCCCTCCATCCCTCCAGTGTCGGTGAATTGGTACCAGACTTGTCTGGGAAGGATAGAGCGCTGACTCGTTCATCGGCTGGCCACCGCAAGTCATGGTATGACCAAATACGCATTGAAATCGCCCCCACGATATCCCGCAGAAGTAGAATGTGTGGCGCATCCCAGAAGGGATTGAGTAACGCCATCCTTTATCCTTTATCCTTTACTGTAGTCATCATGCTGAAGCAGCGTAGAAGCGTCCTCCGCCAGGATCTTTCGAGTTAATACGAATCAAGACAAAAGGGAAAGCGAACAGCTGACGGATCTTAGTGACCTTCCTTGGTGATTTCATAACTTTAGAAGACCTTATCCAATCCACGGTGAAGAATTTCTTTGCATTTGACTTCCATTTATCACACGAATAACTTCTCGTGTGTGTCCAACGGAGAGTGAACGTTAATGAGTCCGAATGGCGTTCGTATGTGAACGATAAAGTTCTCTATGTTGTTTTCGACTTTCTATGGAATCGGATGTAGGAGAACGGTATCAATTGCGTTCTCACACAGATTTTCACCAATGTGGCCTGCCGAACAAGTCTTCTTGAAGAGTGTAGCCCTTGACAAGTAATGCAATTCAGGAACGAGATTTTCGAGATTGCACCTAAATCTTCACTCAAGGCGAGAAGTTACTATTAAGTTGTCCCATAGGTCCCCGCCATGTTTTTCAATGATTCATTGCGAATTTCGCCGGCGGTCTCTTGCATAGCGCTGCATAGCTTTCGAAAGAGAATGATTTGCTCTATCAGAGCATGTATTGCGTTTGCTTTTTCATAATGAATTTTGTCAATTTTTAGGTCGTTGAAGTGAAAAGTGAAAAAGTGGCCATCTGCGCAGTTGTTCTCTTCGCTTAGGCCTGGAATTTTTGCGCAGTTGTTCATAGCATTTGCGAGAAAGTGTTCTATGCTACCAGAATACGTGTTGGTCCTATTTGTTCACCTGTCCTTTAATTTTTAGGCCATCAAATTGGGAATCCGACTTTTCCGTCCGAATTTTTACCAAAACTCCGGTTCTGTGGCTCGACTTTTTTGCTTGGTATTATACGCCGTTCAGAAGAGGATGTCTTGCTCAATAAGAATTCGTGTCGCGTTTATTGGCTCATGCTGACTTCTGTCGAATATCAGCAACTGAACAAGGAGAAGGAGTTGTTGATGAAGATGATTTTTCTCTTTGGAATTTTGTTGATATTCGACAGAAATTAGCATGAGCCAATAAACGCGACACAAATTCTTATTGAGCAAGACATTCTCTTTCGACCGATATATAACACCGAGCAAAAAAGTCCCACCACAGAGCAGGAGCTGTCGGTAAAAATAGATCTTCTACTTCGGAGGTCCTAATTTGATGGGCTAAAAATTAAAGGACAGGTGAGCAAATAGGACTAACATGTATTCCTGTAGTACAGGACATTGTCTTCCAAATGCTATAAAAAATGCGCAAAAAATTCCAAACCTAAGAGGAGAGAACAACTGCGCGGATTGCCACTTTTTCACTTTTCACTTTAAAGACCTAAAAATTGACAAAATTCAAGACGAAAAAAGAAATGCAATACATGATCTGATAGAGCAAATCATTCTCTGTCGAAAGTTGTTTAGCGCTATGCAAGAGTCCGCCGGCGAAGTCTGCAGTGAATCGTTGAAAAAAAAAACGGCGAACACTTATGGGACAACCTAATAGTATGATAAATGGCAGTCATATGCAACAACATCCCCCACTACTGCTTTAATAAGAACATCTGAAGAGTTATGACATCATTGAAGAGTCGTTAGATGCTACCTCTGCTTCCTCTTGAATGGTATTACTTGGGAAAGTTTTCGGGATAGAAACTTCTGCGCTCTGGTTCAGCAGAATGGCTACAATACTGCACAATAACTGCCCGAAGGAGGAACTGAACTCATAACATCCGCTTGTGGTGCATATGCCCTATGCGCTCCCCGACCAAGCCTACCGCGGCCCATGACTGCATCGCTGAGGCGACCCGGTACTTTGGAATTTCGCACGCAACTCGGTGGTCAGCTGTAATTCTAGGCCTCCTCTATTTCAGTTGTGGGTAATCCAGTCATGGTGGTCGTGCACCAAAGGTCCATCTCTTTTCTGGCCATTCCCTTTAAGCGTGCTCTAGTTTGAATTAAGGTGTCACATGCCACAGAAGCCTAGGAGTTATCGCAATTGGCCCAGCGTTTTGCCTTGCCAATATTTATTTATTTGTTTGTTTGTTTATTTATTTATTCGTGACGTAGATCGAAAGCCACGTGGTACAGAGACAACGAGACATTAAGTTCAGTCAACAAAGTCGCACCAAGAACAGAAACAACGAAAAATGATAAAGAATGAAAGTATAATATAGAACAAGGACTACAAATCAGGATTAAAACCTCAGGGGACCACTGCAAAAGCAATTTTAGTGACCCTTCTCTTCGTAGAGTTAAGGAAGCCCTCGTTAATTATTTTATTGAGCAATGGAACTACTCCTTAATGAAAAGAATTTGCCCGAACCACCTAGAAGACGGAGCCCAGATTTTGATACTATAGAACCTCACTTCAGGATTTAGCCACCGAGAAGAGTCTGCTTGGGCAAAATGAGGCTCTTCCAGTAAGAATCTTGAAGGCCATAACCATTCATTGTCATTCCGTTTTCTTCTGCACTGCAAACTGGATAAAGGATAAAGGACGGCGTTACTCAATCCCTTCTGGGATGCGCCAGCGCATTCTACTTCTACGGGATGTCGTGGAGGCGAAATGAATGCGTATTTGGCCAATTTGGCCATACAATGACTTGTGGTGGCCAGCCGATGAACAAGTCAGCGCTCTATCCTTCCCAGACAAGTCTGGTACCAATTCACCGACCCCAGAGGGATGGAAGGCTTGGTTGGCCTAGGCGGGAAATCCGAACCAGGATCCTGGTATCGGGTGCACGCGGCAGTGGCGCCTCCTCCGACTGCACTACACGCGCCCGTAAACCCAAGGTTTAATTACCCAAGTTTGAGGTAAACTGGATAAGCCAAAGAAAATCTATTCTAGTCGGTGGGGGGGGGGAGGGGCACATAACTAAAAATTATACAACAAATTGACTTGGGATTCATGGAGCGGGTTCTAGAGGACAAGTTGTAAAGCTATGTGCGCCCCTCACCATTACAGATCCTGGGTATAACATGTCAGGCGGCGGTCAGCTGTGTTTGAATGCGCTTTGCCCGCCAAGTTGTCTTGAGAACCGCGGTTGTTTTTTTTTTTGGTTTTTGCTTTTTTGTTCGTTTCGTTCTTTGTTTTTAGGTCCTATTCTGTTCTCTTCAATCCGCTCTATGAGTGTCAAGTCAATTTGTTACATAATTTTTAATTCTGTGTCCACCCCCCCCCCCTACTAGGATAAATCAGCCAAACATTCGGCGTATTGCAACTCCGCCAGGAATCAGGAATGCCAGGGAAGGAAGAATGTTTCAATATGTCCTCATCCTATGTGTCCTTGATGCGATCTGAGTTTAGGTTGCGCATAGGTTGTCTAGCTATTCTTTCTCTATTCTTCCATTAGCTGAGACATAACAATTCTTGGGTCTATCCTAGTCGGGGGAGGGGTCCACGCAACTGAAATTACGCAACAAATTGGCTTGAGACTTACCGAGCGGCTTCCTAGAGAACACGATAGGACCTAAAACAAACAAAAAACGAATGGACAAACAAAAAAATTAAATCACCGCGGTTTTACAACTGTGTCGGCGGGCAAAGAGCGACGCAATGGAGGCACGCCGCGTGCTGACCACCGCCTGACATGTTATAACCAGGATCTAACATGGTGAGAATGGCACATAAAGCCACATGCCGCCTACTGACCGCCGCCTGACATGTTATAACCAGGATATTACATGGTGAGGATGGCACGTAACTTTGCCTGCTTACAACCGCGGCTAAAACAAATGTAATTTTTCGTTTTTTTTTCTTCGTGAATTTTTCTAGTTTAGGTCCTATCTTGTTTTCTAGAAGGCGCTCGGTAAGTCTCAAGTAATTTTTGGCTGCCCGCCCCCCCCCCGACTAGGATAGATCCGAATTCTTCGCATACCTACGTTTCTTTTACTTAATCGAGAGCTGTTAAACATCACCAGAACACTGTCAAAAGAACCTCAATTGGAGACGTTCCCGAATTCCAGGTATATGCGCCGTCCTGTGATGTCTGGTCCGGGTATCTACGATCCGACGACGATTCTGCACAGCAGCCACCTGAGTGCTGCGCTCCGTGCCAGCTGGGCTAAGCTGGCATTCTATCTGTTGTCCTTCTTCTACTACTTATACGCGTGAGTGTCGTCACAGTTTAGGAGTTCTGGCATCGCTTCACCATGCACAATTGTCCAACTTTCCAGTCTGATCTACACGCTGGTGACGTCCAGCGCCTGAACCCACCCGGAAGGTCTGCTGCGGGAGCGTTTGCTCGCCGCCGTCTCTCGAACTTTGCCCAAGATATCGATCTGGAAACGTTGTTCTATTCTTAATGTATACTTGTGATGATGATGATGAGTAGATTTCGCCTACCGACGAGTTCATATTTGTGCATGCCATGTCGTTCCATCCCAGTACTCTTGTGTGTGTCTGCTGTTCGTTCGTTTCTTTTGTTTTCAATGTTATAAATCGTCTATTCATAGTCGACTGTTGGTTTGCTATCAGGGCTTTGATGTGCCGAATACTACGGAAACGATCGATGATCGCGGAGAATGCGTAGAGTTGCTGGAGCATGCCCAGGAGATCGTCTCCATTTGTGTTCTTGACGCGTGCCAGAGTGCTCCAGGCATTACGACATTCCATTAAAGGTTAGCATAATCTCTTAAGCTTTTCTGTCTAGTGGGAACTTCGACCTTGTGCTTCTCTAAGGAAGAGTTGAACATATAACACTGATCATTGAGAAAAAAGGCACTTTTAACTTTACGCAATTCATGGAAAGAATCGCTTTTGTCAATCTTTAAAAACAGCTTTTTTTATTCTTTCGTGATCAACTGATTTTGCGTCTCTTTTGGTTCAATAAGTGTTCTTTCCTTTTACTAATCTTCAGAAAGCCAGCTTCTGCTGTGACCTTCGTGCTCGATCGATTTTGTGGCACTTCTGGCTCAATAAATGTTCTGTGGTCTATAGGGAACACAAGAAATTGACCAAATTGGGGTTGATTACCTCTTAATATCTGACTTTGCAAAATTGTCCTTGAAGCGAAAGACGCAAATAGTGCTACAAAAGACGCAAATAGTGCTGACCTTCACAAATCGAGGCCTCACTCAGAACGCGCTCCACAGACAACTGCTGCGCCAATCGCAATGAATTTTTCAAATTCTTCGTGTGGGCACCTTCCGATAATCTTTTGGAGGGCCTGTATTCCATCACTAGTGTCTAGCTCACTACTACTGAGTCATCGAAAGTTTTCCATTGACTTCTTACGATTAGGGTGTCGAAGTTATCTGACCAGACATTTCTTCGTCGTCATTAGACTTAATTTTCGGATCTATCCTAGTCCGGGGGGGGGCACATAACTAAAAAGTATTATATGTGACAAATTCACTCAAGACATACAGAGCGGCTCCTACAGAACAACACTGGACCTAAACAAGAAAAAGTCACAAAGAAAAAACGAAAAAATTGCATTTGTTACGGTTGTAAGAAGGCAAAGTTGTATGCCCTCGTCACCATGTTAGATCCTGGTTATAACATGTCAAGTCAGCTCGCGGCATGACTCTATTCCGTCGCTCTTTGCCCGCCGAGACGATTGTAAACCGCGACGATTTTTTTTTGTTTGTTCGTTCGTTTTTGGTTTCTTTTAGGCTAGGTTTCGTTCTCTAGGAGCCGCTCGGTAAGTATTAATTCATTTTGTTGCCTAGTTTTTAGTTATGTGACCTCCCCGGATTAGGATAGATCCTAATTTCCTTATTGGAGTACGTTTTTATTCCGTTCGTTTTCGGAGTGAAGTTATATGCCTAGGTAAACATTTCGTTCCTATCCTTTTTTGGTACATTTTTCGTCTATTAAGGGGAATGGACTCGCCGATACACTCACAACTGGAAAAAACGCGTCCGAGTTGTCCGGTGCGCAACGCCCACAGCCGCGCGATTCAAACCTGGTTTTCTATTGGCCATCGAACACCCTTACTAAGACTCTATACGTTGAAGCCAGGGATGAGGGACATCAACGACGCTCTATAGGATTTTCTGCCCATCAGAAGCACCCCTCCCCGGACACCTCAGACGGGGTTTTTCCCGTTGTAAGTTTATTAAACCCCTGGGAATGGTTACCCATCTACATAAGAAGTTGCTCACTGAGTCCAGTGCAGGGTAGGAGCACGCCAGTGCTGCGCAAAAGTTTCACTTTGTCCTACAACAGAACGTGCCACATGGAGCTGCCTTGCATAGGGGTTCCACTTACCATTAGGGCGCAATGTGGCTCGGGGGGGGGGGGGGTCACCCCCTACTCAGTGGTTGTCCGCCTTAGTAAAGGATACGTGTGTGTGAAATTACATCGGAAATGGCCTACCTCAGTTCACTGAGGGGTAGAACACACCAGTGCTGCAAAAAAATTCCGGTTTCAAAAAGCACAAACCGTTGTGTAGGGGGGTCACCCCCCCCCCCCCCCCGAGCCACATTGCGCCACCATTAGTTCCCTTTTTTCTCATTTGAAGACGTGAAAATCCCATTTTTCTTTGTCTTGATGAGTTCTTTGTGTCAAGCCTTTACTGACCAGGGAGGGATCTCAAGCGAATGTCTGAATGACGAAAAGATTACCAGAGCGACGATCTCTACCCTTTAAGAAATATAAAGGTATGTTCGATTTTTTAAAAGACCCTCAACTTACCGAGTTTGGGGGTTCCAATACTTCACTACGGAGTCGCACAAGGCAATACTCTCCAGACATGTCGAATAGTGGATCAGCTCCGTTTTTCCTCACTTCTCTAAACTCTCTAACAGTGGTCGGCACTGTTTCTTCTTTTGCTCCCATTCATCTAATTGCTCTTCTTTTTTTCGACTTTAATGCACATACCGTGGCTTAACGAAAGCATTGACAGGTGTAAATGAGAACCAAATATGCACAAAAAATGTAGAAGCACTGCAAAGTCATATAATTGAACATTGGATCTAACGCTATGAGCAGTATTTTTCATTTTTCTGCATATTCGAAGCTTGGAAAGTGTGAGGTTGTGCGACTGTGCGATTCCAAATACACTATCGAGGTAGATTCGAAGGCTTTGCAAAAATTGACCATATTTTTCTATCATTAGAAGGATGGAGATTCTCGCTGTGGTATTCAGCTCCTTGTTTGAGACGTACATCTGAGACTATTTGGTGAGGAAATGGAAAAATTACAGAACTATATAGGAGCCTGATGTGTTACAAAGAAATCAATCCTAATTGGGGAGCAGTTCACGATCTCCGTTTGATAACGAGAAATTTGTAAGGAGACTAGTTGAGCACGCTGAAATACCCTACAAGAGGACATTCGCAATTTTCAGCCATAACAGGCCGCTCTACTTGAATTTGTTTCGCTGCCACAGAAGAACCAATGTCCTCTGTCCCTCCTATAGGCGGATAGCTAGAAGTTGGAGCATAAAAGGGACTACAGAGTGACGAGACAAGAGAGTTATTGGCAGGCTTCTTGGCAAGGAAGGGGTCGGAATGAGCAGTATCCACATTGTACTTCAGCGGCCCATCGCCGTCCTTGTTCTCGTCCTCGTCCTTTCTGCCTCATGTACGGGGAGTGTTCAGCTTGTTTCGCCTTGTGGTCGTGTAGGTACATGACTTCGGAACGTTTCGGTAGTTTCATCTTCTTTGCGGCGGGCTCGTAGTCGTGGTTGTCCTTGGCTGCGGCTGATGTGGTGGCTTTGTTCGTGGCTTCCTTCGGTTTCCTCTCCTTCAGCTTGAATCGTGGCAGACGCAGCATGCTTGAGGCAGCATCTCCCAACTGCTCCAGAAACACTTGGGTTTGCCAACCATCGAAGCAATGCTCGGCCTTCCATGGACTCAGACATGGCTCAGTGCGGGGTGGACCTTAGAGATGTCCTCTGCACACGGACCGTAATGGTCAATCACCCGTACGTCAAACCCACGTTTTAGGCCTGTGAGCATGTGGACAACCTTTTCACACACATGACGCATCTGCTCCCATCGATCCTGGCGGAGTTTTTCAAAGGGCGCCTGGAAAAGTCCAGCGTACCAGGTGCCTCTCGATTGCTTGAAGGCAAGTTCGAGTATACGGCGAACTGGGCGTGGACTCGCGCCATACCCACATCACTGCTGCGCTGATTGCCAGCTTGTCAAGTTGGTCAGCCATGTCTCCAAGATGGTTGTAGACCACGAAATTGAAAGTGGTGTCGTGACGCGGGCGGTCGTCCCTCGTCGAAGCATCGGCGGAGACAGTGAAACGCACCCACGCCACGGCTTCGGGCCCTTCCGGATCCTCCGCTCGCTAAGGTTGCTCACCTTAAGTCTACGCGATGTAACGTCCAATAGGCCCTTGCAGATCCATAGTGCCGCGATGTTAGAACACGATCCTGATCCATTACCTTTTCATGATACACTCTACAGTGAGCACAGGACTCGAAACTTGCCCCAGAGTTACCCTCTCCGGTCGAGGCGCGCAATGACATTAATTGTATATGTTTATGGAGGACTAACCAGGATACTATCTCAACGGTAGGTCGGAACGGCGCAAGTGTTGTATATGGGCAGAACCGCCTCTCACTGAGAAGTAACAAACTGCAGGTATCTCGACCCCAATACAACTCTGCGCAGAGTTAGGGGCGACGGAAGTCGCCTGTTGGCGCCCTGTTGATTCACGTGCTCCGCAGCCGACGGGCGCGCCGGGATGAGGGCTGGTATCGCTCCTCGGCGCGGTGCACAGGTGGCGCAGTAAGGAAGCGGTGGGGCTTGTGAGCGGAGGTTCGGGGGTTTGGATCCCGCGGAGTGCGCTTGTTTTGCACTTTTGCAAAATCCATGCTTATCATATAGGTAGTCCACCTAGGGGTATTATAGTGTGTTATAGAGCATGTTTACATATAACATACCACCCATACAGTTAACAAGGATGATCCAGGCAGGGTCACCGATTTAGCTGAAACTTCGGTTAGGGGGGGGGGGTTATTTGGGGTGCTGATCACGAATCTGATATCCGAATCTGATATATATGAAGATGAAACTCGGAAAGGCAGCAGGGCCTGACGGTGTGCCAGTAGAGGCTTGGAAGGTGCTCGGGGACCTCGGAATCAACTGGCTGACGCAGTTCCTCAACAGAATCACGAAAGAAGGTAAGGTGCCGGATGACTGGAGGAACAGCACCATAGTCCCCATCTTCAAGCAGAAGGGAGACGCTTCCGAATGCTCCAACTACCGAGGGATCAAACTGATCTCACACACGATGAAGATCTACGAACGACTGGTAGACTCAAGGCTGAGGGAGATGGTACCCATCTCCCAGGTGCAGTGGGGCTTCATGCCTGAGAGATCCACCACAGACGCCATCTTCATCGTTCGTCAGGTGATGGAGAAATATCGGGAGAAACGAAAACCCTGCTACCTGGCATTCCTGGATCTGGAGAAGGCCTACGACAGGCTAGCTCGGGCCGTAATCTGGAATGCCCTTCGAGGAAGGGGTGTCCCGGAACGTCTGATCACGGTCATAAGGGACATGTACGAGGGCTCGAAAGCGGCGATACGAACTCCACACGGGGTGACAAGGAAAGTGGACATCACAGTGGGGGTACACCAAGGGTCGGCTCTGAGCCCGTTCCTCTTCCTGCTGACGCTTGACTCTATAGTGAACCACCTTGAGAAAGACCCTCTCAGAACGATCCTCTACGCGGACGACATCGCCCTAGTAGCCGACAACCAGGAGGAGCTGGAGGAGAAGGTGCAGCTGTGGCAGAGAGCCCTTGCGGACAACGGCCTACGGCTGAACGTGAAGAAGACGAAGTTCATCAGCTCTGAGCAGTGCGCTGGATCGATCCTAGACTGCCAAGGGGAAACGATCGAGAAGGTGGAAGAATTCCGCTACCTCGGAAGTGACCTATCCGAGGAAGGAAGTGTGGACCAGGCGGTCAGGGGACGGATAAACGCAGCCTGGCTCAAGTGGAGGGAGTCCACAGGGATCCTCTGCGACCGTAGATGCTCCAGGACGCTCAAAGGCAAGCTCTATAAAACAGTTGTAAGACCTGCCCTCCTCTACGGCAGTGAGTGCTGGGCCCTGGGTAAGGCGCAGGAGCGGCAACTGCACGCGGCGGAGATGAGGATGCTGAGGTGGGCATGTGGATGGACCCGTCGGGATAGGGTGCGAAACGAGGATGTTAGGGCAGTGATGAAGACTGCCCCGATCCAGCTGAAGATGAGAGAGCAGCGCCTGAGGTGGTATGGACACGTCCTCAGAAGACCAGAGGATTACCCCACAAGGTTGGCCCTAGATTACGAGGCACCCGGAAAGCGTCCGAGAGGAGCCCCAAGGAAAAGATGGAAGGACGTCATCAAGAGAGATCTCGCCGAAGTCGGCGCCACGGCAGATGACGCCCTTGATAGGATGAGGTGGCGACAGATCACAAGAACAGCGGACCCTGCGACTGCGCGGGACTAAACGCTCAGGAGAAGAAGAGAGGAGATCACGAATCTGATATCCATTCTTCACGATTCGGCTGGATAATATAAATACAGGAAGGCACAGGATTACATTCCTAAAGTTTCTGCCGGTGACGGCAGGTAGAGACAGAATCGTGAAAAACGGATGTCAGATTCGTGATCAGCACCCCAAATATCCCCCTCCTAGACCAAGTTTCAGCGAAATCGGTGACCCTGTTTGGACCACCCTTGTTAACGGTATGGGTGGCCTCCGACCGAATCGTAAAAAACGGATGTCAGATTCGTGATCAGCACCCCAAATAACCCTCCCAGACGAAGTTTCAGCAAAAAATTTTTTTGACCGAAGTCTTGTTGGTGGAGTCGGAATTTTTAACTAGTGCCACAAAATATCTATCGTTGCATAACTATAGCTTCACACAAAATCGGCTTAAAATAAGTGACACACAGAAGTGAACATTTTAGCTAAGTTACATTTTTCTGTAGTTTGAAGCGTATATTATATGTGAACATGCTCTATAACACACTATAATACCCCTAGGTGGATCACCTATATGATAAACATGGATTTTGCAAAAGTGCAAAACGAGGGCAGTCTGCAGGATCCAAACCCCCGACCCCGCGTTTAGGAGCCTGATCTCTTCCCTACTACGCCAACTGTGCACTGCGCCGATCCTCGATACCAACCCTCATCCCGCGCGCGCCCGTCAGCTGTGGAGCACGTGAATCAACAGGGCGCCAACAGGCGATTTCCGTCGCCCCTAACTTTGCGCAGAGTTGTATTGGGGTCGAGATACCTGCAGTTTGTTACTCCACAAGGACACGCGGTTCTGCCCATATACAACACTTGCGCCGTTCCGACCTACCGTTGAGATAGTATCCTGGTAAGCTATCACGATCTATGACAATAATCTACAAAGGAATCTCACGAGTTAAAGGAAGACCCCACGCAAACTACCGGGGAAGCAAAGCCAACAATCCGCCGGCACTGCCTCCGTGGAGTATGCCGAGGCGGAGGCAACAGAGCCGGTCAGAGGACCCGCGTTACCTGTCGGTCGATGGGGACGAACGATACGAAGAAGGCTGGAGATGATGACCACGTGAGCGGCGCGCCGTCGACTGACTGGTCGACCGACAAAAGCGTCCAAGAACACGCTCCCCTGCGTTTCTAGCCGGTTCTAGAAACTTTCTGCGCAGACGACAATACCGGGTTCGACGTGTCCCTCGACACGGCTTGACCAGTTGACCCCGACTACCGTACAGCCGTACGGAAGGCACGACAAATGGGATCCAGCTGAAAGTCCGTTAGCACCTTACTGAAGCTCTTCGGACAGTCAATATGTTCAAATTGGTTGGCATATCATTGCTGCACGGATCTGAAATTTGCTCCCTGTGGACCACTGCTTGAGCGTAGTACGCAGTGATATCGTAACTAGGGTGGTGGCTAAAGATTGGTGGGTGAGCTAGCCTAACACCCTCCTTTTCTTCACATCCGCTGCGAAGTCGTGACAGAACTGACGTTGTGCCAATATTGCACAGCTCAGCCCGTACACAGTGAGGTGGGTTGGCTGCTTTTAGAGCATCTCAAGTTCCTTACGGTGCTCTCCCCACGTTGACTCGAGGTGATCGAGGTCACGTTCGCAAGCTCGAACAGGTTTCGCACTTTCTTCGACCGTGCCAAATTGCATCGAAGACCAGGAAGCCCAGCGTGCATTCTCTCCTAGAAAATGACGCACGAGCAGGGGTAGTAGAAATGGAGCCGATTCTTATCTGGAGCGCCGATCGTTTCTCTGAAACATGATACTTCATTACGCTTGTTTTTCCTCGGTCTACCCCTTTCTGAACTAATCTTTAATTATTTTCAAGGAGAAAATGAGCCAAACAAGGACGATGAGTAAATTTATGCCTCGCCGAATAGCTTCGAACTCCATGACTTTTCAGTTTTCGCGTGTTCGTAGCCATGAGATTGTTCGACGACAGAGTTCTTGAATGCTGCATCTTCTAATCCTCTGCAATAGTTCAGTTCCAGGAAAAGTAGTCGACTCCAGATTTGACGGGATGGCGCCAAGAAGTGTGAGGAAGGAAGAGAAGTAAGCCATCACCGGTATTTATTTGCAACAGCTAGTACGTAGTAGATGCTCCTGTTTTTAGACGTCCCACTCCGCCTGGGGTGAGAGGCGGAAGAGTGACGAAGACCAGTGGCAGCAGTACGAAGGGAGAAGATCGAGTTGCTCGCTTAAAGGCCGCTCGGGAGAAGTACAGGTATCGACAACGTTCGCCTTTTGAAGTCTAAGAATGTCAAACGCAAGGGAAAGAAAAAACAACCGAACACAGCACGACCAGCATAGAAGAAAGACAGAGAAGGCAGCTACATAATAATCACAGTATTGGAGTGTGCAGAAAGTATCTGCAGAAAACTTCGCAATGTTCCAGACTTTTTCTAGAATGTTCTGAAGATTTCAACATAAGTGCTATATAAAGACACTGTCCTGCTGTATCTGCATAGCAGATCCAGCTCTGTCTTCCTTGCCTATTTCAATGTACGATGGCCGAACTGTCTACCCATATTAGACACGTACTCCTCCACGAGTTTGAATCTGGGCACTCCGCTGCAGAAGCCTATCGAAACTTGTGTCGTGTATTCGGCTCTGAAGCTCCTTCTGTACGGTCTGTGTATAGCTGGTTCGAACGCTTCAGAAGCGGGAACAGGAGTCTCGAAGATGAGCCTTGCTCTGGTCGACCGACAGCGATATCTTTGGATGAACTGAGGAAACTGGCGGAGCAGCAGCAGCATATGAAGGTGTGCGTTGTTTTGCTGCTGCTCTTGGCTGTTCCCGATCCGCCGTGGACAATGGATTGCGATTTCATGGAATGGTTGAAAAGCTCGGTCAATGGCTCCCACACGAACCGACCGACGACAACCGGCGAAGACGTCCGGACATGTGCACTCTGCTGCTGTCCCGAAGTCACACCTTCAACTGGCTGGACGCCATCGTCACAGGAGACGAAAAATGGGTCCTCTACGCCAACCATGCTCGTAAGCGAGCGTGGTGCCAACGCGATGAAGTGCCGAAATCTTTCGTAGAAGGTGAAATTCATGCGAGGGAAGTCATGCTGAGCGTGTGGTGGGGAGTTTATGGGATCTACCATTTTGAGCTGCTGCCTGACAACACGACGGTCACTGCCGAGGTCTACGCTACCCAACTGCAGAGACTGGCCGAAATGATGCGCGAGGAACAGCCCGGGCTGGCGAAGTTCGCCTGCTGCACGATAACGCGCGCCCACACATCGCGAAGACGACTTCTCAGAAAATTCTGAAACTCGGATGGGATGTTCTGCACCATCCAGCGTACAGCCCAGATGTGGCTCCAAGTGGCTACCACCTTTTTTGATCACTTCAGCATCATCTGGAAGGGAAGCGTTATGAAGATCGTGTCCACCTCGAGAATGACCTCCGAGCTTTTTTCGTCTCCAAGTCGCCGGATTTCTACGCCGGAGGAATCCGAAGTCTTGTGGAGCGTTGGCGGAGAGTAGTCGATGTTGATGGAAATTATTTGGTTGATTAATAAAATGTTGATAAAAAACTGTTATTTTGAAAAAATTGTCGGTATTTCTGCGGATACTTTCTGGACCTCTAATATAAGCATATAGGAAGGGAGAATTGGGCAAGAACTGAAAAAGAAGACTATAGTATTGTGTACAGGGTGGCTGAAAAGTTCGGGCAATTTTTTGCGGCGCTACTTTTGGCCTTGAAATTGAGGTTTTTTGTTATTTCTGTTGTTTCCGTTGTATTCCTCGCGCAATTTTGATCTAGAATCTGTTGCTCCAGTTTTCTCGTTTTCAGTTGTGCTTGCGTTATGTCTCGTGAAAGTGAGCGTATCACCGTCGTCGAGCTGCACAAGACGGGAATGAGGACCGCGGACATAGTTCGAACAACCGGCTTCAAACAAAGGACCGTCTACAAGATTGTAAGACGCTACAAGGAGACTGGCGGGACCTCGGACCGTCCCCGCAGCGGACGTCCCACCACTGCGACAACACCGGAGAACATCAACAAGGTTCGCTGTCGCATTAGCCGGAATCCTGAGGTATCGATGAACAAGATGGCTACGGATCTCGGGATCAGTAGGGAACGAGTCCAGCATATTGCCAGGAGCATGTGCGACCATCATCAGCGACTTCCCAAAACGACTGCGAAAATGTATTGAAGCCAAAGGAGGAAATTTTGAGCACTTGTTGTGAATTTTCCTGTTGTATTATGTTGTTGTTGATCTAATGAAGTTTCTGTTATTTTTGTTTGTAAATCTTTGGCGTTTATGTAGTTTTTTCGTACTGCTGAAATACTTTGAAAAATTGCCCGAACTTTTCAGCCACCCTGTATATTAATTGCCAGTGAGGCTCTGTTTGGCTACCAGAACTGTGCTATGAACAGACTTCAATCATATGATCAAGTCCGTTTCAGCAATTTGTCTAAGGAAAGATCTACGAAGCGACCGAAACCCACTGAGCAAAACAGCAGCAATACGCGTCGTGAGCCGCTGAGGTTCGTGAATTGTATGTGCATCTCACATTATTAGGAGGGGGGGGGGGGGGCAAAAGTAATGAATCACCCCACGCCGTGTCCATATATCTCGTGGCTGGAGTCTGGTTTCGTGCTTGTTGTATTTGTATGTTTGTATGCTACTTACTAAAGCCCACCTGAGAAGTTACCACTTCCGCCCTTTCCAGAAGCATGCCAAGACCCCAGTCTTTCTCATGTCGAAACCCCAGTCTGACGAGTCGACCTGTGTCGCGCAAATCTCCCCCAATTCCCAACCCCGAGCAGCCTGGGCTCAATATTCACGCAAGATGAGAAGTACGTCTTCTACCTTAACGCTGCCAAGCAGCGAGTCTGGGTGAGGCCTGGTGACCTGTTACCAACCTTCGTTGGACGGGATGTTCACGGCGAGAAGCATCTTTGGAGCTTTTGAGTCTGCGCCCACGGATCGGTTTACCGGAAGCTGTTTCCCAAGAGCACTACGATG
Source organism: Heligmosomoides polygyrus polygyrus (assembly GCA_947396885.1). NCBI lineage: Eukaryota > Metazoa > Nematoda > Chromadorea > Rhabditida > Heligmosomidae > Heligmosomoides > Heligmosomoides polygyrus. The sequence goes on along the minus strand of OX377204.1, from coordinate 102,268,602 downwards.
AACTCCAAGGCCATGGTGAACGAAATAGAAGAGATGGGCCGGCGACCCGCTCTTATTCATTCGCAGCGCTTCAAGAAGGTTCTCCTCTTCGACAACGCCGCACCCCATCGGGAACAAGTAAGCACGGACAAGCTTGGCCAGTTGGGCTATGTTCACATCCCTCATCCACCGTATTAGCCGGACATCTATCTATGCGACTACAGGCCCATGCACACTTCTGCGACACCGCGGCGCGGCAAGTGGGGCGACGGCTACCTCCGCGAAATCCGGCGGGCGCGTTAGAGCACCGTTTTAGGCAACGGGGCCGACATCCCCATGGATGCCGCGCCCCGAGGAATGGTATGAACCATTCCAGCTTGCGGCACTCAGCGTGGCCTCACCTGTGATAACCGCCGCGACAGTCGCAAGAGTGTGTATGCCCCCTCCCTGCGGCACATGTCGCAGTGTCGCGCGGCGGCCGTCGCGGCTCTATGCTTCACCATGGCCGCGCCGCGCTATCGCAGAAGTGTGCATGGGCCTTACCAGTATTTCTTGAGCCTACAGGACTTCCTGGTCGGAAGGGACACAAGAACCCAAGCAGTGCTTGACAACCATATCGAGCAGTTGATCAACACCAGGCCCAAGCAGTTCTGGAAGGATGAGATCAGGAAGTTGGCTGAGCGATGGCAGCAAGGTCATTGCCCTTAATGGCAAATACATTCCTCAGCACCGCTGAGTTGTATTTGAGTTAAGAGATAAAATTTTTTTTCCAATTTGTCTCATTACTTTTGCCCCCCCCCCCTAATATTCTGAACCTGGGTCGGCCAGTAATTTGGATAAGAAGGGTCAAAATAAGAATTCGCTGCAGATACAATCGAAGCTAAGGGACAACAACAAGATGCTCTTACCAGGCACCACGTTTTCAAACCGTTACCTTAAGAATAGTCGTTGCGGGGCCACCACGCGTTCGGACCAATGCCGACATCACCCCAACTCTACGGTAATCAATAATGGAGGCGAGGAACTATGGGGTGTTTCATGCTGTTTGAAGCAATGTTGTAAGGGGAAATTCAGGGAAGAAGTGAACATTCTTACAGTATGGTACTGCAGAACCGTCAAATGACATTCCTTCCCAAAATGATTCATTCGAAATCGCTTCAAACAGCATGAGACCTCAGGATTCCGTGGTTCCGTAGCTGCATTGTTGATTTCCGTAAAGTTGGCATGATGCCAGTATTGATCCGAAGACGTGATGGTTCCGCAACGACTGTTCTTACTGTAATCATTTGAAAACATGGTACCCTAGGAAGAGCGACGTCATCAAGGGAGGGTTAAATAGGTGTAGTTCATCACTCTACTTCAGGGGCCGTATGCTCGTGTTCCCCCGTTGGGGGAGAATCAATCAATACCAGCATACCTTATCACACCCCGATCCCCCATCGGGGGAGACTCGGGGTAGACGAGCATACGGCCCCAGGTCATCACAATGCCTCGGAATTTGATGAATATTAAATTTGCTTAAAAAATACCTGCAGTTATCCGTTTAGGCCGCAGAATCCGCCGAGCCCTTCTCGGATTGTAGGCTTCAAACCGATGGCATCTTCGTTGGAGATGATTCGCAACAATAGCGTACGAATACCGTCCAGTGGTCGAGCGAGTTCCTTCGGCAGGGTTCGATCTGCTTCATTGGTGGCTTTTCCCAACGATTCCTTGTCTCCATCGACATTTACAGACAAAATCTCTCGGTCCCCGTCCTAGCCTTCTGCCGCTCGGGATCAACGTTTTTGACCCGAAAGTTAGCATCAGTGATCAGATGAAGGTAAGCAGCGGTGTCTTCTACGAGATTTTTCTTGACGACGTGATTTTGACGATGAATTCTATCGCTTTGGAGAGGCTGGTAATTGTGATGCGTTTAAGGCTGAAACTGTGAATTAGGCGGTAGAAAGACATGGGTCCATGAGGCTTTTGTACATTTGCTTTTGAGAAATTTTATGTGGGATTTCTGCGTTTGCTATCTGCAGATGATTTTAGGTAAGGGCCTCTTCATACTTCGCGACAGCAGCGACAATAGCGCAGCGCGCGGAAGTATGAACAGGCGATAGCAGCGACCAGAGCGACTGGAGCGAGAACGCAGGCGCTTGAGTACGAACACTTTTCGGCGGCGCGCTCAGTTTTAGTCGATATGCATGTTTTGCACGGGCGACAAGCTGCTCTCGTCGCGAAGTATGAAAAGGCTCTGATAGGTTCTTCCTGCCGACTAATTCCGCCTGTTTAGGTAAGAGAATTTGTAGCGGCTCGACTCTCCTCGACTGGCCACACACCCAAGAAGAGTGGCCCACTTCTATTCGCCATGGAGGTAAGTGTAGTCGTCATTTCTATATAACTGTGTGTGTGCTCAGATCACCGTAACACGGGCACAGTTACACCTACTGTGGCATTACACCTGCTCAAGTACAAATGTTCAATTGCAGCATCACTTCGAAGCGCCGTCGGCACGATCGTCAAGGGCGGTCCGCTTTTGCGTTGACGAGGCGATCCAGGAGCAGCGAGAATCGGGAGGTGATGAGGCAAGTGCGCATGTTTCTGCTTTCTGAGGTTTTAAGGCGGAATTTATACTTCCGTCAGCGGCGGCTCGGCGTCGAATTCGTGAGAGCTTCGATTAGACGACGTAGGCGATCGATATTGGCGGCTTTTGTAGCGAGGTTCCATCTGGGACAGAGTTATAAATCCTGGCAAAGTTATTTTAAGAATCAACTGTTTATTTTTATTCGAAGAACCCGGGTGGTTAATTTCACCATGATTCTGCTATCCGCGCTCAAAATTGGAACTTCAGGTGGTACAGAGGGAAAGCGTGCTGCACAACGAAGTAAAGGAGGATGACCTGTGTGGTTCAGGAAACGCGGTGCCGCACTCTATTCTGAAGAGAACGAAGGTGAGTGATGTCCATTTTAAACTCGATTTTCTGTGTATGCAGTGTCCTTTTTTTTTAATTTTTGAAGTGCTTCCCATCCACTAGTATTGATTCCAACACTCTTCAGAACGCAAGCACTCCCCATACATGTACTTCTTGGGATGAAATTCGACAGTTTTAAAGAGTGACGGTGCAATTCCTGTTTTCTGGGGCGTGAAGCGTTTCAATGCTCCCGGATTCTTCATTCAAGTGGTCCATCCAAGTCTTATCTCCTGCTGATTGATCGCGGAGTATGGATCATCTGTTTTTCCTCCTTCGATTTCGAAAGATGCTGTTCTTCATGAGAGACTGAAAGACAATTCCACTCGTCAATTATTTTTGAAGATATCTTGTGATACACTTGTATGGGTTCCTCGAACAGCGAATATAGGCTGCTATTGAAGGTAATAATTGCTTTTCAGACCTCTCTGATGCCAGGGACATCATCAGAATCCACAAAACCGATACCTAACGAAGGTATATCAGCAGTTCCTTTGACGTTATCAAGTGCTCAAGTCGACCTTTACCTTTACAGCGCCATCTACCGTTTTGGGCAGCCGACGAACTCCAGCCCGGGCGCGATTATCCCGTACTTCAGACTACCCTACTCCTTTACCCCGGGTACTGGAAATATGGCTCTGGCTTCTTGATAGCCTTCAAGGACGTGTTCATAAGTTTGGATTTACAGCTGTGGTCCACTTCAACTGCAAGTACGGCGTCCGAGGAAGAACCGTCCTCTACACCTACTACCATCGGGCAGAACGCGCCTGGATTCACTCAGGCCTACACGTGAGTGCACTTCGACAGGAAAAGAATTTCGCAGTCGTTCGATGAATTCATTCTTGATCTCCAGGATTCTGTTAAACTTGAAGGAGGACGAATGGAGAACCGCCGAGCCGGTCATGTTCGATGAACTTTTCGAGTTGATGCAGAACTGGAAAAAACGGTACTGTTCTTCGCCTAATTTCTCCGCATCTTTCGCCGTCGCATTCTAAGTCGGTTCTTTAGGCGTGCGGCTGAAGCGGCTTTGCTGCCTGCGGATTCATCGTGTTCGCTCATATCGCTTCCCGACGACCTCCCGAAACCGGCCGTGAGGAGAAAGCTCGGTTTTCGCAAGGTGAACCCTGGCTCCAACCAGTCGTCGAGCTCCGACCTGCAGGCTAACCAGGTATTACTCCGTCTACTGTTACACAGCGATTAGCGTAGAAGGATCTGGGACATCGTCGGTGCTACCTATACTCGAGCTCAAGCTGACAAACGGTTCTATCATGGGTTTTTCATTCCACCCAACTATATATCCAACCGAAAGCTTAGAAAGACGCGTTCAATTATACCAGGCTGTCCAATAATTCCTGTCCGAAAATTTTCAAAATCCTATAGTTTTCCTGAGAAGTGTTATAATATCAGGCAAGTGTAAAAACCTTCTAGAAGGTTCTCCAGAGTTGCACGCTAGGGGTATATAAGGCGCAGTCGCCGCGTCTAGCTACCAGTACAGGCTAAAATGGACCAAGGTCGAATTCGTACGTTCGTGTACTACGAGTGGCTGCTGGGCAAGAACACGGGCACCGCGGTCGCCAGCATCTGCAGAGCGTGCAAGAGGATGCAGTGTCCCAACGCACAGTCAGGCGCTGGGTCAATCGTTTCGAGAGCGGCGACACGAGCCTCGAGGACAGGGAACACCCGCTGAAGATCATGCTCTGCTGCTGGTGGGACGCCAAGGGCATGCTGTACTTTGAGCTGCTCCCACAAGGCAGGACGGTCACCGCCTCCATCTACACCGATCAGCTCGAGAAACTAGCCGCCGCCATCCGAGAAAAGCGTCCCCGACGGGCGTCGGTCCACCTGCTGCACGACAACGCGCGCCCCCACGTGGCGAAGGAGACCCAGCAGAAGTTGGCGACGCTCGGCTGGGAGACGGTTGCCCATCTGCCGTATTCCCCGGACCTCGCCCCCTCCGACTACCACTTGCTCCGCCCGCTGAAGTACATTTGGCCGGAAGAAAATTCACCAACTACGACAACCTCAAATCCGACATCGCGGACTTCTTCGAGTCGCAGCCCCCGGAGTTCTGGGCGAAGGGCATCGGCGACCTGCTCAGTCGATGGGCCACTGTTGTGGATAACTGTGGTGATTATATTGTTGATTAGACTTGGTTTTCAATAACGTTGAAAAAAATTAAAAATGGTGAAAATTTCGGACAAGAATTATTGGACAGCCTGGTACTTGCTCGTTGCTTGGTTTGGTAGCATGAAAATGTTTGATTTCGATAAGACCACGCTCCCGACCGCTCAGCTACCAAAGTGTAAGCCCCGTCTAAATTCTGACATGGCTTCGTAGCTCAGTAAAAGGATGGGTAGTTTAAGACGACAGCTGTAGATGCAGTGATCCATAAGGCGGTCACGGCAACATTATCCCATTTGAGAGGGAGTTTGGTGGTCGTCTTGCCGTTTGTCTACATCATTTGCCGGGTTCTGTAGCGGTCTTGCGAGATACTAGTTCGTTTGAAGTTAAGGAGGTGATGTTGATCAACGAGGCGGCCAAAGGCGAACCTTCTCCATCACCGATCGAAAGCCGACGAACTTGTTCGCGCCTACGTCTAAGGGACCCTGTGTCGAAGACGCTGGGAGGAGACTCGGTACGGTTATTCAGCAAATTCTGCCACGAAATCACGTAGTTGTCATTGGTCAATTTCAGCCGTTCTACCCGATTCGCCGCTCGCCTTTCTTCTGAATCTGCTGGTCATCAGCTGTGTCCTCTGTGAGGATTCCCTACTGGCGTTAGGTTGTCTCGGTGACATTTACCATTTGCCTAGGTCAGGTGAAGCCCTTGACCGGGGTTTATGCTCTAGCAGATGAACGAATAGGCTTTACCACTGATATCGATCACTCGCGTTGCCTAATCGATATCGGTGGTTTTGATCCTGCTGTGCCGCGTTGAGTCGTATACGTAAGCCTTATCTTCCTAAGCACTTTGCTACAGATTATCTTTGAGAGCTGTTTTATTATTGTTCCGAACTCAATTCCCTTTCCTGAAGCGCTGCCTTCATCTGCTCGATCATTGATTTCTCACACGGGGCTGGAATAACCAGTAAATCTGATGACAGGATATGCATTGCCTCAGATTTCTGTGCCCATTTACCATTTTTGCCGTTATTTGTAACGAATTAGTTCATGTGTGTGTATTGAAAATAGCCTTTTCTGTAATACATAATACTTCTTAGCCTGCTATTTTAATCTCATTCACTGTCGGCCTTGATAAAATCACTTGCATACCCTTCTATGTTTCTCTCTTGCGTCTTCTTGTAAATAGTTGTGTTGCATGTACCGATAAAGGTTTTTCAATTTCTGTTTGTTACAATGCGCAAGGTCGAGGAAGTGTTCATCCCTACCATTTTTCAATATTACTCTGTTTTTTATTGTTTTCCCTAGATTTAGTTGTAAGCTGTAAGAGTTGAAGTAGAGCTGTCCTTTAAGGGCCGAGTTTCCTTTCGTAGAAGACTAACGAACATTTAAAATTTGTTTTTTAATTTTTCTTTCGCTCTCATTATTTTTTTCAATTTAAATCTCCTCATAGAAGAGTAAGACGAAAAAAACAGAACAATTTTGCATCCGAGAATGGTCCATTGTGGAGAACTGGTGGGGGTTTCTGGGGCATGCACGTTGTCGAACAGCTTAGCAGGGGCATTTTGTTGAATCTGGCAGCGGATTTAGTTTAAGAAAATCATAGAAAAGTGGACAGCGTAGTATGCTTGGCCTAGGAGCCAAATCATACGGAACATATTCAGAGACTGTGAGACTGAATATTCGGCTTCTTAAGCGAAGTAGCTTTCTGCGGAGTTAGGGTTGGACAGTCAGTCGCTCCAGCGTTTCAAGCTATTCACATGAAGGTGAGCGTGACGAGGGTAGAAGGCATGTCTGTCGTGTGGTGGCCACTTCAAGGAAACGGAAGGATGTATTAGGGGGGGGGGGCAAAAGTAATGAGACAAATTGAAAAAAATCTTTATCTCTCTATAACTCAATTAGAACTCAACGATGCTGAGGAGTGTATTCGTCATTAAGGGCAACGACCTTGCAGCCATCGCTCAGCCAACTTCCTGATCCCATCCTTCCAGAACTGCTTGGGCCTGGTGTTGATCAACTGCTCGATATGGTTGTCAAGCACTGCTTGGGTTCTTGTGTCCCTTCCGACCAGGAAGTCCTGTAGGCTCAAGAAGAAGTGGTAGTCGCATAGAGAGATGTTCGGTGAATACGGTGGATGAGGCATGTGAACGTAGCCCAGCTGGCCAAGCTTATCCGTGGTTAGTTGTTCCCGATGGGGTGCGGCGTTGTCGAAGAGGAGGACCTTCTTGAAGCGCTGCGAATGAATAAGAGCGAGTCGCCGGCCCATCTCTTCTATTTCGTTCACCATGGCCTTGGAGTTCATTCTAGTGCTCTTGGGAAACAGCTTCCGGTAAACCGATCCATGGGCGCAGACCCAAAAGCTACAAAGGTGCTTCTCGCCGTGAGCATCTCGCCGAACGAAGGTCGGTAACAGGTCACCAGGCCTCATCCAGACTCGCTGCTTCGCAGGGTTGAGGTAGAAGACGTAATTCTCATCTTGCGTGACTATTGAGCCCAGGCTGCTCGGGGTTGGGAATTGGGCGAGATTTGCGCGACACAGGTCGACTCGTCAGACTGGGGTTTCGGCATGAGACAGGCTGAGCTTTTGGCATGCTTCTGGAAAGGGCCGAAATGATAACTTCTCAGGTGGCCTTCAGTAAGTAGCATACAAACATACAAATACGACAAGCACGAATCCAGACTCGAGAATCCACGAGATATATGGACACGGCATGGGTGTTTCATTACTTTTGCCCCTCCCCCCACTTATATGACTGGCGCAGTAGGGATAGTCCTGTGAAGAAGAAGAAGAGTTCAGGGAGTCGCCCGACAGACGTGTTCTGCCTTCAGTCTCATCGTCAGTCGTAGCTCGCGACGTTGTGAGAGATGCTTACAATGGACGGAAGAATGGAGTACATCTGTCCAGTAGCAGTCTTTCTTCATTCAACTGTTTCTCCGTTGATCGTCAAATTGCTCGGGTGGGCGTCAGCGGCGTCTCCATTCGTCCCTGTCGCATGCAAATGTGCTCCAAAGGATTCTCTTCACTTACTTACTTACTTTGATACTTTGATGGTCCTTTTGTCGGCTGGAGGTCTTCTCAGCGGGACCACAACTCTTCCAGACCGCTCGATCTCTGGCTGCTTGCATCCAGTGAGGCAGAGTCCGCTCTCTGAAAGATCTTGAGAAGGGGTCTGCCCATCGCGTTGGCGGTCGTCCCAGTGGTCTCTTATCGTCTCTCGAGAGCCATTCTGTGACACAGAGACTCCATCTATCGTCCTTTCGTCGAAGCAGGTGTCCGGCCCAGCGATATTTCGACTTCTTCATGTACTGCAGTGGGTCTGCTAATTGCGACTTCTCCCGTAGCTCCGAGCTTCGTAGGCCTTCTTGCCGTTGCTGACGAAGGCTTGTCCTCAGAAGACATCTCTCCAGTGCACGATGCGTAGTTTGCATCGCTCTGGCGATTGTCTTGTTGTCGGGCCAGGTTTCCGTCGCATAACACATCGCAGGCAGTGCAGAGGCGTTGAATACCGAGGCCCTGAGGCCGGCATCCTTGACCTGATCGGTTACTTCGCGAATCGAACTGAGGGCTGCCCATGCTGCGCGTCTCCTGCGGGCGATTTCAGATGCGAGGTCGTTATCCATGTCCAGCTCTCTTCCCAGATAGACATAGGAGTCGACCTGTTGTAGAGCGACTCCATTTTACCTTACGAGTCCCTTGTCACACCGCTGGTTGACCATAAATTGCGTTTTGGACATATTCATGTCCAATCCAATCTTCATACCTGCCACATTGAGCTCGTCCAGCATTTCCTCGGCTTCTGCCGTGCTGGTAGAGATGAGCACAATATCGTCGGCGAAGCGAAAGTTGCTGATCCGTTTACCGTCGACAAGGTAGCCTTTATCGTCCCAGTCCAAGTCTTTCATGGCATCCTGGAGTGCCGCTGTGAATAGCTTGGGAGAAATCGTGTCTCCCTGCCGTACTCCTTTCCCGACATTAATTTTAAGCTTTCGATCGAACAGCTGGATGGTAGTCGATGTGTTCGAGAAGTATTCGTCGAGAAGTCGGATGTAGGGCGATGGTATACCAGCATGCACAAGTGCGTCTTCACTTGTGAGACATAAAGAGCATCATATCGTTTGAGGCTTTAGAAGTTCCACCGGGCGTCCTGGCATTATTGCTCTCCCTTTGACGTCCAGCGAAATCCAGTCGGTTATGGTCCCCTTTCGGCCACCTAATTTGCGGCTACTGGCTCAGCAGCAGCCTCTCCGATTCTCGATCTGCCAGCACTTCCTTCACTTCATACGCTTATGGTCCGCTCATTCGAAAGGATCCAAGAAATTGCTGATTTGTGCTGACGAGGTTGAGCTGCTGAATTTAAACGTACCTTCGTGCACCGCAAGCACCATAACTGTCGTGGCCATGGTATACAAATGCGCGGAACACATCGGGTGAACTTCGATAGTGATCGGATCACTGTGGTCGTGTTGGGGCCTACTAAGGTGGAATAAAGCTAGTAGGCCGCTATGATATCGTCGATGTTGCGTTCGATCAAACGGTGCTGATGGTGTTGGGCGTTAGCATCCTGCCCGGAAAGCAGAGTGCCGAGCGGCTTCGAGTCTTGCCTGGAGCAGGAGTTTTGATCGAAGCAGAACATCCATCTAACAGATTATGCCCTCTAAACTAGTTCAGCAGGTATGAAAAACTAGAAAGTGCTAAGTTAATTCTAGACAATGTCCGTTTTGATTTGTAAGATGCCCAGTTCGACTTCCAAGAGCATCGAATTTGCTTTGAAAGGTGTGCAATTTCTTGTGCGTAGTTAGATATAAAGCTTGTACTAATAGAGCTGTGCAACACACGCCAATAAATAGTTCTCAATTTCCATGTGGAAAGTGGATCAGGTATTTAATACGATTCTTTTCCTCTAATCTTTGTTTTTTATAGCTAAGTTGCTGTTATTGTTTTGCCTATATAGCAGCTTTTTCAGTGAATGAAGTACTATTAGGTTGTCACATAAGTTCTGTCCGATTTTCGACGGCAACTTTGCGGTGCAGTATCTCAGCAGAAAATAAAGTTTATTAATCAAAGTAAGAACCGCTACAATCAATGCACTTCTGCCAACGATATACAAGAGCGTTAATTCCATTTCGAAAGAAATCTGAATTTCTGGAAGCAATGAGACACTCGAAGGCAATTTCGATATCTGCTATATTAGTAAAGTTTTTATCCTTGAGGAAACCATCGAGATGTTTGAAAAGATGAAAGTCCGTTGGAGCTAGGTCTGGTGAATAAGCGGGATGCGGGAGAACTTCATATCTCAACTGATTTAATTTTTGGATGGTCAGATGCGAGACATGTGGACGGGCGTTGTCGTGAAGAAGGATCGGTCCTCTTCGATTCACCAGTGCAGGACGCATTTCAAGCAACTTTTGGTGAACCACGTCTAATTCACGACAGTACCTCTCTGCCGTGATGGTTTCACCAGGCTTCAAGAAGTCGTAGTGGATAATACCAGTTGTAGCCCACCAGACAGTGAGCATGACCTTCCTCGGATGGAGGCCAGGTTTGGGAAAGTGTTTCGGCGGTTCTTCCTTATCCAGTCATTGCGCTGATCTTGGATTGTCGTACACGATCCATTTATCGTGACAGGTAATTATCCGGTCAAGAAATGGATCGTTTTCGTTCCTTATAGTAAGGGAAGAACAGATCTCCAGGCGACACCTCTGCTGCTCCTCAGTGAGTTCGTGGGGCACCCACTTATCCAGCTTTTTCACCTTTCCTATCGCCTCTAGGTGCCTCGAAATGGTTGTACGACTGACCTGAAGTTCTCTCCCCATCTCACGCACAGTTCCTCGTGAATCGGCTTCCACTCGTTCTTTCAAACGTCCGTCATCACATTTGGCTGGTCGTCCTGAGCGATCCTTGTCTTCGAGGTCCACGTCTCCAACCCGGAACTTCTGTTACCATCTGCGCACGGTGCGTTCGTTAGCGGAGTCCTCTCCCCATGCCATCTTGATGTTTTGAGTTGCCTCGCTAACACTGCGGCGAAGCTTGAACTCATGAAGCATTATTACCCGCAAGTGCGTTTTTTCCATGGTTTCGTCTAGCACCTAAAACGAAGCCATGCTCACGACTTTTTAAAAGCAACACACCAAGTTTTATAGAGCGAAACAAGCGCTACAAAATAGTATACAACATATATACAATTACTTTCTCTATACATGAAAAAAAAACAATCACAAAGTAACGCCTATCGGGATCGGACAGAACTTATGTGACAACCTAATAAATTGCTTTGAGAAATGAGCACTTTCCACTTTATGCATTTCTTCGAAGAGATAATTTTTTCGAATATTGAAAAGACAACTTTTGGTGTAGGCTTTTGTGCAGAACTGATTTTGTGTCACTTTTGGCTGAATGGGCTCAGACAATTATAAACGGCGGACATCAGGACCGGCTCACCGTAACCGCAGTGCGGGTCGCGCCGAGACTTTTGCTGCCTGCGCCCTCCTAGCTTAGAGATCGCGCGTCGGCGTCCACGTTGCGACGTCCGATCGATGTCTTGTGCACCCGCGATGGCACCGTGGGCAAGTGGATCGTGGTGCAGTAGGTAGAGGGTTTGCTTCATGCGAGGGATGTCGGGTGTTCGGCTCCCGTGCGTCGCGGCGTTCTTGCATTTCAGCCGAGTATCTGAGATCTGGGAGGTTTCGACGTCTACACGACGTTGCGCTTTTTTTGCGCATTGCGCTTTCAGCCGTATGCGGTTCGCCGCTCGAAGAGCGCAGAACCCAGCCACGGACTCCCTTTGAGCGACGAAAGCAGTTTCCATACGAGCAGCTTGTATGGCACACACCCTGGAGTCCTTTCCCTAGCCTGGCTTTGCGCTCGAAGAGCGCAGAACCCAGCCGCGGACTCCCCCTGAGCGGCGAAAGCAGTCTCCGTACGAGTAGCTTGTATGACACATCATGGAGTCCATTCACTAGCCTTGTTCTGCGGTTGCACAATGGACATTTAACCCGACGCCTAAGGTTACGGTGAGCCGGTCCTGATATCCGCCGTTTATAATCCTGTCAATGGCCTCATCTTCGGCATGTGATTGTTTGTTGTTTATATGTAGCCTTAGGAACGGCGACGTAAATGGAAAATCTAAAGAATATCTATTTTTCCAGGTTCATTTATAGAGTGGAAAGCTGGCCGGCCAGGAGGATAGCGACAAATGTCTATATGGGTGTGGTCCTGCTTATGACAACGGTGCTGCTGAGGCGGTGAGTGTTTCTGGCCGCTCTGAACACCTTCGATGGCTGCTTATCCAGTTATTCACGTTCCATCTTAAGTACTAGGAGTCTTATCTCTAACAGGGCTATAGGCCGTGTTCTCAGCTGCAAGAGCTGTTGGCTGGCTCTCCAGTGTTTCTCGTCAAGCCTTGAAGGATGAACTTCTGAAGATGTGTGTAATGCTAAAATATTGATAGAACGAGTTCCTTCCATGTAACTTAAACTCTTGTCGAGACAAAAGGGAGAGTGATTGGACAGTCTAAAGTATTGCTAGTTGGGGAGGGAGGGGAGGAGAGATATTTGGATCCGTGTGAAGACTACAACATAGTGGTGTACCTTCATTCCATGCCCTGAAGTTATCTACACTATCGCAGTAGAATGAGGTAGCTGAGTGATTAAGCCCAAGTGATAGTCAGCGCGCCGCAGGGAACAGAGAGCTACCCTGAGAAGTCGCGAAAGCGAAAAAAATTAGAGCCACCGGGTCAGGAGGGCGTTTAGTGTCGAAGGGCACCCAACTGAATTGGCCTAGAGGCTTTCTAAAATTGTTCGGCAATTCCTAATGCCTATTTTCTTTGAAAAGCCATGTTCATAGCGTGGATGGGTTCATGGTTGACTTGCTTCGTTTAGTGCTTCGAATGTGATACGCTGCTGCAGTACTGTCGCTGTGCCTTATTGCTCAACAAGTCCAAGCTCGGACTTGGTCGCACTCGATGACAACAGATTGATAAACCGATCCGACTTCAGAGGAGTACATTCGAGGAATGGGAAGGTGTGTTTGATAAGTTTTTCTTCCGACCGAAACTTTCCTAAGCGAAAAACGAAAACCCGTGAGGCCTATCATTTTATCACGGTCTCTGTGCCATTTTACCATTAAATTGGCCCATGTCAAGCCGAATTTGGTCGAAAAGTGTCCAATTTGACGTGAATGTATTAGGTTGTAACGAAATAAATGGCACTGAACCACTGTAAATTTAAGCGGCTAATATCTCGGCTTGTAGGCAAGTTTATTAATCGAAATAAAAACCTTCTGATTCTACACATCTTTGCCAACGTGAAAGCTTTTTTATCCCAGTAGCATAAAAATCAGAAGTTCTGGAATTGACGAAATCTTCGAAGGCACTTCCGGCATCCTGTTGGTATTTGAATATTCACCCTACCAAGAAGTCGCCAAGATGCTTGAAGAAATGGTAGTCTGTTGGGGAGATGTCGGGAGAGAACGGAGGATGTGGTAGAGTTTCAATGCTCAGCTCATTCAATTTCTGCAACGTCATTCGTGCTACATGGGGGCGAGCATTGTCGTGCAGAAGGAGAACTCGCCTTCGGTTTACCAAGGCCGGCCGGATATCCTCCAACTTTTTCATCATTTCTTCAATTTCAGTGCAGTACTTCTCTGCCGTGATGGACTCACCGGGAGGGAGGAAGCTGTGGTGAATAATTCCCAGTGAACACCGCCATACTGTCACCATTACATTCTTTTGGTGCAATTCCGGCTTCGCTAAAACCTTGGGGCTATCATCGCTGTCCACCCACTGTGCCGATCGTCGCCTGTTGTCGTACATTATCCATTTCTCGTCACAGGTTACGATGCGATCAAGGAATGGGTGCGTTTCGTTCCGTAGAAGCAGTGCGGACGAGATCTCATATCGTCGGTTTCTTTGCTCCTCAGACAGCTCGTGAGGCACCCATCTTTCCAGCCTTTTGGTCTTTCCAATTTCCTTCGGATGCCGGGCAGCTGTGTTGTGACTGACGCCAAGAACCTTCGCGATCTCCCTGGTACCTTTGTGTGGATCCTCCTCTACCACATCTCTCAGCTTGTCCTCATCAACACCACTATGCCTCCCACGACCTTCATGTTCTTCCAAGCTCTCATCTCCATTCCGGAACTTCTGATACCAACGATACGCCGTCCGAATTGTGGAACATCCTTGACCGAATGCGGCGTTGATCTTCTCGTCTGTCTCCTTAGCTGTAGTGCCCAGCTTGAATTCATACAAGTAAATGCCTCGGATTACCCTTTTGTCCATCTGCAGAAAAGTCAATAAAACTCTAAAGTTCTCCCACTTTTACATAGAAAATTTTGTACTCGCTGGTAGAGCAAAGTTTGCGCTTCTAAATGATATGCCATATGTTACGGTTTGTTCTTGATCAAACGCGTAAAGACGCGCCAAAAAATGGCGCGAGCCAGTGCCATTTAATTCGTTACAACCTAATAGTATGACTATTAGTTTTTTTACGCGAGCGCGTGTTGGCGCAGTCGGAGAGGCGTCGGCTGTCCGGTGCATCCCCAGTCCAAGTTGTTAGTTCTGGTCCTAATCAGCCCAAATAAGTATTCCATTTCTTCGGGGTCGATGAACTGGTGCAAGACGCCTGAGAAAGGTAATTCAGTGATGTATTTATCGGCTAAATATCGCCGCAGGTCACACATCCAAACCGCCTCTACGAAATCGAGTGGAAATAGAATGTGTGGCGCATCCCACGAAGAGATTGATCTTCATCCTTTTTTCACTTCTTGTCCTTCTTGACATAAAACGGATGTAGCACAAGAATTTCGACTCTGGTCACTTCAAACTCGTTCATTTTGAGTGCTAAACTCACGACTCTGACGGCTAGACTTCCAAGGATAGTGGCGAGTTTCTTTTATCGAGTCAGAGGCAATCGCTGCTGTGCCACTAGAAAGTACTGGAGATCCCAATTCGGTGGGAACACGCAATGTTTGTTGATACTATTTTCGTTATTCTTTCACTTTTCTCAATTTTCGCCTCACTTTTTGGTGTTGCAGGACCACCTTCTTTGTGAATCCTAAGTTCGATATTCTTGGATTCGTCGGATAACTTGTCTTTTTCGCGAGGAATCGTTCTGGTGGGGCTGGGAGACTTGGGAGGAAATCGACATGCTGAGATTTCATAGGTGCTCGCCAGGAAAGGGTCTCAGGCGCATGTTTGGAGTTTCGAAAATGAACACCGCTGCGAGAATCTCCACCCATCCAACAGAAGACAGGTATCCGTTTTTGTAAAGTCCTTGAACCTACCGAGGTAGTGGTCCTCATGGTTAACCATGGAATCGAACAGTCTCGCAGCACAACAGCTTCCAAACATCAAATGTGCGGAAAAAGACAAAAATACTGCAAGGAAAGGAATCGTACAGCTGACCCCGCGCCTTTGAAACAGTATTTTGTGCTTTTTGCATATTCAATTTCAAGATTCGAAGTTTGAGTATGCAAAAGGGCAAAAACACTGCTTCGTAGGTCAGTTGTTCGGTTCCTTTCCGTGCAGTATTTCTGCATTTTCGGCTTATTTGCTGTTTGGAAGCTATGGTGCTGAGAGACTGTGCGATTCTAGGTAACTATGGGGACCACTATCTCGGTAGGTTCATGGACTTTACAAAGATGGAGCATATTTTTCTATTGGAAGGGTGGTGGTTCTCGCAGCGGTGTTCATTTTCGCCGTTCAGACATACGCCTATGACACTTCCCTGACCAGTAAATTCTCGCCCCCCCCCCCCCAGGAACAGCTAATGCTAGTTCGACCCCATCCGACTTTCGACATTCTACGGTTCTGGGCTTCAGGACAAGGAAAAGTCACGGTTCCCAGAGACGATACTGTCCAGAATACAGGAGAGTCTGAAGAGGAACTATCGAATTTCGGCGAGCACCATATTCCTCGACGTTGTCAAGCGGCTCGAGGACGGCGATGGTTGGTTCCTTTGCGCTCATTCTTGTTGGTTTCCAAGAATCTGAAGAGCTTTCAGAGGCGTTCGTTGCGACAATCAAACGCTCGTCCGAACGGTGGCTTCCGATGCTACTCAGGGCGTGTGGAAACGCTTCGTCGAATGTGCCCAACTCGTCGCGGCAGCAAATTCTAGCTCGTTTCTGGAGCCAATTGGAGAGCAAAGGTGAGTAGGTGGGTTCTACTTGGGCCTGTAGCTCAATTTTTGGTGATCTACTTAGCTCGAATCCAAGTGTGCCTTGTAGATGCTTCTTTCTGGAATTAGGCAAAAGTCAGGTGCTTTGTTTCTTGAGAGAACGTTGACTACGCCTTATGGCAAGCCCTTTCTTGCTTTCGAAAGGCTATTTTAGGCGTGACCGTTGGCATAGCCTCTCTTAATGCTCTGCTATCAACTTTGCTAGAAATCGACTGTCAATTCAATTCATTCGAGGTTCTGAAAGACGTCGAAGAGAAGAGGTAGATAAGCACGCACGATGTAGCATTTCACTGGCGTTTCATCAGTTGTGTTGCATTTAGAAAACTGGAACTAAAGGTCACCACATTCGAACTGCTCCTCAGCAATTTGGCTCGGCAAGGAGACATCGAAGGCTGCCGGTCTATGGTCAGTTGCTCGATTCGATTGCCTTCAGTCATCCTCTGAGTGGTTCGAGATTTTCATTCGACTCCAAATCGCATTTGTATTTTGTACACTCACTTTGGCGTTACCATTTCACGTCGAATTGGACACTTTTCAAATCGGACTCGATACCTTTCAAGCCAAATTGATCCCTATAATCAACCTTGACGCTTTTGAAGTGAGACTGAACGTCAGTTTTCTTCCACACTAAAATAGATTCCCTTCGAGAAGGATAGAATAACTGTTCGTCCGAGGAAAATTTAGTGTGACTTTCTTAGAAATTTCATAATTGATCACCCAATAGAAGTGAAGGCACTGTTCGAAATTTTGTAGAAGTTTCATTTTTCAAACAAAATAATTGTGTGATGTTTGTTTAAAGGCACAGGAGGGCAGCAGTTTTTTAGTATATCGTGCCCTCGTCCACCTCGTCGCGATTTTCTTTTGTTTGGTAGTGTATATTAGGTTGGAAAAAAAGTCTCTTCACACTTCGAAATTTTTTTTACCTACCCCTTGTAAACGCACTAGCCAATGTTGATTGCTGATTTCGTAATCCTATCACACTTGTCTACCGTTCGCACGCAGACACAGGTTAAGACTCTTCTTGTAATTCGTTATCCATCCAATCTTCCGAACTCAATGCCAGATCTACCTCATGGCCGTTTTCAGCACGGCATTCTTCAAGAATTCATTAAAGAATCCACAGCACGTCAGGCAGCAGACCAAATTAACCACATATATGGCTTGGGATCTACTACTCATCGCGCCTGTTATGAGTGGTTCGGAAAGTCTTTAAAGGGAAATTATTCACTGAGGGCAAAGCATGGTCAGGAAGGCCAACTGGATTGGACGACAGTGAACTACACCATCTTCTTCGTACCGATAGTTGGCAGACGACACGTCAGCTGGCAGAGAAGCTCGAAGTGTCTCATAGGATAGTGGGGATCCATCTGAAGAATCTTGGCTTTCATGGAAATTTGGAGCTTCGATTCCACATGCCCTGTCAGACACTCAGAAAGGTCGACGGCTCTCCATCGCTGCTTCTCTTCTGTCCAGATAAGGAAGAAAATCGTTTCTTCCGCGGATTGTGACAGGCGAAGAGTCCTGGGTTCTGTGTGCCAACTTCCGAGGAAAAGGCAATGGGTACAAAAGGGAGAGAGCCCTAAGTCTGATCTCAAGCCCAATGTTCACGAACGGAAGATTCTTTTGAGTGTTTGGTGGATATCAGAGGAGTGATTTATCGGCAAACTCTCAGAAGTGGAGAGACACTTACTGCTGCCACATACAGTGGCCAACTCCACAAAGTCGCCGCAGCTTTCCAAGAAAAGAGGCCTGAGAAGTCGAAGGTGATGATCCTGCATGACAACGCAAAGCGACATGCTGCAAGACTCACAAGAGAAACAATAAAGAAGCTGGGCTGGGAGGTAATGCCACATCCACCGTATAGCCCTGACCTCGGCCCTCCCTAATGCTATTTCTTCCACGCTCTCAAGCAAGAAATTGGAGAGAAATATTTTGAAACGGACGAGGACCTCAAAAATTGGATTCAGCGGTGATTCGACTTCAGAACTGCAGTCTTTTACGCGAGAGGAATTAGAAAAATTACCACGTCTTTGGAGAAGTGTAGTAGAACAAAGTAGAGTTTATCTCAATTGATTTGACTTTGTAGTTGTGAAGTAATAAATCTTTGAAAAAAATGAAAAGACTTTTTTTCCAACCTAATATGTTGCTTACCTGCAGCAGCAGAGTGAAAATATGCGTCTTTACAGCTGGCTGTTTCCGCTGTAACGTTAAGAACTGCGTATCTCTTCCTTAGCCGAATTGTGGTTATCGATCAAGTAAGGATCGCGACGAGCTATACGAAACGTATCCTCTTCTTCTTATGAACTAAAAATTGCTGCCTTGACCCTCTAGAGAGATGAGGCGTTTGGTCGGACCGTTTGCAATATCCGAATTCGCAAGCCACTTCTAAGCCTCCGAAGACGATGTAGGGGTTGAAACTTTATGCGACAAAATAAAAATTTGGTCCACCGTGTCATCTAGAAAGAAGTAATCAAAACATTATTTTTCTTTGAAAAGTAGAATTTTTATTAAATTTCATACGGCGTGTTCAGTTTTTAAGCGGGTGATTTAAAAAACTTCAAAAAATCGTTCTGAATCCCCTTTGGGCGAAAAATAATTTTATCCTTCTCGGAAAGTCAGAGTCTTAATCTGAAAAACGCTCGTTTTGATTCGAAAGATGTTCAGTTTGGTTTCGAAAGCGTCCAGATTACCTAGAAGAGTGTCTATTTTGAAATGAAAAGCGTCCAATTTGATGTGGAAGTGGTATAAATGACAGAATTTGGCAGGGTTCTCACTATCGGAGCTATGCGGTGCGAGGTCACTTCCACTTTCCTATCTGTTTAATATACGCAGCTCAACCTAAGTCACTTCTAAGGCCCCTGTTATACTCCCTCGGGAGCTTCCGCGGATGGGCGGAAATCGCGTCGGGACCCCGCGCCGGGCCACTCGTCGCGGCCCGCCACGCCCGCCTCCGCCGTGCACCATTGGTCCGCGGACGTTCCGCGGATGCTCCCGCGGGAGTATAAGGCCAGCAGCAGAGTCTTGCGGGTGCCGCGGGCCCGCCATGACAACGGCGGGTGGTGCAGCCCCGCGACGCAATACTGCGTACTTTTGCCGGGAGGAACGAAGAAATGGAGAAAGAAACGAAGAAATGCAATTTTCAGGGTAAAACTAGAGGGAAGGGGGGAGAGTTGTTAGTAGCAAGCTAGTGCTGTTGTTACCCCTAACATTTGTACGTCAACGGCTTACGATTATGATTCGTTAGTATACATTGCATCCGATCGAAAATTTCGGATAACGCAAATTCCTCGAACCACGGATTTCTGGTTGAATTTGACAACGGAAATTCCGTGGGCCCGGTCTTTTGAATATTTCAGAAACGAGCAATTTCGAGGGCCATGAGTTTTTGGAGATTCGGAACGGGGTATCCGAAAATGATTGATTCGGATCCAATGTATCCTGCTTAGAATTGACGATATTTGCACAATGACTCTGAGCCTTGGCCTTCTTTCCGTCCATCTTTCACGCTACTTTTAGATTCTGTATCTAACTTTTATGTTCGCGACGTGTTAGGATCCCCATTAGCGCAGTCGGAGGAGCTGCCGGCTGTCATTGATCTAGGCAAATGGTTTGTGTTAAACGTTACTTCGTGTATTTATTTATTTATTCAATACGCTACATAAGGTAGACATCAGAGAAAAATTAAATAAAGTAATTAATTAAATTATTTTTAATTAATTAAATTTGACATGCCACGTAGTCGATTGGAGAAGGCGCTAACTCTCGTGTGCACCTCAAATCAGACCTATTAGTTCGGGTCCCGCCGAGGCTAGCCAAGCCTTTCACCCCGCAGGGACCTGTAAATAGGCGCCGGATTTGTCTGGGAATGATAGAGCACTGATTGCTCCATCGACTGACCCCAGCGTGTCTTGCATGAGCCAGATACGAATTCAAGTTGACACTTCATTGTATCCCATTTAATGAAGCTTCCAACGGTCGGGAACAAAAGAAAACTCCCCTCCCTCCATGCTTCCTATCTGGTCACGCCCTCCAGCGGGTCTCACCCGCAGCTCCTGGCGCTGCGGGTGAGAGCCGCCGTGAACCGCGGTAGCCCTCGAGGATCCTTGCGTGCGGCGGCTCCGCGACAACTCGTCCGCGCCGCGGCTTCCACCACAGTGGCTGCGCGGGTCCCACTGCGGCGGGAGCGATTTGGACGAGTTCTCACGGTGCTGCCGCGAGACTCTGTAGAGGCCCTAACAGAGGCCTAAGGGCCTGTTCACACTTCGCGACAGCAGCGACAAGAGCGAAGAGAGCGCAGCGTGCGGAAGTATGGACAGGCGACAGCAGCGACTGCAGCAACTAGGGCGACAGCAGCGACTGGAGCGACAGTGCCGGCGCGCGCTCGGCTTTAATCGATATGCATGTTTTGCACGGGCGACGAGTCGCCCGTGTCGCGAAGTATGAACTGGCCCGGGGTGTGTTCATAGTCCGCGACGGAAGCGGCTGATTCGTTCATCGAAAACATGCGAATCGATTAGTGGAAAACGATCGCCTGACAAAAATCGATAAGTGTGTTTTGCCCGGGCGACCTGTCGTGGTCTATAAACAGTTCCTAAGGCCCCTGTTATACTCCCGCGGGAGCTTCCGCGGATGGGCGGAAATCGCGTCGGGACCCCGCGCCGGGCCACTCGTCGCGGCCCGCCACGCCCGCCTCCGCCGTGCACCATTGGTCCGCGGACGTTCCGCGGATGCTCCCGCGGGAGTATAACAGAGGCCTAAGGGCCTGTTCACACTTCGCGACAGCAGCGACAAGAGCGAAGAGAGCGCAGCGTGCGGAAGTATGGACAGGCGACAGCAGCGACTGCAGCAACTAGGGCGACAGCAGCGACTGGAGCGACAGTGCCGGCGCGCGCTCGGCTTTAATCGATATGCATGTTTTGCACGGGCGACGAGTCGCCCGTGTCGCGAAGTATGAACTGGCCCGGGGTGTGTTCATAGTCCGCGACGGAAGCGGCTGATTCGTTCATCGAAAACATGCGAACGATTAGTGGAAAACGATCGCCTGACAAAAATCGATAAGTGTGTTTTGCCCGGGCGACCTGTCGTGGTCTATGAACAGTTCCTAAGGCCCCTGTTATACTCCCGCGGGAGCTTCCGCGGATGGGCGGAAATCGCGTCGGGACCCCGCGCCGGGCCACTCGTCGCGGCCCGCCACGCCCGCCTCCGCCGTGCACCATTGGTCCGCGGACGTTCCGCGGATGCTCCCGCGGGAGTATAACAGAGGCCTAAGGGCCTGTTCACACTTCACGACAGCAGCGACAAGAGCGAAGAGAGCGCAGCGTGCGGAAGTATGGACAGGCGACAGCAGCGACTGCAGCAACTAGGGCGACAGCAGCGACTGGAGCGACAGTGCCGGCGCGCGCTCGGCTTTAATCGATATGCATGTTTTGCACGGGCGACGAGTCGCCCGTGTCGCGAAGTATGAACTGGCCCGGGGTGTGTTCATAGTCCGCGACGGAAGCGGCTGATTCGTTCATCGAAAACATGCGAATCGATTAGTGGAAAACGATCGCCTGACAAAAATCGATAAGTGTGTTTTGCCCGGGCGACCTGTCGTGGTCTATGAACAGTTCCTAAGGCCCCTGTTATACTCCCGCGGGAGCTTCCGCGGATGGGCGGAAATCGCGTCGGGACCCCGCGCCGGGCCACTCGTCGCGGCCCGCCACGCCCGCCTCCGCCGCGCAACATTGGTCCGCGGACGTTCCGCGGATGCTCCCGCGGGAGTATAACAGAGGCCTAAGGCTGTTCTAATTAGTACGCGCGCCTGTTGATCATATGACGGGTGCTCACAGAATTCTTCACCGCCGCTGCGTGAATCGAAGATTCAGAAGCGAAGGAAAGCTCAGGCAAACATGCTATCTTCTATTGCGCGAAATAAGGACTGGAGCCTGCTCGGGAGGCGGGTGTTCAGTAAATTTTTTTCTCTTCATTCACAAAATTTTCACCCTTTTCTTCTCTCGCTTTAAAATGGGAAGGGAAATAAGAGCTGTATGATAATGCAGTTAGAGTAAGTACGTTCAGTGTACGCTCTGCTTTTTAAAGCAAACACAGATTTTTATGAATGGGTAAAAAGAGTGCCTAAGAAGGTTCGTTTCGCCGCTTAAAACTTTAGGCGAACCTTTTTTGCTGTAGCATCTCCCCTGCGGCTCATCGGTGAAGAGAGGAGATGCTTTGGATTCCCATATTGATTGTTTATTTATATTTAAATTTGAGAGCCCTTTCGTCTTTCAGGTGTATGAGATGGCTAGACGCGGTTTTATCGTCAATCGTGCTTGCAACGATGCTCTCGTCTACTGCTTTGCTGTGCGAGGACATCATGCCAAGGCGGACTCGCTTGCTGAGGTTTTTCATTTTTACATAACAACCCACCTTGGGGCGCGTGTAGCGCAGTCGGAGGAGGCGCCGACTGTCGCGTGCACCCGACACCAGGTTCCTGGTTCGGACTTCCCGCCCAGGCCAACCAAGCCTTGCATCCCTCCGGGGTCGGTGAATTGGTACCAGACTTGTCTGGGAAGGATAGAGCGCTGACTTGTTCATCAGCTGGCCACCGCAAGTCATTGTATGGCCAAATACGCATCCATGTCGCCTCCACGACATCCCGTAGAAGTAGAATGTGTGGCGCATCCCAGAAGGGATTGAATAACGCCGTCCTTTATCATTTATCCTTTATAACCCACCTCGGAGCTTTCTTAGTTGATAGGGCGGACGCACGGTTGACGACTTCACCTTGCTTTGAATATTTCTGACGTGATGAAAAGTCGTTTGACGTGACATGTGTAATTTTCGCCCCACCATTTAGGAAAGCGTAGTGTGTTTTGTTCTTTAGGTATTTTTTCTATAGATTTCTTTTTTTCAGCAAGCACTCAACAAATATGGAGCGGATGCGGTGTCCAGTGCCCAAGGAGCGTGCGCGAGAGCCGCAGCTGCACGTGCCGATTTGAATAGGCTGAGAACGGTATGTGCCATGGTTTCTCCTCAAGTTCGCTGAACATCAAGGCGCTAAAGGAATTCAGGTTCTTCGTCGAGCCGTGATGGGAAAGGAGCGCAAGCTGATACTGTCGTCCAGCGATGTGATGGAGACGATCTGGTTGCTGGCGGAGAAAAGTCAAGACGGAGACGGCGCCGAGTATGTGAATCTGACCGAGCAGGTTTGTTCTGGGTTTTTACTGTTTGGGCGTCTTCTAAATCGAAACTGACTTCCAAACGGGAATTTGGCAAGTTAGTTGTGCACATCTCTGGGCAGCTTTTATAGATAAAGGTCGCTAGGGTAAAGCATGTATATCTATTTTCCCCCAGATCGTTTGATTGATCGTTTGCTGTTCATATCCCATGGTTTACATAAGTGGTGTAGTCGATTCCGTCTATTCCGTCCAGGAGAGTATTCACCAGCAGGGATGAGCGGATTAACCGTTATCCGTTATCCGGTTTCCGGCGGGTTTTGGCCTATCCGTTTTGTTGTTCGCTATCCGGTGGTTTTTCGCCGGATAACGAACAGCAAAATCTGGCACTCTTATGAATACTTAGTTGAATTTTAGGACAGTTTTTAAAAATCGTTTTGTGTTTTTTCCACTGATAGTCGAGATACGTTTGCAATGCTAGGTCGGTGCCTTCTCTTAGTTTTCAATGCATAATTAGGCCAAACTATCAACCTGCGTTCTGAAATGCAGAGCACTGCCTTGCTTATTTCTATTTGTGGGGTTTTCACCAAAATTCCTTCTAGTATAATGTACCGTCAAAAAACCTGTCGCTTAGAGGAGAAAGGAATAAACCGTCATAGGAATCACTTCGTTTTAAGGATGTGCCAGATATTCTTCTTCAATATACACGATCTTTTAGCTCATTGAAACTATGTTTGGCATGTGCATAACTTCCGAGTGGTGGGTGGAAAGCCAGTACTTTGATATCCTATCCTATCCTCCTATATATAAAAGCGTTAGTCCGTCTGCCCGTGGGTGTATGTGTGTCACAAACCTGTGTGAATAAGTAAAACATGTCAAACGTGTAAAGGTGACCCGCACGTGAATGTAGAACCTGTCAAGGCTATCCTCATGTGCAATGGATGGAAATGAACCAAAATTAGCGGGAAATGACCAGGCTGGACGAATGAGTGGAAGGATTCGAACGGACAACCACTATTGATCGATAGCATCAAGTTTCGATTGGAGTTGTCGTTCAACACCACTATTTGGCCAATCGGGGTGCGATTATGATTATACCGGATGAGGAGACCAATATTAATCGATGGTGTCGATTTTTCGACCGTAGTTATCGGTTTTCGCCCAAATTTGACCAATCGGAGTGGGTGTCACACGACAGTTTCTTCGAGAGAATTACTCCCGCTTTCAGGAAATACTCCAATATAAAGAGATTCAGACACTTTCTAGAACAAGATAACAGTATCGATTGGCCGAATAACCGATCGACTTTCAATTTTTCTGCAGATTAGATCCTTCGGAGTGGGAACAGCACTAATGAGGTGGGCAGCGGACAAGGCTTACGTCAATCGTTTTGAGGATCTTCCCTTACTATATTCTGTGTAATAAGGAAGGTATAGATTTTTTCTCCAATGCGGCGGCTGAAGGGTCAATAAACCGTCGTGTCCAGGGCGTTTTGTTTTCGGAGTTTGGGCCGAAGTTTCAACCAAACGTTTTGTGGCCGATAGGTTTACGGGTAGTCGCTGAGCAGTAGAAGCAGCTGTTGACGAGCTGCGGGTTTAATACTGGTATACGTACTTGATGGGCGCGTGTAGGGCAGTCAGAGGAGGTGCGACTGTCGCGTGCACCCGATACCAGGTTCCTGGTTCGGATCTCCCGCCCAGGCCAACCAAGCCTTCCATCCCTCCGGGGTCGGTGAATTGGTACCAGACTTGTCTGGGAAGGATAAAGCGCTGACTTGTTCATCGGCTGGCCACCGCAAGTCATTGTATGGCCAAATACGCATTCATGTCGCCTCCACGACATCCCGTAGAAGTAGAATGCGCTGGCGCATCCCAGAAGGGATTGAGTAACGCCGTCCTTTATCCTTTATCCTTATACGTACTTGGCCAATGACTTCCGGTGAACAGCCGATGGACAAGTCAGTGCATTAACATTCCCGTGCAATCCTGATACCTAGTCTGGAAATCCGATCGAAGAACATCGAGTCGGAGTGCATGCCAAAGTCGGCGCCTTCTCAGAGTGCGCTACATCGCACCTCGAAGAAAAACAACGATAAGGAGGTTAAAAGTGGTTCATTTGACATGTGACGAGAACGATACTACAAGTCCCGTCCTACTATTAGATAGAGAATGGTTTAAAATTAGTTTTAGTTTTTGTTGTTTGTTCGTTATCCGTTTTTCCGTTATCCGGCCATTTTTGAGAAAAATTATCTGTCATCCGTTATTCGGGTTTCAAAATTTTATTATCCGCTCATCCCTGATCATCAAGCCTCACGGGAGATTTATACCATTTTCACACCAGGTTCGACACTTTTCAAATCAAATTGGACACCTTCAAACAAGTTGAACACTCTTCCATGTGAGACTGACGCATTTGAAATCAAACTGAACATCTTGTAAATCAAGACTAACTTCAAATGAAACTAGAGCCCCCTTTTTGGAGGTTCAAGTAATTGTTCTTGCTCAAGGAAAATTTGGCATGATTTTCATTGAAATTTTTTTTAATTCACCTACTCTCAAAAAGTGAGCATCTGTTAGAAATTTTCATAAATTTTTTGTTATTAAGGGAAATAATGGATTAAAGCTCATTTTAAGGTGCGGAAAGGCACCAGTATTCAATGCTGAGGAAGGATTGCGCCGTGCATGCGTCCAGGGCGTCGCGACTTTTCGATTTTGATTGATAGAAAACATTCTGAATTATACACTTGTAGGTACAAGAAAAACATTCGTAGAAATTTAAGAAAATACACACATCATCACCTTGCTGTTTCAAATAAGTAGCGTTTACGCTATCAATCGAATGGAAATCGCGACGAACTAGATGAATACATTTGGAAATTTATTATTTAGTAGCATAAAAAATTGCTGCCTTTCTGTAGTTTAAATCAAGCGATAAATCATAATTTTCCTTTGAAAACTGAAATTCTAAAAGGTCAAGAGAGCGTGTTTACTTATTTGAGAAGAGGCATCAAAAAATTTTAAAGAAAATTTTTTGGACGAAAAAATTATTCCAGCCCTCTCGAAGAGTCTCTAGTTTAATCTGGAACTCATGGTTTTGTTTTGGAAGATGTTCGGTATGATTTCAAAAGCGTCATGCTTGCCTAGAAGACTGTCAAATTTGATTTGAAAAGTGTCCAGTTTGATTCATAGGGTGTCCAATCTAACCTAAAAATGGAATATGCTGCGGTCGCTGCGCGGCGCAGCGACGTTGGGAAAGCTATCGATATCGATCGCTTGCTCTTCCTAATCGATATAGATAGTTTCGTAAGGGCCTGTTTATACTTTGACGTCGAGCGACGCGACCCTACGAGGCGATCGATCAATTTGGCCACTATACATGTCGTCGCATCGCTCGACGTCGGGAGTATAAACGGGGCCTAACGCTTTCCCGGCTGGCGATTGAGGTCGACTCAAGTATAAATTCTGTGTTGTGGACCAGTTTAGATATCGTACAACTCAAGCTATATTTCCTATCCAGATGCTGAATCACACGAACCATGAGCCGGGATTCTTTCGACTTCTGATCCGCGAAGTGGAGCGACATATCAGTCACCAGCACTACTATACGGCCGTGGCGCTTCTGGAGGACACCAACCGGATAGCGGACTGCCTGAAGAATCAGCAGAAGTCGTGTGAGTCGAAAAATCCGGCTTCTTCAGCGTAGTGAGAGTTACTGAGCCGATGCATTTAGTGTTCATGAGTCAGATGATCGGCCAGCTGAGTCGTCAGGTGATTCGTAATGAGGTGAACGTGGCCAAGATGAACGACATCGCTAATCGTGTGGTGGCGATTTTCCAGAATCATCCGAATGCGTGCGTTGTTACGTCAACTTTAGAGTGCTAGTATCATTGTTCTATCACTGGTTCCAGTCCGCGAATTCATGAAGACCTGCTGTACGCTGCGATTATGTACAAGGAGTTCAGCATGGATAAAAGGATGGAGTACGTGAACGCCCTGATAGACATGGTGGACAGGGAGCGCAGGCGACCGCACTTGGTACTGCCGCTTCTTGCAAGGTTCGTTGACCACGCCCTCTTAGAGGCCTGTTCATGGTACGACGAGACAGACTATTCGCCTAGAGAAAGAATGCACATCGATTTTTCCAAGTAATCGATTCTTATGCTTTCCTTGAGTGACTTGTCGCGGAGTATAAACAGGTCTCAAGGCGGAAAATTTCACGACTAGAGCACATGTAGCTGAAGAGGCAGAAGCTTCGCTAACGTTCACCCGCAATATCCGCAACCGTGGACGAGTTGCTCGCATGTAATCGCGTCCAGAACAAACAATCGCTGCAGGAGGACCTGCTATAGCCGCTGCAGCTTTGCCTCATTTATCAAGGTGAAAAAGCATGTAGTAACGGCGCTGATCGGCATACGGTAACCCTAAAAGTCCGTTATCACCACTAGCACGTGTACTCTACGCCTCCTCTCTCCGTCTGCGCCCGCTCGATTAGAGATGCCTTCCTGTGGTGGTGGCCGACTGGCATCGAGGCACGAGGCACGTACCCCTCCCTGTGGTGGTGGCCGACTGGCATCGAGGCACGAGGCACGTACCCCTCCCTGTGGTGGTGGCCGACTGGCATCGAGGCACGAGGCACGTACCCCTCCCTGTGGTGGTGGCCGGCTGGCATCGAGGCACAAGGCACGTACCCCTCCCTGTGGTGGTGGCCGACTGGCATCGAGGCACGAGGCACGTACCCCTCCCTGTGGTGGTGGCCGGCTGGCATCGAGGCACGAGGCACGTACCCCTCCCTGTGGTGGTGGCCGGCTGGCATCGAGGCACGAGGCACGTACCCCTCCCTGTGGTGGTGGCCGACTGGCATCGAGGCACGAGGCACGTACCCCTCCCTCCCTGTGGTGGTGGCCGACTGGCATCGAGGCACGAGGCACGTACCCCTCCCTGTGGTGGTGGCCGACTGGCATCGAGACACGAGGCACGTACCCCTCCCTGTGGTGGTGGCCGGCTGGCATCGAGGCACGAGGCACGTACCCCTCCCTGTGGTGGTGGCCGGCTGGCATCGAGACACGAGGCACGTACCCCTCCCTGTGGTGGTGGCCGGCTGGCATCGAGGCACGAGGCACGTACCCCTCCCTGTGGTGGTGGCCGGCTGGCATCGAGGCACGAGGCACGTACCCCTCCCTGTGGTGGTGGCCGCCTGGCATCGAGGCACGAGGCACGTACCCCTCCCTGTGGTGGTGGCCGACTGGCATCGAGGCACGAGGCACGTACCCCTCCCTGTGGTGGTGGCCGCCTGGCATCGAGGCACGAGGCACGTACCCCTCCCTGTGGTGGTGGCCGGCTGGCATCGAGACACGAGGCACGTACCCCTCCCTGTGGTGGTGGCCGGCTGGCATCGAGCTGTGGTGGTGGCCGGCTGGCATCGAGGCACGAGGCACGTACCCCTCCCTGTGGTGGTGGCCGCCTGGCATCGAGGCACGAGGCACGTACCCCTCCCTGTGGTGGTGGCCGACTGGCATCGAGGCACGAGGCACGTACCCCTCCCTGTGGTGGTGGCCGACTGGCATCGAGACACGAGGCACGTACCCCTCCCTGTGGTGGTGGCCGGCTGGCATCGAGGCACGAGGCACGTACCCCTCCCTGTGGTGGTGGCCGGCTGGCATCGAACTGTGGTGGTGGCCGGCTGGCATCGAGGCACGAGGCACGTACCCCTCCCTGTGGTGGTGGCCGGCTGGCATCGAGCTGTGGTGGTGGCCGGCTGGCATCGAGGCACGAGGCACGTACCCCTCCCTGTGGTGGTGGCCGGCTGGCATCGAGGCACAAGGCACGTACCCCTCCCTGTGGTGGTGGCCGACTGGCATCGAGACACGAGGCACGTACCCCTCCCTGTGGTGGTGGCCGGCTGGCATCGAACTGTGGTGGTGGCCGGCTGGCATCGAGGCACGAGGCACGTACCCCTCCCTGTGGTGGTGGCCGGCTGGCATCGAGCTGTGGTGGTGGCCGGCTGGCATCGAGGCACGAGGCACGTACCCCTCCCTGTGGTGGTGGCCGGCTGGCATCGAACTGTGGTGGTGGCCGGCTGGCATCGAGGCACGAGGCACGTACCCCTCCCTGTGGTGGTGGCCGGCTGGCATCGAGACACGAGGCACGTACCCCTCCCTGTGGTGGTGGCCGGCTGGCATCGAGGCACGAGGCACGTACCCCTCCCTGTGATGGTGGCCGGCTGGCATCGAGCTGTGGTGGTGGCCGGCTGGCATCGAGGCACGAGGCACGTACCCCTCCCTGTGGTGGTGGCCGCCTGGCATCGAGGCACGAGGCACGTACCCCTCCCTGTGGTGGTGGCCGACTGGCATGGCCGACTGGCATCGAGACACGAGGCACGTACCCCTCCCTGTGGTGGTGGCCGACTGGCATCGAGGCACGAGGCACGTACCCCTCCCTGTGGTGGTGGCCGGCTGGCATCGAGGCACAAGGCACGTACCCCTCCCTGTGGTGGTGGCCGGCTGGCATCGAGCTGTGGTGGTGGCCGGCTGGCATCGAGGCACGAGGCACGTACCCCTCCCTGTGGTGGTGGCCGGCTGGCATCGAACTGTGGTGGTGGCCGGCTGGCATCGAGGCACGAGGCACGTACCCCTCCCTGTGGTGGTGGCCGGCTGGCATCGAGGCACGAGGCACGTACCCCTCCCTGTGGTGGTGGCCGACTGGCATCGAGGCACGAGGCACGTACCCCTCCCTGTGGTGGTGGCCGGCTGGCATCGAGGCACGAGGCACGTACCCCTCCCTGTGGTGGTGGCCGGCTGGCATCGAGGCACAAGGCACGTACCCCTCCCTGTGGTGGTGGCCGGCTGGCATCGAGCTGTGGTGGTGGCCGGCTGGCATCGAGGCACGAGGCACGTACCCCTCCCTGTGGTGGTGGCCGGCTGGCATCGAACTGTGGTGGTGGCCGGCTGGCATCGAGGCACGAGGCACGTACCCCTCCCTGTGGTGGTGGCCGGCTGGCATCGAGCTGTGGTGGTGGCCGGCTGGCATCGAGGCACGAGGCACGTACCCCTCCCTGTGGTGGTGGCCGGCTGGCATCGAGACACGAGGCACGTACCCCTCCCTGTGGTGGTGGCCGGCTGGCATCGAGGCACGAGGCACGTACCCCTCCCTGTGATGGTGGCCGGTTGGCATCGAGCTGTGGTGGTGGCCGGCTGGCATCGAGGCACGAGGCACGTACCCCTCCCTGTGGTGGTGGCCGCCTGGCATCGAGGCACGAGGCACGTACCCCTCCCTGTGGTGGTGGCCGACTGGCATCGAGGCACGAGGCACGTACCCCTCCCTGTGGTGGTGGCCGGCTGGCATCGAGGCACGAGGCACGTACCCCTCCCTGTGGTGGTGGCCGGCTGGCATCGAGGCACAAGGCACGTACCCCTCCCTGTGGTGGTGGCCGGCTGGCATCGAGCTGTGGTGGTGGCCGGCTGGCATCGAGGCACGAGGCACGTACCCCTCTCTGTGGTGGTGGCCGGCTGGCATCGAGACACGAGGCACGTACCCCTCCCTGTGGTGGTGGCCGGCTGGCATCGAGGCACGAGGCACGTACCCCTCCCTGTGGTGGTGGCCGGCTGGCATCGAGGCACAAGGCACGTACCCCTCCCTGTGGTGGTGGCCGGCTGGCATCGAGGCACGAGGCACGTACCCCTCCCTGTGGTGGTGGCCGGCTGGCATCGAGGCACGAGGCACGTACCCCTCCCTGTGGTGGTGGCCGGCTGGCATCGAGGCACGAGGCACGTACCCCTCCCTGTGGTGGTGGCCGGCTGGCATCGAGGCACGAGGCACGTACCCCTCCCTGTGGTGGTGGCCGGCTGGCATCGAACTGTGGTGGTGGCCGGCTGGCATCGAGGCACGAGGCACGTACCCCTCCCTGTGGTGGTGGCCGGCTGGCATCGAGCTGTGGTGGTGGCCGGCTGGCATCGAGGCACGAGGCACGTACCCCTCCCTGTGGTGGTGGCCGGCTGGCATCGAGGCACAAGGCACGTACCCCTCCCTGTGGTGGTGGCCGACTGGCATCGAGACACGAGGCACGTACCCCTCCCTGTGGTGGTGGCCGGCTGGCATCGAACTGTGGTGGTGGCCGGCTGGCATCGAGGCACGAGGCACGTACCCCTCCCTGTGGTGGTGGCCGGCTGGCATCGAGCTGTGGTGGTGGCCGGCTGGCATCGAGGCACGAGGCACGTACCCCTCCCTGTGGTGGTGGCCGGCTGGCATCGAACTGTGGTGGTGGCCGGCTGGCATCGAGGCACGAGGCACGTACCCCTCCTTGTGGTGGTGGCCGGCTGGCATCGAGGCACGAGGCACGTACCCCTCCCTGTGGTGGTGGCCGGCTGGCATCGAGGCACGAGGCACGTACCCCTCCCTGTGGTGGTGGCCGGCTGGCATCGAACTGTGGTGGTGGCCGGCTGGCATCGAGGCACGAGGCACGTACCCCTCCCTGTGGTGGTGGCCGGCTGGCATCGAGCTGTGGTGGTGGCCGGCTGGCATCGAGGCACGAGGCACGTACCCCTCCCTGTGGTGGTGGCCGGCTGGCATCGAGGCACAAGGCACGTACCCCTCCCTGTGGTGGTGGCCGACTGGCATCGAGGCACGAGGCACGTACCCCTCCCTGTGGTGGTGGCCGGCTGGCATCGAGACACGAGGCACGTACCCCTCCCTGTGGTGGTGGCCGGCTGGCATCGAGGCACGAGGCACGTACCCCTCCCTGTGATGGTGGCCGACTGGCATCGAGGCACGAGGCACGTACCCCTCCCTGTGGTGGTGGCCGGCTGGCATCGAGGCACGAGGCACGTACCCCTCCCTGTGGTGGTGGCCGCCTGGCATCGAGGCACGAGGCACGTACCCCTCCCTGTGGTGGTGGCCGACTGGCATCGAGGCACGAGGCACGTACCCCTCCCTGTGGTGGTGGCCGGCTGGCATCGAGGCACGAGGCACGTACCCCTCCCTGTGGTGGTGGCCGGCTGGCATCGAGGCACAAGGCACGTACCCCTCCCTGTGGTGGTGGCCGGCTGGCATCGAGCTGTGGTGGTGGCCGGCTGGCATCGAGGCACGAGGCACGTACCCCTCTCTGTGGTGGTGGCCGGCTGGCATCGAGACACGAGGCACGTACCCCTCCCTGTGGTGGTGGCCGGCTGGCATCGAGGCACGAGGCACGTACCCCTCCCTGTGGTGGTGGCCGGCTGGCATCGAGGCACAAGGCACGTACCCCTCCCTGTGGTGGTGGCCGGCTGGCATCGAGGCACGAGGCACGTACCCCTCCCTGTGGTGGTGGCCGGCTGGCATCGAGGCACGAGGCACGTACCCCTCCCTGTGGTGGTGGCCGACTGGCATCGAGGCACGAGGCACGTACCCCTCCCTGTGGTGGTGGCCGACTGGCATCGAGGCACGAGGCACGTACCCCTCCCTGTGGTGGTGGCCGACTGGCATCGAGGCACGAGGCACGTACCCCTCCCTGTGGTGGTGGCCGACTGGCATCGAGGCACGAGGCACGTACCCCTCCCTGTGGTGGTGGCCGACTGGCATCGAGGCACGAGGCACGTACCCCTCCCTGTGGTGGTGGCCGACTGGCATCGAGGCACGAGGCACGTACCCCTCCCTGTGGTGGTGGCCGACTGGCATCGAGACACGAGGCACGTACCCCTCCCTGTGGTGGTGGCCGACTGGCATCGAGGCACGAGGCACGTAACCCTCCCTGTGGTGGTGGCCGGCTGGCATCGAGGCACGAGGCACGTACCCCTCCCTGTGGTGGTGGCCGGCTGGCATCGAGGCACAAGGCACGTACCCCTCCCTGTGGTGGTGGCCGGCTGGCATCGAGGCACGAGGCACGTACCCCTCCCTGTGGTGGTGGCCGACTGGCATCGAGGCACGAGGCACGTACCCCTCCCTGTGGTGGTGGCCGGCTGGCATCGAGGCACGAGGCACGTACCCCTCCCTGTGGTGGTGGCCGACTGGCATCGAGGCACGAGGCACGTACCCCTCCCTGTGGTGGTGGCCGACTGGCATCGAGACACGAGGCACGTACCCCTCCCTGTGGTGGTGGCCGACTGGCATCGAGGCACGAGGCACGTACCCCTCCCTGTGGTGGTGGCCGGCTGGCATCGAACTGTGGTGGTGGCCGGCTGGCATCGAGGCACGAGGCACGTACCCCTCTCTGTGGTGGTGGCCGGCTGGCATCGAGACACGAGGCACGTACCCCTCCCTGTGGTGGTGGCCGGCTGGCATCGAGGCACGAGGCACGTACCCCTCCCTGTGGTGGTGGCCGACTGGCATCGAGGCACGAGGCACGTACCCCTCCCTGTGGTGGTGGCCGACTGGCATCGAGGCACGAGGCACGTACCCCTCCCTGTGGTGGTGGCCGACTGGCATCGAGGCACGAGGCACGTACCCCTCCCTGTGGTGGTGGCCGACTGGCATCGAGACACGAGGCACGTACCCCTCCCTGTGGTGGTGGCCGACTGGCATCGAGGCACGAGGCACGTACCCCTCCCTGTGGTGGTGGCCGACTGGCATCGAGACACGAGGCACGTACCCCTCCCTCTGGTGGTGGCCGGCTGGCATCGAGCTGTGGTGGTGGCCGGCTGGGGCTTAATCCGTTTGGACACCACCTTCCAAACTGGAGACTTTCTTGGCGTGTTGGATCCACGTCCAACACACGTTCTCAAGCGCAAGGTCTATTATGTCACTGACGCTGCACTGGTGAAACCCATGTCCTCAACAGGCTCTTAC
The DNA here is from genome assembly GCA_947396885.1 of Heligmosomoides polygyrus polygyrus. Lineage (NCBI taxonomy): Eukaryota > Metazoa > Nematoda > Chromadorea > Rhabditida > Heligmosomidae > Heligmosomoides > Heligmosomoides polygyrus. The sequence continues at coordinate 102,234,470 of OX377204.1, read as the reverse complement.
AGGTCCGATAGATGGTGCACTTTCATTTTCGGTTGCAAACCTAGAGAGGGGGGTCCAACCTGTGCCTCTCTATTTCTGACAGCTTTACTCCAAACAAGCAAAGTTAGATATCCTTCTAGGTCTATGCTGATCAGATAAACGTGTATAGCGTTTCGTTCTACAGTTTCTTAGGCAAACTGGGGTCAGATTCGTCAGCGACTTACAGCAATCTAAAGTCGTAGTCGTTGATGAATCCGGCCCCTGGATGTTGTGAAGGAGCATGATGGTGAGCCCGCTGCTATAGACTTGCTCCCACCTTCGGAACCTTAATCATATACGCTGGAGATTTCGTTCACTTTAAAAAATCTTTTCACACGAGTGCTCTCGCAGATAAGAAGTATGAGGCGTTTTTAACAGACAGTTTTGGCAATGCCTGGAAGTCGGAGCTGACAGAACTGTAAGACGGGACTGCGATCGAAGATCTGCAAAGTCATCACAGAACAGTGCACAAACGCACTGCTGAGTGAGTGGATCGAAAAAAAAAAACTTGAAGTGAGTCGCCTGGTTGCGATAGCTATTGTATCCGACGTCGAACGTACTGTATGTACAATCTATCGAAAGCGCTTCCATTCTAACGAGCTTCTTGCCTAACAGCACGGTGAAGAAGACATTAAGAATATCAGTATGTAGCCCAGAAGATGGAGTGGTTGGCACGGGTAGAAAATGGGATTTAGCACATCCACGGCTTCCGGCTTCCTGACAAGAATTTTCAAAACACAATGTCGATTGCACCGGCGGAGCTTGTAGGTTGATATATGTCCACCTACATGAGGAGAAAACTGAATGCCCCTCTACACTAGGACTGCTTCAGTATTATCCAGCTCAAGAGTGCTCTGCAGCGCAATATAAATTGCTGGATTTCGCGGCATGCCCCGCATTGGGGAATTCTGCCCATTCCCCGTTCCTTCTGGTAGAGATTCGAGTTCAGCCAACATCGTGAAATCCACATCTAAGCAGGTCACGACCGCTAGTTTTGCAGCTAGCCGCCGTCTACAAGACGTGTGGACGACGTGACGTGTTACACCAGTGCAGCACCGCTGACGTGGTGCGGTTGGCACGTAAAGACGCGTGTTGGAGGTCGATCCAACACGCTAGGAAAGTCTCCAGTTTGGAAGTTGGTGTCCAAACGGATTTAGCCGCCGGCTGGCATCGAGGCACGAGGCACGTACCCCTCTCTGTGGTGGTGGCCGGCTGGCATCGAGACACGAGGCACGTACCCCTCCCTGTGGTGGTGGCCGGCTGGCATCGAGCTGTGGTGGTGGCCGGCTGGCATCGAGGCACGAGGCACGTACCCCTCCCTGTGGTGGTGGCCGCCTGGCATCGAGGCACGAGGCACGTACCCCTCCCTGTGGTGGTGGCCGACTGGCATCGAGGCACGAGGCACGTACCCCTCCCTGTGGTGGTGGCCGGCTGGCATCGAGCTGTGGTGGTGGTCGGCTGGCATCGAGGCACGAGGCACGTACCCCTCCCTGTGGTGGTGGCCGCCTGGCATCGAGGCACGAGGCACGTACCCCTCCCTGTGGTGGTGGCCGACTGGCATCGAGGCACGAGGCACGTACCCCTCCCTGTGGTGGTGGCCGGCTGCATCGAGCTGTGGTGGTGGCCGGCTGGCATCGAGGCACGAGGCACGTACCCCTCCCTGTGGTGGTGGCCGGCTGGCATCGAGGCACGAGGCACGTACCCCTCCCTGTGGTGGTGGCCGACTGGCATCGAGGCACGAGGCACGTACCCCTCCCTGTGGTGGTGGCCGACTGGCATCGAGGCACGAGGCACGTACCCCTCCCTGTGGTGGTGGCCGACTGGCATCGAGGCACGAGGCACGTACCCCTCCCTGTGGTGGTGGCCGACTGGCATCGAGGCACGAGGCACGTACCCCTCCCTGTGGTGGTGGCCGACTGGCATCGAGGCACGAGGCACGTACCCCTCCCTGTGGTGGTGGCCGACTGGCATCGAGGCACGAGGCACGTACCCCTCCCTGTGGTGGTGGCCGACTGGCATCGAGGCACGAGGCACGTACCCCTCCCTGTGGTGGTGGCCGACTGGCATCGAGACACGAGGCACGTACCCCTCCCTGTGGTGGTGGCCGACTGGCATCGAGGCACGAGGCACGTACCCCTCCCTGTGGTGGTGGCCGACTGGCATCGAGGCACGAGGCACGTACCCCTCCCTGTGGTGGTGGCCGGCTGGCATCGAGCTGTGGTGGTGGCCGGCTGGCATCGAGGCACGAGGCACGTACCCCTCCCTGTGGTGGTGGCCGACTGGCATCGAGACACGAGGCACGTACCCCTCCCTGTGGTGGTGGCCGACTGGCATCGAGGCACGAGGCACGTACCCCTCCCTGTGGTGGTGGCCGACTGGCATCGAGGCACGAGGCACGTACCCCTCCCTGTGGTGGTGGCCGGCTGGCATCGAGCTGTGGTGGTGGCCGGCTGGCATCGAGGCACGAGGCACGTACCCCTCCCTGTGGTGGTGGCCGCCTGGCATCGAGGCACGAGGCACGTACCCCTCCCTGTGGTGGTGGCCGACTGGCATCGAGGCACGAGGCACGTACCCCTCCCTGTGGTGGTGGCCGGCTGCATCGAGCTGTGGTGGTGGCCGGCTGGCATCGAGGCACGAGGCACGTACCCCTCCCTGTGGTGGTGGCCGGCTGGCATCGAGGCACGAGGCACGTACCCCTCCCTGTGGTGGTGGCCGACTGGCATCGAGACACGAGGCACGTACCCCTCCCTGTGGTGGTGGCCGACTGGCATCGAGGCACGAGGCACGTACCCCTCCCTGTGGTGGTGGCCGACTGGCATCGAGGCACGAGGCACGTACCCCTCCCTGTGGTGGTGGCCGACTGGCATCGAGGCACGAGGCACGTACCCCTCCCTGTGGTGGTGGCCGACTGGCATCGAGGCACGAGGCACGTACCCCTCCCTGTGGTGGTGGCCGACTGGCATCGAGGCACGAGGCACGTACCCCTCCCTGTGGTGGTGGCCGACTGGCATCGAGGCACGAGGCACGTACCCCTCCCTGTGGTGGTGGCCGACTGGCATCGAGACACGAGGCACGTACCCCTCCCTGTGGTGGTGGCCGACTGGCATCGAGGCACGAGGCACGTACCCCTCCCTGTGGTGGTGGCCGACTGGCATCGAGGCACGAGGCACGTACCCCTCCCTGTGGTGGTGGCCGGCTGGCATCGAGGCACGAGGCACGTACCCCTCCCTGTGGTGGTGGCCGCCTGGCATCGAGGCACGAGGCACGTACCCCTCCCTGTGGTGGTGGCCGACTGGCATCGAGGCACGAGGCACGTACCCCTCCCTGTGGTGGTGGCCGGCTGGCATCGAGCTGTGGTGGTGGCCGGCTGGCATCGAGGCACGAGGCACGTACCCCTCCCTGTGGTGGTGGCCGCCTGGCATCGAGGCACGAGGCACGTACCCCTCCCTGTGGTGGTGGCCGACTGGCATCGAGGCACGAGGCACGTACCCCTCCCTGTGGTGGTGGCCGGCTGCATCGAGCTGTGGTGGTGGCCGGCTGGCATCGAGGCACGAGGCACGTACCCCTCCCTGTGGTGGTGGCCGGCTGGCATCGAGGCACGAGGCACGTACCCCTCCCTGTGGTGGTGGCCGACTGGCATCGAGGCACGAGGCACGTACCCCTCCCTGTGGTGGTGGCCGACTGGCATCGAGGCACGAGGCACGTACCCCTCCCTGTGGTGGTGGCCGACTGGCATCGAGGCACGAGGCACGTACCCCTCCCTGTGGTGGTGGCCGACTGGCATCGAGGCACGAGGCACGTACCCCTCCCTGTGGTGGTGGCCGACTGGCATCGAGGCACGAGGCACGTACCCCTCCCTGTGGTGGTGGCCGACTGGCATCGAGGCACGAGGCACGTACCCCTCCCTGTGGTGGTGGCCGACTGGCATCGAGGCACGAGGCACGTACCCCTCCCTGTGGTGGTGGCCGACTGGCATCGAGACACGAGGCACGTACCCCTCCCTGTGGTGGTGGCCGACTGGCATCGAGGCACGAGGCACGTACCCCTCCCTGTGGTGGTGGCCGACTGGCATCGAGGCACGAGGCACGTACCCCTCCCTGTGGTGGTGGCCGGCTGGCATCGAGCTGTGGTGGTGGCCGGCTGGCATCGAGGCACGAGGCACGTACCCCTCCCTGTGGTGGTGGCCGACTGGCATCGAGACACGAGGCACGTACCCCTCCCTGTGGTGGTGGCCGACTGGCATCGAGGCACGAGGCACGTACCCCTCCCTGTGGTGGTGGCCGACTGGCATCGAGGCACGAGGCACGTACCCCTCCCTGTGGTGGTGGCCGGCTGGCATCGAGCTGTGGTGGTGGCCGGCTGGCATCGAGGCACGAGGCACGTACCCCTCCCTGTGGTGGTGGCCGCCTGGCATCGAGGCACGAGGCACGTACCCCTCCCTGTGGTGGTGGCCGACTGGCATCGAGGCACGAGGCACGTACCCCTCCCTGTGGTGGTGGCCGGCTGCATCGAGCTGTGGTGGTGGCCGGCTGGCATCGAGGCACGAGGCACGTACCCCTCCCTGTGGTGGTGGCCGGCTGGCATCGAGGCACGAGGCACGTACCCCTCCCTGTGGTGGTGGCCGACTGGCATCGAGACACGAGGCACGTACCCCTCCCTGTGGTGGTGGCCGACTGGCATCGAGGCACGAGGCACGTACCCCTCCCTGTGGTGGTGGCCGACTGGCATCGAGGCACGAGGCACGTACCCCTCCCTGTGGTGGTGGCCGACTGGCATCGAGGCACGAGGCACGTACCCCTCCCTGTGGTGGTGGCCGACTGGCATCGAGGCACGAGGCACGTACCCCTCCCTGTGGTGGTGGCCGACTGGCATCGAGGCACGAGGCACGTACCCCTCCCTGTGGTGGTGGCCGACTGGCATCGAGGCACGAGGCACGTACCCCTCCCTGTGGTGGTGGCCGACTGGCATCGAGACACGAGGCACGTACCCCTCCCTGTGGTGGTGGCCGACTGGCATCGAGGCACGAGGCACGTACCCCTCCCTGTGGTGGTGGCCGACTGGCATCGAGGCACGAGGCACGTACCCCTCCCTGTGGTGGTGGCCGGCTGGCATCGAGCTGTGGTGGTGGCCGGCTGGCATCGAGGCACGAGGCACGTACCCCTCCCTGTGGTGGTGGCCGACTGGCATCGAGACACGAGGCACGTACCCCTCCCTGTGGTGGTGGCCGACTGGCATCGAGACACGAGGCACGTACCCCTCCCTGTGGTGGTGGCCGGCTGGCATCGAGGCACGAGGCACGTACCCCTCCCTGTGGTGGTGGCCGGCTGGCATCGAGACACGAGGCACGTACCCCTCCCTGTGGTGGTGGCCGACTGGCATCGAGACACGAGGCACGTACCCCTCCCTGTGGTGGTGGCCGACTGGCATCGAGGCACGAGGCACGTACCCCTCCCTGTGGTGGTGGCCGGCTGGCATCGAACTGTGGTGGTGGCCGGCTGGCATCGAGGCACGAGGCACGTACCCCTCTCTGTGGTGGTGGCCGGCTGGCATCGAGACACGAGGCACGTACCCCTCCCTGTGGTGGTGGCCGGCTGGCATCGAGGCACGAGGCACGTACCCCTCCCTGTGGTGGTGGCCGGCTGGCATCGAGCTGTGGTGGTGGCCGGCTGGCATCGAGGCACGAGGCACGTACCCCTCCCTGTGGTGGTGGCCGCCTGGCATCGAGGCACGAGGCACGTACCCCTCCCTGTGGTGGTGGCCGACTGGCATCGAGGCACGAGGCACGTACCCCTCCCTGTGGTGGTGGCCGGCTGGCATCGAGCTGTGGTGGTGGCCGGCTGGCATCGAGGCACGAGGCACGTACCCCTCCCTGTGGTGGTGGCCGCCTGGCATCGAGGCACGAGGCACGTACCCCTCCCTGTGGTGGTGGCCGACTGGCATCGAGGCACGAGGCACGTACCCCTCCCTGTGGTGGTGGCCGGCTGCATCGAGCTGTGGTGGTGGCCGGCTGGCATCGAGGCACGAGGCACGTACCCCTCCCTGTGGTGGTGGCCGGCTGGCATCGAGGCACGAGGCACGTACCCCTCCCTGTGGTGGTGGCCGACTGGCATCGAGACACGAGGCACGTACCCCTCCCTGTGGTGGTGGCCGACTGGCATCGAGGCACGAGGCACGTACCCCTCCCTGTGGTGGTGGCCGACTGGCATCGAGGCACGAGGCACGTACCCCTCCCTGTGGTGGTGGCCGACTGGCATCGAGGCACGAGGCACGTACCCCTCCCTGTGGTGGTGGCCGACTGGCATCGAGGCACGAGGCACGTACCCCTCCCTGTGGTGGTGGCCGGCTGGCATCGAGCTGTGGTGGTGGCCGGCTGGCATCGAGGCACGAGGCACGTACCCCTCCCTGTGGTGGTGGCCGGCTGGCATCGAGACACGAGGCACGTACCCCTCCCTGTGGTGGTGGCCGGCTGGCATCGAGACACGAGGCACGTACCCCTCCCTGTGGTGGTGGCCGGCTGGCATCGAGGCACGAGGCACGTACCCCTCCCTGTGGTGGTGGCCGACTGGCATCGAGACACGAGGCACGTACCCCTCCCTGTGGTGGTGGCCGACTGGCATCGAGACACGAGGCACGTACCCCTCCCTGTGGTGGTGGCCGGCTGGCATCGAGGCACGAGGCACGTACCCCTCCCTGTGGTGGTGGCCGGCTGGCATCGAGGCACGAGGCACGTACCCCTCCCTGTGGTGGTGGCCGGCTGGCATCGAGGCACGAGGCACGTACCCCTCCCTGTGGTGGTGGCCGACTGGCATCGAGGCACGAGGCACGTACCCCTCCCTGTGGTGGTGGCCGGCTGGCATCGATGCACGAGGCACGTACCCCTCCCTGTGGTGGTGGCCGGCTGGCATCGATGCACGAGGCACGTACCCCTCCCTGTGGTGGTGGCCGGCTGGCATCGAGACACGAGGCACGTACCCCTCCCTGTGGTGGTGGCCGACTGGCATCGAGACACGAGGCACGTACCCCTCCCTGTGGTGGTGGCCGGCTGGCATCGAGACACGAGGCACGTACCCCTCCCTGTGGTGGTGGCCGGCTGGCATCGAGACACGAGGCACGTACCCCTCCCTGTGGTGGTGGCCGACTGACATCGAGGCGCGAGGCACGTACCCCTCCCTGTGGTGGTGGCCGACTGACATCGAGGCGCGAGGCACGTACCCCTCCCTGTGGTGGTGACCGACTGGCATCGAGGCGCGAGGCACGTACCCCTCCCTGTGGTGGTGGCCGACTGGCATCGAGACACGAGGCACGTACCCCTCCCTGTGGTGGTGGCCGACTGGCATCGAGACACGAGGCACGTACCCCTCCCTGTGGTGGTGGCCGACTGGCATCGAGGCACGAGGCACGTACCCCTCCCTGTGGTGGTGGCCGACTGGCATCGAGACACGAGGCACGTACCCCTCCCTGTGGTGGTGGCCGGCTGGCATCGAGACACGAGGCACGTACCCCTCCCTGTGGTGGTGGCCGGCTGGCATCGAGACACGAGGCACGTACCCCTCCCTGTGGTGGTGGCCGACTGGCATCGAGACACGAGGCACGTACCCCTCCCTGTGGTGGTGGCCGGCTGGCATCGAGACACGAGGCACGTACCCCTCCCTGTGGTGGTGGCCGACTGGCATCGAGGCACGAGGCACGTACCCCTCCCTGTGGTGGTGGCCGACTGGCATCGAGACACGAGGCACGTACCCCTCCCTGTGGTGGTGGCCGGCTGGCATCGAGACACGAGGCACGTACCCCTCCCTGTGGTGGTGGCCGGCTGGCATCGAGACACGAGGCACGTACCCCTCCCTGTGGTGGTGGCCGGCTGGCATCGAGACACGAGGCACGTACCCCTCCCTGTGGTGGTGGCCGACTGACATCGAGGCGCGAGGCACGTACCCCTCCCTGTGGTGGTGGCCGACTGACATCGAGGCGCGAGGCACGTACCCCTCCCTGTGGTGGTGGCCGACTGGCATCGAGACACGAGGCACGTACCCCTCCCTGTGGTGGTGGCCGGCTGGCATCGAGACACGAGGCACGTACCCCTCCCTGTGGTGGTGGCCGGCTGGCATCGAGACACGAGGCACGTACCCCTCCCTGTGGTGGTGGCCGACTGGCATCGAGACACGAGGCACGTACCCCTCCCTGTGGTGGTGGCCGACTGGCATCGAGACACGAGGCACGTACCCCTCCCTGTGGTGGTGGCCGACTGGCATCGAGGCACGAGGCACGTACCCCTCCCTGTGGTGGTGGCCGACTGGCATCGAGACACGAGGCACGTACCCCTCCCTGTGGTGGTGGCCGGCTGGCATCGAGACACGAGGCACGTACCCCTCCCTGTGGTGGTGGCCGGCTGGCATCGAGACACGAGGCACGTACCCCTCCCTGTGGTGGTGGCCGACTGGCATCGAGACACGAGGCACGTACCCCTCCCTGTGGTGGTGGCCGACTGGCATCGAGACACGAGGCACGTACCCCTCCCTGTGGTGGTGGCCGGCTGGCATCGAGACACGAGGCACGTACCCCTCCCTGTGGTGGTGGCCGACTGACATCGAGACACGAGGCACGTACCCCTCCCTGTGGTGGTAGCCGACTGACATCGAGGCGCGAGGCACGTACCCCTCCCTGTGGTGGTGGCCGACTGGCATCGAGACACGAGGCACGTACCCCTCCCTGTGGTGGTGGCCGACTGGCATCGAGACACGAGGCACGTACCCCTCCCTGTGGTGGTGGCCGACTGGCATCGAGACACGAGGCACGTACCCCTCCCTGTGGTGGTGGCCGACTGGCATCGAGGCACGAGGCACGTACCCCTCCCTGTGGTGGTGGCCGACTGGCATCGAGGCACGAGGCACGTACCCCTCCCTGTGGTGGTGGCCGGCTGGCATCGAGACACGAGGCACGTACCCCTCCCTGTGGTGGTGGCCGGCTGGCATCGAGACACGAGGCACGTACCCCTCCCTGTGGTGGTGGCCGGCTGGCATCGAGACACGAGGCACGTACCCCTCCCTGTGGTGGTGGCCGACTGACATCGAGGCGCGAGGCACGTACCCCTCCCTGTGGTGGTGGCCGACTGACATCGAGGCACGAGGCACGTACCCCTCCCTGTGGTGGTGGCCGACTGGCATCGAGGCACGAGGCACGTACCCCTCCCTGTGGTGGTGGCCGACTGGCATCGAGGCACGAGGCACGTACCCCTCCCTGTGGTGGTGGCCGACTGGCATCGAGACACGAGGCACGTACCCCTCCCTGTGGTGGTGGCCGACTGGCATCGAGGCACGAGGCACGTACCCCTCCCTGTGGTGGTGGCCGGCTGGCATCGAGGCACGAGGCACGTACCCCTCCCTGTGGTGGTGGCCGACTGGCATCGAGGCACGAGGCACGTACCCCTCCCTGTGGTGGTGGCCGGCTGGCATCGAGACACGAGGCACGTACCCCTCCCTGTGGTGGTGGCCGACTGGCATCGAGACACGAGGCACGTACCCCTCCCTGTGGTGGTGGCCGACTGGCATCGAGACACGAGGCACGTACCCCTCCCTGTGGTGGTGGCCGACTGACATCGAGGCACGAGGCACGTACCCCTCCCTGTGGTGGTGGCCGACTGGCATCGAGACACGAGGCACGTACCCCTCCCTGTGGTGGTGGCCGACTGACATCGAGGCGCGAGGCACGTACCCCTCCCTGTGGTGGTGACCGACTGGCATCGAGGCACGAGGCACGTACCCCTCCCTGTGGTGGTGGCCGACTGGCATCGAGACACGAGGCACGTACCCCTCCCTGTGGTGGTGGCCGGCTGCATCGAGCTGTGGTGGTGGCCGGCTGGCATCGAGGCACGAGGCACGTACCCCTCCCTGTGGTGGTGGCCGGCTGGCATCGAGACACGAGGCACGTACCCCTCCCTGTGGTGGTGGCCGACTGGCATCGAGGCACGAGGCACGTACCCCTCCCTGTGGTGGTGGCCGGCTGGCATCGAGACACGAGGCACGTACCCCTCCCTGTGGTGGTGGCCGGCTGGCATCGAGGCACGAGGCACGTACCCCTCCCTGTGGTGGTGGCCGACTGGCATCGAGACACGAGGCACGTACCCCTCCCTGTGGTGGTGGCCGGCTGGCATCGAGACACGAGGCACGTACCCCTCCCTGTGGTGGTGGCCGACTGGCATCGAGACACGAGGCACGTACCCCTCCCTGTGGTGGTGGCCGACTGGCATCGAGACACGAGGCACGTACCCCTCCCTGTGGTGGTGGCCGGCTGGCATCGAGGCACGAGGCACGTACCCCTCCCTGTGGTGGTGGCCGGCTGGCATCGAGGCACGAGGCACGTACCCCTCCCTGTGGTGGTGGCCGACTGGCATCGAGGCACGAGGCACGTACCCCTCCCTGTGGTGGTGGCCGACTGGCATCGAGGCACGAGGCACGTACCCCTCCCTGTGGTGGTGGCCGGCTGGCATCGATGCACGAGGCACGTACCCCTCCCTGTGGTGGTGGCCGGCTGGCATCGATGCACGAGGCACGTACCCCTCCCTGTGGTGGTGGCCGGCTGGCATCGAGACACGAGGCACGTACCCCTCCCTGTGGTGGTGGCCGACTGGCATCGAGACACGAGGCACGTACCCCTCCCTGTGGTGGTGGCCGACTGGCATCGAGACACGAGGCACGTACCCCTCCCTGTGGTGGTGGCCGACTGGCATCGAGACACGAGGCACGTACCCCTCCCTGTGGTGGTGGCCGGCTGGCATCGAGACACGAGGCACGTACCCCTCCCTGTGGTGGTGGCCGGCTGGCATCGAGACACGAGGCACGTACCCCTCCCTGTGGTGGTGGCCGGCTGGCATCGAGACACGAGGCACGTACCCCTCCCTGTGGTGGTGGCCGACTGACATCGAGGCGCGAGGCACGTACCCCTCCCTGTGGTGGTGACCGACTGGCATCGAGGCACGAGGCACGTACCCCTCCCTGTGGTGGTGGCCGACTGGCATCGAGACACGAGGCACGTACCCCTCCCTGTGGTGGTGGCCGACTGGCATCGAGACACGAGGCACGTACCCCTCCCTGTGGTGGTGGCCGACTGGCATCGAGGCACGAGGCACGTACCCCTCCCTGTGGTGGTGGCCGACTGGCATCGAGGCACGAGGCACGTACCCCTCCCTGTGGTGGTGGCCGGCTGGCATCGAGACACGAGGCACGTACCCCTCCCTGTGGTGGTGGCCGGCTGGCATCGAGACACGAGGCACGTACCCCTCCCTGTGGTGGTGGCCGGCTGGCATCGAGACACGAGGCACGTACCCCTCCCTGTGGTGGTGGCCGACTGACATCGAGGCGCGAGGCACGTACCCCTCCCTGTGGTGGTGGCCGGCTGGCATCGAGGCACGAGGCACGTACCCCTCCCTGTGGTGGTGGCCGACTGGCATCGAGGCACGAGGCACGTACCCCTCCCTGTGGTGGTGGCCGACTGGCATCGAGGCACGAGGCACGTACCCCTCCCTGTGGTGGTGGCCGACTGGCATCGAGACACGAGGCACGTACCCCTCCCTGTGGTGGTGGCCGGCTGGCATCGAGACACGAGGCACGTACCCCTCCCTGTGGTGGTGGCCGGCTGACATCGAGGCGCGAGGCACGTACCCCTCCCTGTGGTGGTGGCCGGCTGGCATCGAGGCACGAGGCACGTACCCCTCCCTGTGGTGGTGGCCGACTGGCATCGAGGCACGAGGCACGTACCCCTCCCTGTGGTGGTGGCCGACTGGCATCGAGACACGAGGCACGTACCCCTCCCTGTGGTGGTGGCCGGCTGGCATCGAGGCACGAGGCACGTACCCCTCCCTGTGGTGGTGGCCGACTGGCATCGAGGCACGAGGCACGTACCCCTCCCTGTGGTGGTGGCCGACTGGCATCGAGACACGAGGCACGTACCCCTCCCTGTGGTGGTGGCCGGCTGGCATCGAGACACGAGGCACGTACCCCTCCCTGTGGTGGTGGCCGGCTGACATCGAGGCGCGAGGCACGTACCCCTCCCTGTGGTGGTGGCCGGCTGGCATCGAGGCACGAGGCACGTACCCCTCCCTGTGGTGGTGGCCGACTGGCATCGAGGCACGAGGCACGTACCCCTCCCTGTGGTGGTGGCCGACTGGCATCGAGACACGAGGCACGTACCCCTCCCTGTGGTGGTGGCCGGCTGGCATCGAGACACGAGGCACGTACCCCTCCCTGTGGTGGTGGCCGGCTGGCATCGAGGCACGAGGCACGTACCCCTCCCTGTGGTGGTGGCCGGCTGGCATCGAGACACGAGGCACGTACCCCTCCCTGTGGTGGTGGCCGGCTGGCATCGAGACACGAGGCACGTACCCCTCCCTGTGGTGGTGACCGACTGGCATCGAGGCACGAGGCACGTACCCCTCCCTGTGGTGGTGGCCGACTGGCATCGAGGCACGAGGCACGTACCCCTCCCTGTGGTGGTGGCCGACTGGCATCGAGACACGAGGCACGTACCCCTCCCTGTGGTGGTGGCCGGCTGGCATCGAGACACGAGGCACGTACCCCTCCCTGTGGTGGTGGCCGACTGACATCGAGGCACGAGGCACGTACCCCTCCCTGTGGTGGTGGCCGACTGGCATCGAGGCACGAGGCACGTACCCCTCCCTGTGGTGGTGGCCGACTGGCATCGAGACACGAGGCACGTACCCCTCCCTGTGGTGGTGGCCGACTGGCATCGAGACACGAGGCACGTACCCCTCCCTGTGGTGGTGGTGGCCGGCTGGCATCGAGGCACGAGGCACGTACCCCTCCCTGTGGTGGTGGCCGGCTGGCATCGAGGCACGAGGCACGTACCCCTCCCTGTGGTGGTGGCCGGCTGGCATCGAGACACGAGGCACGTACCCCTCCCTGTGGTGGTGGCCGGCTGGCATCGAGACACGAGGCACGTACCCCTCCCTGTGGTGGTGGCCGGCTGGCATCGAGGCACGAGGCACGTACCCCTCCCTGTGGTGGTGGCCGACTGGCATCGAGACACGAGGCACGTACCCCTCCCTGTGGTGGTGGCCGGCTGGCATCGAGACACGAGGCACGTACCCCTCCCTGTGGTGGTGGCCGACTGGCATCGAGACACGAGGCACGTACCCCTCCCTGTGGTGGTGGCCGACTGGCATCGAGACACGAGGCACGTACCCCTCCCTGTGGTGGTGGCCGGCTGGCATCGAGACACGAGGCACGTACCCCTCCCTGTGGTGGTGGCCGGCTGGCATCGAGACACGAGGCACGTACCCCTCCCTGTGGTGGTGGCCGGCTGGCATCGAGACACGAGGCACGTACCCCTCCCTGTGGTGGTGGCCGGCTGGCATCGATGCACGAGGCACGTACCCCTCCCTGTGGTGGTGGCCGACTGACATCGAGGCACGAGGCACGTACCCCTCCCTGTGGTGGTGGCCGACTGGCATCGAGACACGAGGCACGTACCCCTCCCTGTGGTGGTGGCCGACTGACATCGAGGCGCGAGGCACGTACCCCTCCCTGTGGTGGTGACCGACTGGCATCGAGGCACGAGGCACGTACCCCTCCCTGTGGTGGTGGCCGACTGACATCGAGGCGCGAGGCACGTACCCCTCCCTGTGGTGGTGGCCGGCTGGCATCGAGGCACGAGGCACGTACCCCTCCCTGTGGTGGTGGCCGACTGGCATCGAGGCACGAGGCACGTACCCCTCCCTGTGGTGGTGGCCGACTGGCATCGAGGCACGAGGCACGTACCCCTCCCTGTGGTGGTGGCCGACTGGCATCGAGACACGAGGCACGTACCCCTCCCTGTGGTGGTGGCCGGCTGGCATCGAGACACGAGGCACGTACCCCTCCCTGTGGTGGTGGCCGGCTGACATCGAGGCGCGAGGCACGTACCCCTCCCTGTGGTGGTGGCCGGCTGGCATCGAGGCACGAGGCACGTACCCCTCCCTGTGGTGGTGGCCGACTGGCATCGAGGCACGAGGCACGTACCCCTCCCTGTGGTGGTGGCCGACTGGCATCGAGACACGAGGCACGTACCCCTCCCTGTGGTGGTGGCCGGCTGGCATCGAGGCACGAGGCACGTACCCCTCCCTGTGGTGGTGGCCGGCTGGCATCGAGACACGAGGCACGTACCCCTCCCTGTGGTGGTGGCCGGCTGACATCGAGGCGCGAGGCACGTACCCCTCCCTGTGGTGGTGGCCGGCTGGCATCGAGACACGAGGCACGTACCCCTCCCTGTGGTGGTGGCCGGCTGACATCGAGGCGCGAGGCACGTACCCCTCCCTGTGGTGGTGGCCGACTGGCATCGAGACACGAGGCACGTACCCCTCCCTGTGGTGGTGGCCGGCTGGCATCGAGACACGAGGCACGTACCCCTCCCTGTGGTGGTGGCCGACTGGCATCGAGACACGAGGCACGTACCCCTCCCTGTGGTGGTGGCCGGCTGGCATCGAGACACGAGGCACGTACCCCTCCCTGTGGTGGTGGCCGGCTGGCATCGAGGCACGAGGCACGTACCCCTCCCTGTGGTGGTGGCCGGCTGGCATCGAGACACGAGGCACGTACCCCTCCCTGTGGTGGTGGCCGACTGGCATCGAGACACGAGGCACGTACCCCTCCCTGTGGTGGTGGCCGACTGGCATCGAGACACGAGGCACGTACCCCTCCCTGTGGTGGTGGCCGGCTGGCATCGAGACACGAGGCACGTACCCCTCCCTGTGGTGGTGGCCGACTGACATCGAGGCACGAGGCACGTACCCCTCCCTGTGGTGGTGGCCGACTGGCATCGAGGCACGAGGCACGTACCCCTCCCTGTGGTGGTGGCCGACTGGCATCGAGACACGAGGCACGTACCCCTCCCTGTGGTGGTGGCCGACTGGCATCGAGACACGAGGCACGTACCCCTCCCTGTGGTGGTGGTGGCCGGCTGGCATCGAGGCACGAGGCACGTACCCCTCCCTGTGGTGGTGGTGGCCGGCTGGCATCGAGGCACGAGGCACGTACCCCTCCCTGTGGTGGTGGCCGGCTGGCATCGAGGCACGAGGCACGTACCCCTCCCTGTGGTGGTGGCCGGCTGGCATCGAGACACGAGGCACGTACCCCTCCCTGTGGTGGTGGCCGGCTGGCATCGAGACACGAGGCACGTACCCCTCCCTGTGGTGGTGGCCGACTGGCATCGAGGCACGAGGCACGTACCCCTCCCTGTGGTGGTGGCCGGCTGGCATCGAGACACGAGGCACGTACCCCTCCCTGTGGTGGTGGCCGGCTGGCATCGAGACACGAGGCACGTACCCCTCCCTGTGGTGGTGGCCGACTGGCATCGAGACACGAGGCACGTACCCCTCCCTGTGGTGGTGGCCGGCTGGCATCGAGACACGAGGCACGTACCCCTCCCTGTGGTGGTGGCCGGCTGGCATCGAGACACGAGGCACGTACCCCTCCCTGTGGTGGTGGCCGGCTGGCATCGAGACACGAGGCACGTACCCCTCCCTGTGGTGGTGGCCGGCTGGCATCGATGCACGAGGCACGTACCCCTCCCTGTGGTGGTGGCCGGCTGGCATCGATGCACGAGGCACGTACCCCTCCCTGTGGTGGTGGCCGACTGACATCGAGGCACGAGGCACGTACCCCTCCCTGTGGTGGTGGCCGACTGGCATCGAGACACGAGGCACGTACCCCTCCCTGTGGTGGTGGCCGACTGACATCGAGGCGCGAGGCACGTACCCCTCCCTGTGGTGGTGACCGACTGGCATCGAGGCACGAGGCACGTACCCCTCCCTGTGGTGGTGGCCGACTGGCATCGAGACACGAGGCACGTACCCCTCCCTGTGGTGGTGGCCGACTGGCATCGAGGCACGAGGCACGTACCCCTCCCTGTGGTGGTGGCCGACTGGCATCGAGGCACGAGGCACGTACCCCTCCCTGTGGTGGTGGCCGGCTGGCATCGAGACACGAGGCACGTACCCCTCCCTGTGGTGGTGGCCGGCTGGCATCGAGACACGAGGCACGTACCCCTCCCTGTGGTGGTGGCCGACTGACATCGAGGCGCGAGGCACGTACCCCTCCCTGTGGTGGTGGCCGACTGGCATCGAGGCACGAGGCACGTACCCCTCCCTGTGGTGGTGGCCGACTGGCATCGAGGCACGAGGCACGTACCCCTCCCTGTGGTGGTGGCCGACTGGCATCGAGACACGAGGCACGTACCCCTCCCTGTGGTGGTGGCCGACTGGCATCGAGGCACGAGGCACGTACCCCTCCCTGTGGTGGTGGCCGGCTGGCATCGAGGCACGAGGCACGTACCCCTCCCTGTGGTGGTGGCCGACTGGCATCGAGGCACGAGGCACGTACCCCTCCCTGTGGTGGTGGCCGGCTGGCATCGAGACACGAGGCACGTACCCCTCCCTGTGGTGGTGGCCGACTGGCATCGAGGCACGAGGCACGTACCCCTCCCTGTGGTGGTGGCCGGCTGGCATCGAGACACGAGGCACGTACCCCTCCCTGTGGTGGTGGCCGACTGGCATCGAGGCACGAGGCACGTACCCCTCCCTGTGGTGGTGGCCGGCTGGCATCGAGACACGAGGCACGTACCCCTCCCTGTGGTGGTGGCCGGCTGGCATCGAGACACGAGGCACGTACCCCTCCCTGTGGTGGTGGCCGGCTGGCATCGAGGCACGAGGCACGTACCCCTCCCTGTGGTGGTGGCCGGCTGGCATCGAGGCACGAGGCACGTACCCCTCCCTGTGGTGGTGGCCGGCTGGCATCGAGGCACGAGGCACGTACCCCTCCCTGTGGTGGTGGCCGGCTGGCATCGAGACACGAGGCACGTACCCCTCCCTGTGGTGGTGGCCGGCTGGCATCGAGACACGAGGCACGTACCCCTCCCTGTGGTGGTGGCCGACTGGCATCGAGACACGAGGCACGTACCCCTCCCTGTGGTGGTGGCCGACTGGCATCGAGACACGAGGCACGTACCCCTCCCTGTGGTGGTGGCCGACTGGCATCGAGACACGAGGCACGTACCCCTCCCTGTGGTGGTGGCCGGCTGGCATCGAGACACGAGGCACGTACCCCTCCCTGTGGTGGTGGCCGGCTGGCATCGAGACACGAGGCACGTACCCCTCCCTGTGGTGGTGGCCGGCTGGCATCGAGGCACGAGGCACGTACCCCTCCCTGTGGTGGTGGCCGGCTGGCATCGAGGCACGAGGCACGTACCCCTCCCTGTGGTGGTGGCCGACTGGCATCGAGACACGAGGCACGTACCCCTCCCTGTGGTGGTGGCCGACTGGCATCGAGGCACGAGGCACGTACCCCTCCCTGTGGTGGTGGCCGACTGGCATCGAGACACGAGGCACGTACCCCTCCCTGTGGTGGTGGCCGGCTGGCATCGAGGCACGAGGCACGTACCCCTCCCTGTGGTGGTGGCCGGCTGGCATCGAGGCACGAGGCACGTACCCCTCCCTGTGGTGGTGGCCGGCTGGCATCGAGACACGAGGCACGTACCCCTCCCTGTGGTGGTGGCCGGCTGGCATCGAGACACGAGGCACGTACCCCTCCCTGTGGTGGTGGCCGACTGGCATCGAGGCACGAGGCACGTACCCCTCCCTGTGGTGGTGGCCGGCTGGCATCGAGACACGAGGCACGTACCCCTCCCTGTGGTGGTGGCCGGCTGGCATCGAGGCACGAGGCACGTACCCCTCCCTGTGGTGGTGGCCGGCTGGCATCGAGGCACGAGGCACGTACCCCTCCCTGTGGTGGTGGCCGGCTGGCATCGAGGCACGAGGCACGTACCCCTCCCTGTGGTGGTGGCCGGCTGGCATCGAGGCACGAGGCACGTACCCCTCCCTGTGGTGGTGGCCGACTGGCATCGAGACACGAGGCACGTACCCCTCCCTGTGGTGGTGGCCGGCTGGCATCGAGGCACGAGGCACGTACCCCTCCCTGTGGTGGTGGCCGGCTGGCATCGAGACACGAGGCACGTACCCCTCCCTGTGGTGGTGGCCGGCTGGCATCGAGACACGAGGCACGTACCCCTCCCTGTGGTGGTGGCCGACTGGCATCGAGACACGAGGCACGTACCCCTCCCTGTGGTGGTGGCCGGCTGGCATCGAGGCACGAGGCACGTACCCCTCCCTGTGGTGGTGGCCGGCTGGCATCGAGGCACGAGGCACGTACCCCTCCCTGTGGTGGTGGCCGGCTGGCATCGAGACACGAGGCACGTACCCCTCCCTGTGGTGGTGGCCGGCTGGCATCGAGACACGAGGCACGTACCCCTCCCTGTGGTGGTGGCCGGCTGGCATCGAGGCACGAGGCACGTACCCCTCCCTGTGGTGGTGGCCGACTGGCATCGAGACACGAGGCACGTACCCCTCCCTGTGGTGGTGGCCGGCTGGCATCGAGACACGAGGCACGTACCCCTCCCTGTGGTGGTGGCCGGCTGGCATCGAGACACGAGGCACGTACCCCTCCCTGTGGTGGTGGCCGGCTGGCATCGATGCACGAGGCACGTACCCCTCCCTGTGGTGGTGGCCGACTGGCATCGATGCACGAGGCACGTACCCCTCCCTGTGGTGGTGGCCGGCTGGCATCGATGCACGAGGCACGTACCCCTCCCTGTGGTGGTGGCCGGCTGGCATCGATGCACGAGGCACGTACCCCTCCCTGTGGTGGTGGCCGGCTGGCATCGAGACACGAGGCACGTACCCCTCCCTGTGGTGGTGGCCGGCTGGCATCGAGACACGAGGCACGTACCCCTCCCTGTGGTGGTGGCCGGCTGGCATCGAGACACGAGGCACGTACCCCTCCCTGTGGTGGTGGCCGGCTGGCATCGAGGCACGAGGCACGTACCCCTCCCTGTGGTGGTGGCCGACTGGCATCGATGCACGAGGCACGTACCCCTCCCTGTGGTGGTGGCCGGCTGGCATCGATGCACGAGGCACGTACCCCTCCCTGTGGTGGTGGCCGGCTGGCATCGATGCACGAGGCACGTACCCCTCCCTGTGGTGGTGGCCGGCTGGCATCGATGCACGAGGCACGTACCCCTCCCTGTGGTGGTGGCCGGCTGGCATCGAGACACGAGGCACGTACCCCTCCCTGTGGTGGTGGCCGGCTGGCATCGAGACACGAGGCACGTACCCCTCCCTGTGGTGGTGGCCGGCTGGCATCGAGGCACGAGGCACGTACCCCTCCCTGTGGTGGTGGCCGACTGGCATCGAGACACGAGGCACGTACCCCTCCCTGTGGTGGTGGCCGGCTGGCATCGAGACACGAGGCACGTACCCCTCCCTGTGGTGGTGGCCGGCTGGCATCGAGGCACGAGGCACGTACCCCTCCCTGTGGTGGTGGCCGACTGGCATCGAGGCACGAGGCACGTACCCCTCCCTGTGGTGGTGGCCGACTGGCATCGATGCACGAGGCACGTACCCCTCCCTGTGGTGGTGGCCGGCTGGCATCGATGCACGAGGCACGTACCCCTCCCTGTGGTGGTGGCCGGCTGGCATCGATGCACGAGGCACGTACCCCTCCCTGTGGTGGTGGCCGGCTGGCATCGAGACACGAGGCACGTACCCCTCCCTGTGGTGGTGGCCGGCTGGCATCGAGACACGAGGCACGTACCCCTCCCTGTGGTGGTGGCCGGCTGGCATCGAGGCACGAGGCACGTACCCCTCCCTGTGGTGGTGGCCGACTGGCATCGATGCACGAGGCACGTACCCCTCCCTGTGGTGGTGGCCGACTGGCATCGATGCACGAGGCACGTACCCCTCCCTGTGGTGGTGGCCGGCTGGCATCGATGCACGAGGCACGTACCCCTCCCTGTGGTGGTGGCCGGCTGGCATCGATGCACGAGGCACGTACCCCTCCCTGTGGTGGTGGCCGACTGGCATCGATGCACGAGGCACGTACCCCTCCCTGTGGTGGTGGCCGACTGGCATCGATGCACGAGGCACGTACCCCTCCCTGTGGTGGTGGCCGGCTGGCATCGAGACACGAGGCACGTACCCCTCCCTGTGGTGGTGGCCGGCTGGCATCGATGCACGAGGCACGTACCCCTCCCTGTGGTGGTGGCCGGCTGGCATCGATGCACGAGGCACGTACCCCTCCCTGTGGTGGTGGCCGGCTGGCATCGATGCACGAGGCACGTACCCCTCCCTGTGGTGGTGGCCGGCTGGCATCGATGCACGAGGCACGTACCCCTCCCTGTGGTGGTGGCCGACTGACATCGAGGCGCGAGGCACGTACCCCTCCCTGTGGTGGTGGCCGGCTGGCATCGAGGCACGAGGCACGTACCCCTCCCTGTGGTGGTGGCCGACTGACATCGAGGCGCGAGGCACGTACCCCTCCCTGTGGTGGTGGCCGGCTGGCATCGAGGCACGAGGCACGTGCCCCTCCCTGTGGTGGTGACCGACTGGCATCGAGGCACGAGGCACGTACCCCTCCCTATGGTGGTGGCCGAGGTCGTTCCGATTACTGTACTGACATCGGTTCCGATATACAGTACTCACAAGAAAATACACGTGGATGAGTAAGAAGGTTTATAAGCGACGAGTAATTAGAGAGCAAAAGAACAACTATTCACAAATTACATGGGCCTAAATGGGAGTGCGGTGAAGAGCAGGAAAACAAGCGTACAAATCTACTGGGAAGGGCTTTTTATGGGCATTTCCACGGGCGTGGTCACCGTTCCTTCCTTGCCTCGGCGTCGGATATGGTTTACGACAGAGGGCCGTCGCTGGCATATCCGCAGGAGCACGTCTCTAATGCTCCGCGGGATACGTTCCACCAGCCTTTGCTCTTAACGAGCAACATGCAGAATACACCGGTCCCGGTATATTCCACACGCCTGCTAACGATAAGACTTGAATTATGCCATTTTTGGCAGATCTTTGGACTGAAGTAGTTTTCAGAACATTTTTTCAAGAATCGACTTCGGGTTACGCGTTTGTCCGTGATTTTGGAAATGTAGGCTGGATTTTGTTGTAAATCTAATGAGGAGATGCACCGCGTAGGTCTTTGATAATTGGCAGTTTTACTCTAGCCAGTGAAGTCTAAGATGTCTTCATGAAGTTGCACTGTGCATACATATTTGCTTGCTCAACATCTTTATTTTAAAGGTTTTCGGACGAGTTCCCTGGATTTGGTGGGGAAAAATAAGAGTGGACTCTCCTCCTGTCTAGGCTTGCAACCGGGTTTCTACTCAGATTTTTAAGGTATTGGTCTGGACTTGAACACAAGCGAGGAGAGGTAGAGGCT
The DNA here is from genome assembly GCA_947396885.1 of Heligmosomoides polygyrus polygyrus. Classification (NCBI taxonomy): domain Eukaryota; kingdom Metazoa; phylum Nematoda; class Chromadorea; order Rhabditida; family Heligmosomidae; genus Heligmosomoides; species Heligmosomoides polygyrus. Next base: position 102,213,186 of record OX377204.1, on the reverse strand, counting down.
GAGCGTGATCATTCTTTAAGCAGGTGGGTGACAGACGACGCGACGAGGCGTATCGGCGCTCTATACGGACTTTTAGGGCCACCGTATACCGTACATTGGCCCATTGGTTGCATGTGCTACGAATTTTAACTCATCAAAAGCCATAGATTGATTGAATCCTAATGCTCGAACGGAATCTGTAGACGTCGCGCTTTCATTCGTCTGCAGTGTTTCTTCCCTCCAGTAGGAAATTATTATTTGGGCGTCCTGTGGCACGAAAGAACGAGGAATATCTACCTGCATTCATTTTCAGTGCCGAGGATGTCGACGAGAGGCTGAAGATCATCTTCCGTTGTTGCAACAGTGGCTACAAGGACTTGTCGCAGCTCGACATATACGCACTGTCGCATCTGCTTCTCCAGCCGTTGTATGGTGGGTTTCAACGTCGATAAGGACTCTGTCGAGTAGCCAGAAACATCATTACCTCCACTTGCAGACAAGCAGCGCTTGTCCTCACGCGGTGACCAGTCGAAGCTGGACAAGGTGGCGAGGATTCTGCGCAGCTTCGGCGCCTCCAACGCATCCGTGTGGCGAACGATGCACGAGTGGTGGCGTGATCGAACGGCGGTCGAGAAGAAGACGGCCGATCTGGAGTCGCTTTCTCGTCCATACGCTAGAGAGCTGCAAGGGTGGGTCGCTTGATGGCCGCCTCTGACGCTTCGTGGTCTCATAGGGTCACTTGCAGATGGCTGCGTCAGCAGTACACGCCGACGTTCGAAGCCGAGAAGAAGAGCACGACAAAGGTGCCGCCGATTAAGGTCACCTATGAGCGACTGAAGAAATACGTGGAAGAGAGGGTAGGCGTTTGAGGATTTTTGAAAACTGCACCATAAGGTCTGTCGTAGCCTTACAGAGTAGATCAGGATGTCGATTCGAATAGCGGCATCGCCTGTGAGGCAGTTTTGTTCGATCCGAGGTTTATCCCGATGTAAGCAGAGTAATCCCTGCCGCTTGCAAAAGAACTGTTTAAACCGTCTGTTCCTCTGTCTGCCTCTCCGCGCAAAATTATTGGCCGGTAGAACGCCTTACTTTGATGACATTGTCGATCGCGATCACAGCTGATCATTCGAGGTGGTCATCAAGCGAACATTTTCGCCGATGTATAGCAGTCTTCACAAGCGGTAAACTGTATCGATCGGCCCAGTCAATATCGATCGATAATATCGACAATCTCTAGTGTGAAGCGCCAACCAGTTGTCAGGTAGGCCGCTATGTCGGTCAACTGTTGGTATCACATCTTCTGCTAGCACCCCTTGATCGTAGAAAGATTGAGACAACGTTCTTCCGATTTAAACGGAGTATTTCTTTTGGTCAAAAAGAGCAAATGCGCCCGTCTACTTCTCTGTCTGTCGGCGCAAAATTATTGGCCGGTGGGATGGCTTATCTCCGTGTTGGCGGTAACGAGCATTGCCAAGCGTTAGCCGTTTTAAAGGTGGCTCTCACGCAAAAATATGGCCGACGAACATGCTGCACTGTGAGTAAACAGTATTGATCGGATCGATTCACTTATTGTCGATCAATATTATCGATTCTTCGCCGCAGATAGTAAGCAGACAGGCGGTTACGCAGGTTCAACGGCTGTTCCATTGATCGTCGAATTGCTCGGGCGTGTCCCAGCGACGTGCGACGTTTCCACTACACCTTATTGCGTGCCAGAGTGGCCCAGGTAAACGCCAGAGAATAAAAAGCTGACGTGTTGACTACGTCGCACCGTTGTTTTAAGTCAAGAGACGAGAATATGGAAGAGTGTGACGCGGCGTGGAGTTTTCTGTGTTTGCTTTGGCTCCGTCTTCGACAATATGAAAGTTGGCCTCACCTTTCTGCGATAGAGCCTGGGAAGGCAGGGCTAGGTACAAGTCGGTTATATGGCCTACGTGGGAAGAGGTAGATGCATCAAACGAGTCAGGTGACAGCAAAAGCGAGTGCCAACCAATTCGGCGTCTCGGTATTCTGATTGGCTGGCGTGTTCCGGACTTTCCGTGTAGGGCACTTTAGGGACTAGTCCCTATGGAACGAGAGGTTCACGGCCTATCCGGGGAACTGAGCCGAAAATCGAGCTAGAGAGACCTCTTTCTCATACATTTAAGTGCTTATAAGTGTTCTAACCGTGCTTGAGATTGGAGTCGATTTGGAAACGGCCTATGTGTTTGTAGGATTCCTCGAAAGTGCACGCATTTCTGTCGTCGTACGGCTGGCCGGAAGACACGAACTTCGAGGAGATCATCCCCGGTGTTCTGGGACTCTACCTCGACCATGAAGAATGGGCATCTGTGAAGAAGATGCTCGTATTACTGTAAGCCGCTACCATTCTACTCGCATATGTCTTTATTTTGTGTGCAAAATCGCGTAAAATTACACAACGGCACTTTAGGACCTGCTCATAGTCTGCGGCGGCAGTGAATAAGGGACTGTTCATACTTCGAGCGACAATAGCGACTGGAGCCGCGGTCGAAGCTCGCTCCAGTCGCTCCAATCGCTATTGTCGCCCTTGTCGCTCGAAGTACGAACAGACCCTAAATCGCACGTGTGAAGCATGCAAATCGATTAAATCGATTGCCAAGTGATGTGAGAAATCGATATGTGTCCTTTTATGGGCGGCCTTTGCCTTGCCGTCGTAGACTATGAATGGTGCCAGAAAAGTAGCGCGGCCTTTCTCCTGTTGCAGATCGGCTCAGTCGGCCAGATGGCAGAAAGAAGAGGACCCGACCTACTCGCCGGTGGAGAACTTTCATCTGCTGCAGGTTCTGCGACGGCTGTCCAATGAGGGCGACGAGATCTCGCTGAGGAAGATGATCAACTACGCGTACGAGTTGCGAAGGTTGTTTCCAGGAGGTGAGAGAGCGACATGAATAGAAGACCGATATGCATACGAATGACCTGTTTGAACTGCGCCTAAAATCAGCTCCAGTAGGTCACGTGTAAGGCATCGTTTATACTTCGTCGCGGCACGATGCGATGGCCACGCAATGAGGCCAAATTGATCGATCGCGTCGCACAATCAATATGGTCACTATACGTGGCGTCGTGTCGCGCCGCGACGAAGTATAAACGGGGCCTAACGCAAAAATGCGTCGCAAGTGACCTACTGGAGCTGATTTTGGACGCACTTCTGCAGGTGACAGCACCGAATGTCTGGATTTTCCAGCGTTTGGAGCCTGTTTATGCTCAGTGACTGGTAGCGCGTTCAAAACGTATCGATTTTTGCCGCTTGTCGCTTGGCATTGATCGAAGTGTATGCTTTGGCTAGAGTACGGACAGGCTCTTAGGGTCCCAAAGCGTCAAGCGGCTACACCAGTGAGGTAGTTCTAACCTACTCGTTTTTAAACTGCCGTTATTTAGCTGTGGCCAAGTACGAGACGTTTTTCAACACGATGCACGAGTATAACCGGCTGTTTGGCAAGTGTTTTGAGGTGAGTGTGTAGGTCATTCCCTACAGAGTATGACGAGTTTTTCATTCGGGTTCCTATAAGACGTTTAATCCATCTGTACGTTTCTCCGTTATTGCGTCCGCGCAAAAATAATGGCTGGCGGACGACTGTCCCGACTGTCCCGCTCGCCTGACCGAATTCCATTCACAGAGGCTTCCCCATCCGTCCGTTGAAAAGATCGACGAGTGCATCGACCTGCTGCGAACGTTGGTCAAACTGGAGGTGCTTCAGCTGCATCCGAATGAGACGCTGACGTCGGTGTTCATCGGCAACGTCCTAAGGAAGTGGGTGACTCTTTGACGGTTTATACTTAAGTCGTCGCTCAGAGCGACAGTATGCGATCGGCCGCTATCGATTGAATAGTGCCGGGAAATCGATATAGGTCGCGTTTACTGGGTGTACTAAGCTCCCTAAAAAGTCAATCTGTTCAAGGTTGGGCTGGGAGGAGGCGGTGAACACGTGGATGAAGTTCCAGTCGGGTCTCTACTGTTCGAACGGGATCGTCGCTCTGTTGCTGTACTGCTTGGCTCAGAAAAGCGAGAACTCGAAGCGGAACATGCAGTACGGTGAGTCCTTCTGTTACTATAGGGGAAGACTGCTTGGGCGGGCGCAGGCGCAGCGACGGCATATGGTTGGCTGGTGTCTCCTTAGTGACCGCCCCTAAACACTTCCCTGATAGTACCCAGCTGATTCTGATGTAGGACAGTGTGCGCTTTCTACACCGTGTTGAGTACCCATATATGGACAATCTGTATTGATTAGTCGCGCTGACTAAGGGACTGTTCATAGTCGGCGACGGGAGCAACTTCTCGTCCGGATGAAGGATAAGTACCCGTTTTCACGTCGAACGGACGTTTTTCAAATTAAATTCAACACTTTCTAAATCAAATTGGAGTTATTCTAAAATTTTCTTTGACCAAAAATTTTTTAAAACCTTTTTGGAGAGTCGCCAGTTTAATGTAGAAGAAGCTCATTTCGATTTGGAAGAGTTGGTTTTGATTTCAAAAGTCTTAGGCCCGTTTAGAAGAGTGCCCAATTTGATGTGAAATTCTCCAGTTCGACGTCAAAATGGTGCAAATCGTTGCTCCGAGCTATCGCTCCGCATCAGATGATTGGCATACGTTGTACAGATGTCTCAGTCGCTTTCGCAACTTCCGTCGACCATGAACTGGCCCCAATCGATCAATTTTGTTTTCATATTACCGTGTAGCAACGCGGCATGCGTAAGGCCTCGTTTATACTTCGTCGCGGCGCGACGAAGTTTAAACGGGGCCTAAGAGAGTGACGTTTCGACTTCTCGCTTGTTATCATCCTATCTTTTTATGTTTTCATCCTTCCAAAGTAGTTGTGCTCCTTTTATTTGCACAATTGCCTGTCAGTCTTTGAGTTGTGGCGCATTTAGTGCTGCACAAGGCGCAAAACTTTCTGCCGCAGTCTCGCGTTCACTGTATCTATGCGGCTGTTCTTGTGGCCAGACGACACTACGAGGAAGCGGCCAGTTTCTTGGAGGAACATAAAGTGAGTGCCTTCCTATTGAAGCTCGCGCTGTTGAGAACGTATTTGAACAGTCACCGCGATTCGCGGTGAGCCAAGTATAAACCCTTCCTTAAACGCTAATGTTTCTCGCTTACGGTTAACCGACACGTCAGCGAGCGTGTGAGTTTCCATTTTACCGCAGTGTTTGTAAATGACTGCATTTTTAGGCAGAAATCGATCCGCTGGACTGTGTGATGGCAATGCGTTTCATGAACGCTTTCAAAGCGAAGATGGTAAGTTGTGCACATTCAACGTTTGTTCCATCTCTAGACTATATCCAAGAGGTTAATTGACTTGAAATGTGTTTTTCTAGGGGTCTCATGTTCCAAATAGCCTGTTTTGGTGATGGATTCATTCTTGAAAGAAACGTTCTAAAGAATTGATTCCTTGATACTTTTCCGAAACACAATGGCTGTTTATCCGAAAAATTACTGCAGGTTGATGAGGAGTTCATACGACAGTTCGCCGAGCTGTGTCTGAAGCATACGAAGTTCAGTCAAGATGCAGAAGCAGTGCGACAAATGCAGATCGACTGGATTCGAACATGTGGTACGGTTTAAGGCGTAGTTTGTACTTAGTCGCCGCACGGTGCGACCTGGAAAATAGTATAAATGCTGTATTGCGCAATAATCGATGTAGACATCGATTTTTGCGCAACACAGCATTTATACCATTTTCGCGTCAAACTGACCGCTTTTAAAGCGACATGACCCTTTTGAGATCAACTCAAATGAAAACAGGTTTCTTACACATTGAACTAGAGGCGGTCAGAATAATTTTCGTTCTTTCTTTCTTTGAAATTTTTGAGTTGAACTGTCGAGCTGTCACTTTGACGTGACAATGGTATATACTCCCGCCGCGGTGTCGAGCCTCAATTTTGAAACGGGTCGTAATCACCAGGCCACTCTCCGAAGGCCGCTCAGGCGCATTTCATACTTCAGACGCCGACCGGCGCGGCGTTATGGAATCTACCCGTATCGATTGGATCGATATTGATAGTATTCGTAACGTTGTGTTGCGCCGCTCGGCGATGGAAGTGTAATTCCCGCCTGTTCATACTTCGCGCGCGCTGCGACTAGAGCGACAAGAGCGACAAGAGCGATTGGGCCTGTTCATACTTCGCGACAGCAGCGACAAGAGCGCAGCGCGCGGAAGTATGAACAGGCGACAGCAGCGACTAGAGCGACTGGAGTGACACTGCCGGCGCTCGAGTATGAACACTTTTCGGCGAGCTCGTTTTTAATCGATATGCATATTTTGCACAGGCGACAAGTCGCTCTTGTCGCGAAATATGAACACGCCTATTGGGGGCGACGGGCGGGTGTAGTGCGTAATCAATTACGTACTTCACACTCCGTCCCTCACCCCAGGCGCTCCTGTCGCTCACGTCGAACAGGCGACAGCAGCGACAAAAGCGACAGCGATGACGCTTGTGTATGAACGTGCTTCGGCAGCGATGGCTCGGTTTTAATCGATTTGTATGTTTTGCACGCGCCCCTATCCTTCCGTCAAGTCTCCAAATATAGGGATCCGGACCCGACGCAGGCGCTGCCATGCGAACCGTAAAACCTGCCATACCTGGCTGCGTAACTGAACTCACGTGAACTTCTTGGCGGCTTTTCCCACTGCCCCCCCCCTTGGTTGTCAGACACAGTCGATTTCCGATAAAATTGGCATCCGATCACATTTGTGCGGTGGACGAAGACTTGTGATTCGTTGGGGCCCTCTAGTCTCCGCCCCTGTACACGCCCAGGCAAAATACCCCGACACTGAAAGACGCTCTATTCATTTCAGAGCAAAGGAAGCTAGCGCCGCTGGCGTTGAGGATGTACGACCTCTTCAAGCGATACGGTGTGAGTCTGGAGAACGACGACAAAAAGCGAATTTGGGAGATGGTCGGAGAGCACGAGCTGCTAGCAAAGTACGGTTTTATCAGGTTTTTGTTTAGTTTTGGCCGATCGAAGTAGAACTGGCCCGGTTCCCTAGGCCGTAATTCGGCTAACTGGCTCGTTTGTCTCGTAGAACCACCCGTAGAACCATGACGTTAAGGCGGTCTAATCGTTTGGCGATCTAGGCGCTGGATATACGAGCCGGAAGGTTTCCTGAGGATTCGTGCTGACGACGACCTGATTCGCAGCACCGACATCTGGCAGATTCAGCAAGTTCTTCAGGCCGAAGTCACCGCTACGCGCAGTGCTGCTCATTAGGATTTTAGAGGTGTTAGCCGTAGTTCATGCTTGAGTCGCCACACGTCGGGAATAGGCATCAAGTATGAACTGCGCCTCGTCATTGTTGTAGCCGTTATTTCATATTTCGCCTGTAGAGTCTGCCTTTGATGCTGTGATATGATGATTGTCACTCCTAACTGCGTCAGTCGGCACAGTCCCAGTTGAATGCAGCCAGCCACCTCAGGACCTGTACATACGACAAAGGGTAGCATTTAGGCGCAGGGGAACCAAGCGAATGGGTCCAATCGTGCGAAATAAATTGATTGCCTATCTCGCTCGCGCGATCTTTTTCCAGTCGTCGTTGCTGGCTATTCTCCACGAAATCCCAGGTTCTGCAGTTTTGCGCAACCGTCGTCAGTCTGACGGCGCTCAACAGGGAAGACCACTGCCGGCCTTTTTGTTATGCTAAGCGGGTAATTTAGGACTTTAAGCGTCGTCTCGATTTAAAGAGCTAGAAAGTGAGAGAGGCTGTTCGTTATATATCCGATTGTTATTGTTCCTGTTGTTAACGAGGTTTGCTGAGCTGTACAACAAAGTAAATACGTTGCCCAAGTCGTGGTATTCTGACAGATGTCTTCCCACGTTGTCATGTGAATTCAAAAGAAGAAGTAAATTTTTTGTTTACTGCAATTCGCAACGATGGGTAATGAGAATATAACACTGGCAGGTCACGATCTGTTGATCTGCGGAATCGATCCCGCGAATTTGGGGTTCGGTCGTCGTCTCAGATAGCGCCCAAACTTTGCCAGTGGGCGTAATTAAGAGTGTAGGTCACGAATATAACACTGGCAGGTCACGATCTGTTGATCTGCGGAATCGATCCCGCGAATTTGGGGTTCGGTCGTCGTCTCAGATAGCGCCCAAACTTTGCCATTGGGCGTAATTAAGGGTGTAGGTCACGAGTATAACACTGGCAGGTCACGATCTGTTGATCTGCGGAATCGATCCCGCGAATTTGGGGTTCGGTCGTCGTCTCAGATAGCGCCCAAACTTTGCCATTGGGCGTAATTGAGGGTGTAGGTCACGAGTATAACACTGGCAGGTCACGATCTGTTGATCTGCGGAATCGATCCCGCGAATTTGGGGTTCGGTCGTCGTCTCAGATAGCGCCCAAACTTTGCCATTGGGCGTAATTAAGGGTGTAGGTCACGAATATAACACTGGTAGGTCACGATCTGTTGATCTGCGGAATCGATCCCGCGAATTTGGGGTTCGGTCGTCGTCTCAGATAGCGCCCAAACTTTGCCATTGGGCGTAATTAAGGGTGTAGGTCACGAATATAACACTGGTAGGTCACGATCTGTCGATCTGCGGAATCGATCCCGCGAATTTGGGGTTCGGTCGTCGTCTCAGATAGCGCCCAAACTTTGCCATTGGGCGTAATTAAGGGTGTAGGTCACGAATATAACACTGGCAGGTCACGATGTGTTGATCTGCGGAATCGATCCCGCGAATTTGGGGTTCGGTCGTCGTCTCAGATAGCGCCCAAACTTTGCCATTGGGCGTAATTAAGGGTGTAGGTCACGAATATAGCACTGGCAGGTCACGATCTGTTGATCTGCGGAATCGATCCCGCGAATTTGGGGTTCGGTCGTCGTCTCAGATAGCGCCCAAACGTTGCCATTGGGCGTATTTAAGGGTGTAGGTCACGAATATAACACTGGCAGGTCACGATGTGTTGATCTGCGGAATCGATCCCGCGAATTTGGGGTTCGGTCGTCGTCTCAGATAGCGCCCAAACTTTGCCATTGGGCGTAATTAAGGGTGTAGGTCACGATCTGTTGATCTGCGGAATCGATCCCGCGAATTTGGGGTTCGGTCGTCGTCTCAGATAGCGCCCAAACTTTGCCATTGGGCGTAATTAAGGGTGTAGGTCACGAGTATAACACTGGTAGGTCACGATCTGTTGATCTGCGGAATCGATCCCGCGAATTTGGGGTTCGGTCGTCGTCTCAGATAGCGCCCAAACTTTGCCATTGGGCGTAATTGAGGGTGTAGGTCACGAATATAACACTGGCAGGTCACGATCTGTTGATCTGCGGAATCGATCCCGCGAATTTGGGGTTCGGTCGTCGTCTCAGATAGCGCCCAAACTTTGCCATTGGGCGTAATTAAGGGTGTAGGTCACGAATATAACACTGGTAGGTCACGATCTGTTGATCTGCGGAATCGATCCCGCGAATTTGGGGTTCGGTCGTCGTCTCAGATAGCGCTCAAACTTTGCCATTGGGCGTAATTAAGGGTGTAGGTCACGAATATAACACTGGTAGGTCACGATCTGTTGATCTGCGGAATCGATCCCGCGAATTTGGGGTTCGGTCGTCGTCTCAGATAGCGCTCAAACTTTGCCATTGGGCGTAATTAAGGGTGTAGGTCACGAATATAACACTGGCAGGTCACGATCTGTTGATCTGCGGAATCGATCCCGCGAAATTGGGGTTCGGTCGTCGTCTCAGATAGCGCTCAAACTTTGCCATTGGGCGTAATTAAGGGTGTAGGTCACGAATATAACACTGGCAGGTCACGATCTGTTGATCTGCGGAATCCATCCCGCGAATTTGGGGTTCGGTCGTCGTCTCAGATAGCGCCCAAACTTTGCCGTTGGGCGTAATTAAGGGTGTAGGTCACGAATATAACACTGGCAGGTCATGATCTGTTCATCTGCGGAATCGATCCCGCGAATTTGGGGTTCGGTCGTCGTCTCAGATAGCGCCCAAACTTTGCCAGTGGGCGTAATTAAGGGTGTAGGTCACGAATATAACACTGGCAGGTCACGATCTGTTGATCTGCGGAATCGATCCCGCGAATTTGGGGTTCGGTCGTCGTCTCAGATAGCGCCCAAACTTTGCCAGTGGGCGTAATTAAGGGTGTAGGTCACGAATATAACACTGGTAGGTCACGATCTGTTGATCTGCGGAATCGATCCCGCGAATTTGGGGTTCGGTCGTCGTCTCAGATAGCGCTCAAACTTTGCCATTGGGCGTAATTAAGGGTGTAGGTCACGAATATAACACTGGTAGGTCACGATCTGTTGATCTGCGGAATCGATCCCGCGAATTTGGGGTTCGGTCGTCGTCTCAGATAGCGCCCAAACTTTGCCATTGGGCGTAATTAAGGGTGTAGGTCGCGAATATAACACTGGTAGGTCACGATCTGTTGATCTGCGGAATCCATCCCGCGAATTTGGGGTTCGGTCGTCGTCTCAGATAGCGCTCAAACTTTGCCATTGGGCGTAATTAAGGGTGTAGGTCACGAATATAACACTGGTAGGTCACGATCTGTTGATCTGCGGAATCGATCCCGCGAATTTGGGGTTCGGTCGTCGTCTCAGATAGCGCCCAAACTTTGCCATTGGGCGTAATTAAGGGTGTAGGTCACGAATATAGCACTGGCAGGTCACGATCTGTTGATCTGCGGAATCGATCCCGCGAATTTGGGGTTCGGTCGTCGTCTCAGATAGCGCCCAAACTTTGCCATTGGGCGTAATTAAGGGTGTAGGTCACGAATATAACCCTGGCAGGTCACGATCTGTTGATCTGCGGAATCGATCCCGCGAATTTGGGGTTCGGTCGTCGTCTCAGATAGCGCCCAAACTTTGCCATTTGGCGTAATTAAGGGTGTAGGTCACGAATATAGCACTGGCAGGTCACGATCTGTTGATCTGCGGAATCGATCCCGCGAATTTGGGGTTCGGTCGTCGTCTCAGATAGCGCCCAAACTTTGCCATTGGGGGTAATTAAGGGTGTAGGTCACGAATATAACACTGGCAGGTCACGATCTGTTGATCTGCGGAATCGATCCCGCGAATTTGGGGTTCGGTCGTCGTCTCAGATAGCGCCCAAACTTTGCCATTTGGCGTAATTAAGGGTGTAGGTCACGAATATAGCACTGGCAGGTCACGATCTGTTGATCTGCGGAATCGATCCCGCGAATTTGGGGTTCGGTCGTCGTCTCAGATAGCGCTCAAACTTTGCCATTGGGCGTAATTAAGGGTGTAGGTCACGAATATAACACTGGCAGGTCACGATCTGTTGATCTGCGGAATCGATCCCGCGAATTTGGGGTTCGGTCGTCGTCTCAGATAGCGCCCAAACTTTGCCATTGGGCGTAATTAAGGGTGTAGGTCACGAATATAACACTGGCAGGTCACGATCTGTTGATCTGCGGAATCGATCCCGCGAATTTGGGGTTCGGTCGTCGTCTCAGATAGCGCCCAAACTTTGCCAGTGGGCGTAATTAAGAGTGTAGGTCACGAATATAACACTGGCAGGTCACGATCTGTTGATATGCGGAATCGATCCCGCGAATTTGGGGTTCGGTCGTCGTCTCAGATAGCGCCCAAACTTTGCCATTGGGCGTAATTAAGGGTGTAGGTCACGAATATAACACTGGCAGGTCACGATCTGTTGATCTGCGGAATCGATCCCGCAAATTTGGGGTTCGGTCGTCGTCTCAGATAGCGCCCAAACTTTGCCGTTGGGCGTAATTAAGGGTGTAGGTCACGAATATAACACTGGCAGGTCACGATCTGTTGATCTGCGGAATCGATCCCGCGAATTTGGGGTTCGGTCGTCGTCTCAGATAGCGCCCAAACTTTGCCATTGGGCGTAATTGAGGGTGTAGGTCACGAATATAACACTGGCAGGTCACGATCTGTTGATCTGCGGAATCGATCCCGCGAATTTGGGGTTCGGTCGTCGTCTCAGATAGCGCCCAAACTTTGCCATTGGGCGTAATTAAGGGTGTAGGTCACGAATATAACACTGGTAGGTCACGATCTGTTGATCTGCGGAATCGATCCCGCGAATTTGGGGTTCGGTCGTCGTCTCAGATAGCGCTCAAACTTTGCCATTGGGCGTAATTAAGGGTGTAGGTCACGAATATAACACTGGTAGGTCACGATCTGTTGATCTGCGGAATCGATCCCGCGAATTTGGGGTTCGGTCGTCGTCTCAGATAGCGCCCAAACTTTGCCATTGGACGTAATTAAGGGTGTAGGTCACGAATATAGCACTGGCAGGTCACGATCTGTTGATCTGCGGAATCGATCCCGCAAATTTGGGGTTCGGTCGTCGTCTCAGATAGCGCCCAAACTTTGCCGTTGGGCGTAATTAAGGGTGTAGGTCACGAATATAACACTGGCAGGTCACGATCTGTTGATCTGCGGAATCGATCCCGCGAATTTGGGGTTCGGTCGTCGTCTCAGATAGCGCCCAAACTTTGCCATTGGGCGTAATTAAGGGTGTAGGTCACGAATATAGCACTGGCAGGTCACGATCTGTTGATCTGCGGAATCGATCCCGCGAATTTGGGGTTCGGTCGTCGTCTCAGATAGCGCCCAAACGTTGCCATTGGGCGTATTTAAGGGTGTAGGTCACGAATATAACACTGGCAGGTCACGATGTGTTGATCTGCGGAATCGATCCCGCGAATTTGGGGTTCGGTCGTCGTCTCAGATAGCGCCCAAACTTTGCCATTGGGCGTAATTAAGGGTGTAGGTCACGAATATAACACTGGAAGGTCACGATCTGTTGATCTGCGGAATCGATCCCGCGAATTTGGGGTTCGGTCGTCGTCTCAGATAGCGCCCAAACTTTGCCATTGGGCGTAATTAAGGGTGTAGGTCACGAGTATAACACTGGTAGGTCACGATCTGTTGATCTGCGGAATCGATCCCGCGAATTTGGGGTTCGGTCGTCGTCTCAGATAGCGCCCAAACTTTGCCATTGGGCGTAATTGAGGGTGTAGGTCACGAATATAACACTGGCAGGTCACGATCTGTTGATCTGCGGAATCGATCCCGCGAATTTGGGGTTCGGTCGTCGTCTCAGATAGCGCCCAAACTTTGCCATTGGGCGTAATTAAGGGTGTAGGTCACGAATATAACACTGGTAGGTCACGATCTGTTGATCTGCGGAATCGATCACGCGAATTTGGGGTTCGGTCGTCGTCTCAGATAGCGCTCAAACTTTGCCATTGGGCGTAATTAAGGGTGTAGGTCACGAATATAACACTGGTAGGTCACGATCTGTTGATCTGCGGAATCGATCCCGCGAATTTGGGGTTCGGTCGTCGTCTCAGATAGCGCCCAAACTTTGCCATTGGGCGTAATTAAGGGTGTAGGTCGCGAATATAACACTGGTAGGTCACGATCTGTTGATCTGCGGAATCCATCCCGCGAATTTGGGGTTCGGTCGTCGTCTCAGATAGCGCTCAAACTTTGCCATTGGGCGTAATTAAGGGTGTAGGTCACGAATATAACACTGGCAGGTCACGATCTGTTGATCTGCGGAATCGATCCCGCGAATTTGGGGTTCGGTCGTCGTCTCAGATAGCGCTCAAACTTTGCCATTGGGCGTAATTAAGGGTGTAGGTCACGAATATAACCCTGGCAGGTCACGATCTGTTGATCTGCGGAATCGATCCCGCGAATTTGGGGTTCGGTCGTCGTCTCAGATAGCGCCCAAACTTTGCCATTGGGGGTAATTAAGGGTGTAGGTCACGAATATAACACTGGCAGGTCACGATCTGTTGATCTGCGGAATCGATCCCGCGAATTTGGGGTTCGGTCGTCGTCTCAGATAGCGCCCAAACTTTGCCAGTGGGCGTAATTAAGAGTGTAGGTCACGAATATAACACTGGCAGGTCACGATCTGTTGATCTGCGGAATCGATCCCGCGAATTTGGGGTTCGGTCGTCGTCTCAGATAGCGCCCAAACTTTGCCATTGGGCGTAATTAAGGGTGTAGGTCACGAATATAACACTGGCAGGTCACGATCTGTTGATCTGCGGAATCGATCCCGCGAATTTGGGGTTCGGTCGTCGTCTCAGATAGCGCCCAAACTTTGCCAGTGGGCGTAATTAAGAGTGTAGGTCACGAATATAACACTGGCAGGTCACGATCTGTTGATCTGCGGAATCGATCCCGCGAATTTGGGGTTCGGTCGTCGTCTCAGATAGCGCCCAAACTTTGCCATTGGACGTAATTAAGGGTGTAGGTCACGAATATAGCACTGGCAGGTCACGATCTGTTGATCTGCGGAATCGATCCCGCAAATTTGGGGTTCGGTCGTCGTCTCAGATAGCGCCCAAACTTTGCCGTTGGGCGTAATTAAGGGTGTAGGTCACGAATATAACACTGGCAGGTCACGATCTGTTGATCTGCGGAATCGATCCCGCGAATTTGGAGTTCGGTCGTCGTCTCAGATAGCGCCCAAACTTTGCCATTGGGCGTAATTAAGGGTGTAGGTCACGAATATAGCACTGGCAGGTCACGATCTGTTGATCTGCGGAATCGATCCCGCGAATTTGGGGTTCGGTCGTCGTCTCAGATAGCGCCCAAACGTTGCCATTGGGCGTATTTAAGGGTGTAGGTCACGAATATAACACTGGCAGGTCACGATGTGTTGATCTGCGGAATCGATCCCGCGAATTTGGGGTTCGGTCGTCGTCTCAGATAGCGCCCAAACTTTGCCATTGGGCGTAATTAAGGGTGTAGGTCACGAATATAACACTGGAAGGTCACGATCTGTTGATCTGCGGAATCGATCCCGCGAATTTGGGGTTCGGTCGTCGTCTCAGATAGCGCCCAAACTTTGCCATTGGGCGTAATTAAGGGTGTAGGTCACGAGTATAACACTGGTAGGTCACGATCTGTTGATCTGCGGAATCGATCCCGCGAATTTGGGGTTCGGTCGTCGTCTCAGATAGCGCCCAAACTTTGCCATTGGGCGTAATTGAGGGTGTAGGTCACGAATATAACACTGGCAGGTCACGATCTGTTGATCTGCGGAATCGATCCCGCGAATTTGGGGTTCGGTCGTCGTCTCAGATAGCGCCCAAACTTTGCCATTGGGCGTAATTAAGGGTGTAGGTCACGAATATAACACTGGTAGGTCACGATCTGTTGATCTGCGGAATCGATCACGCGAATTTGGGGTTCGGTCGTCGTCTCAGATAGCGCTCAAACTTTGCCATTGGGCGTAATTAAGGGTGTAGGTCACGAATATAACACTGGTAGGTCACGATCTGTTGATCTGCGGAATCGATCCCGCGAATTTGGGGTTCGGTCGTCGTCTCAGATAGCGCCCAAACTTTGCCATTGGGCGTAATTAAGGGTGTAGGTCGCGAATATAACACTGGTAGGTCACGATCTGTTGATCTGCGGAATCGATCCCGCGAATTTGGGGTTCGGTCGTCGTCTCAGATAGCGCCCAAACTTTGCCATTGGGCGTAATTAAGGGTGTAGGTCACGAATATAACACTGGAAGGTCACGATCTGTTGATCTGCGGAATCGATCCCGCGAATTTGGGGTTCGGTCGTCGTCTCAGATAGCGCCCAAACTTTGCCATTGGGCGTAATTAAGGGTGTAGGTCACGAGTATAACACTGGTAGGTCACGATCTGTTGATCTGCGGAATCGATCCCGCGAATTTGGGGTTCGGTCGTCGTCTCAGATAGCGCCCAAACTTTGCCATTGGGCGTAATTGAGGGTGTAGGTCACGAATATAACACTGGCAGGTCACGATCTGTTGATCTGCGGAATCGATCCCGCGAATTTGGGGTTCGGTCGTCGTCTCAGATAGCGCCCAAACTTTGCCATTGGGCGTAATTAAGGGTGTAGGTCACGAATATAACACTGGTAGGTCACGATCTGTTGATCTGCGGAATCGATCACGCGAATTTGGGGTTCGGTCGTCGTCTCAGATAGCGCTCAAACTTTGCCATTGGGCGTAATTAAGGGTGTAGGTCACGAATATAACACTGGTAGGTCACGATCTGTTGATCTGCGGAATCGATCCCGCGAATTTGGGGTTCGGTCGTCGTCTCAGATAGCGCCCAAACTTTGCCATTGGGCGTAATTAAGGGTGTAGGTCGCGAATATAACACTGGTAGGTCACGATCTGTTGATCTGCGGAATCCATCCCGCGAATTTGGGGTTCGGTCGTCGTCTCAGATAGCGCTCAAACTTTGCCATTGGGCGTAATTAAGGGTGTAGGTCACGAATATAACACTGGCAGGTCACGATCTGTTGATCTGCGGAATCGATCCCGCGAATTTGGGGTTCGGTCGTCGTCTCAGATAGCGCTCAAACTTTGCCATTGGGCGTAATTAAGGGTGTAGGTCACGAATATAACCCTGGCAGGTCACGATCTGTTGATCTGCGGAATCGATCCCGCGAATTTGGGGTTCGGTCGTCGTCTCAGATAGCGCCCAAACTTTGCCATTGGGGGTAATTAAGGGTGTAGGTCACGAATATAACACTGGCAGGTCACGATCTGTTGATCTGCGGAATCGATCCCGCGAATTTGGGGTTCGGTCGTCGTCTCAGATAGCGCCCAAACTTTGCCATTGGGCGTAATTGAGGGTGTAGGTCACGAATATAACACTGGCAGGTCACGATCTGTTGATCTGCGGAATCGATCCCGCGAATTTGGGGTTCGGTCGTCGTCTCAGATAGCGCCCAAACTTTGCCATTGGGCGTAATTAAGGGTGTAGGTCACGAATATAACACTGGCAGGTCACGATCTGTTGATCTGCGGAATCGATCCCGCGAATTTGGGGTTCGGTCGTCGTCTCAGATAGCGCCCAAACTTTGCCATTGGGCGTAATTAAGGGTGTAGGTCACGAATATAGCACTGGCAGGTCACGATCTGTTGATCTGCGGAATCGATCCCGCGAATTTGGGGTTCGGTCGTCGTCTCAGATAGCGCCCAAACTTTGCCATTGGGCGTAATTAAGGGTGTAGGTCACGAATATAACACTGGTAGGTCACGATCTGTCGATCTGCGGAATCGATCCCGCGAATTTGGGGTTCGGTCGTCGTCTCAGATAGCGCCCAAACTTTGCCAGTGGGCGTAATTAAGAGTGTAGGTCACGAATATAACACTGGCAGGTCACGATCTGTTGATCTGCGGAATCGATCCCGCGAATTTGGGGTTCGGTCGTCGTCTCAGATAGCGCCCAAACTTTGCCATTGGACGTAATTAAGGGTGTAGGTCACGAATATAGCACTGGCAGGTCACGATCTGTTGATCTGCGGAATCGATCCCGCAAATTTGGGGTTCGGTCGTCGTCTCAGATAGCGCCCAAACTTTGCCGTTGGGCGTAATTAAGGGTGTAGGTCACGAATATAACACTGGCAGGTCACGATCTGTTGATCTGCGGAATCGATCCCGCGAATTTGGGGTTCGGTCGTCGTCTCAGATAGCGCCCAAACTTTGCCATTGGGCGTAATTAAGGGTGTAGGTCACGAATATAGCACTGGCAGGTCACGATCTGTTGATCTGCGGAATCGATCCCGCGAATTTGGGGTTCGGTCGTCGTCTCAGATAGCGCCCAAACGTTGCCATTGGGCGTATTTAAGGGTGTAGGTCACGAATATAACACTGGCAGGTCACGATGTGTTGATCTGCGGAATCGATCCCGCGAATTTGGGGTTCGGTCGTCGTCTCAGATAGCGCCCAAACTTTGCCATTGGGCGTAATTAAGGGTGTAGGTCACGAATATAACACTGGAAGGTCACGATCTGTTGATCTGCGGAATCGATCCCGCGAATTTGGGGTTCGGTCGTCGTCTCAGATAGCGCCCAAACTTTGCCATTGGGCGTAATTAAGGGTGTAGGTCACGAGTATAACACTGGTAGGTCACGATCTGTTGATCTGCGGAATCGATCCCGCGAATTTGGGGTTCGGTCGTCGTCTCAGATAGCGCCCAAACTTTGCCAGTGGGCGTAATTAAGAGTGTAGGTCACGAATATAACACTGGCAGGTCACGATCTGTTGATCTGCGGAATCGATCCCGCGAATTTGGGGTTCGGTCGTCGTCTCAGATAGCGCCCAAACTTTGCCAGTGGGCGTAATTAAGAGTGTAGGTCACGAATATAACACTGGCAGGTCACGATCTGTTGATCTGCGGAATCGATCCCGCGAATTTGGGGTTCGGTCGTCGTCTCAGATAGCGCCCAAACTTTGCCATTGGACGTAATTAAGGGTGTAGGTCACGAATATAACACTGGCAGGTCACGATCTGTTGATCTGCGGAATCGATCCCGCGAATTTGGGGTTCGGTCGTCGTCTCAGATAGCGCTCAAACTTTGCCATTGGGCGTAATTAAGGGTGTAGGTCACGAATATAACCCTGGCAGGTCACGATCTGTTGATCTGCGGAATCGATCCCGCGAATTTGGGGTTCGGTCGTCGTCTCAGATAGCGCCCAAACTTTGCCATTGGGGGTAATTAAGGGTGTAGGTCACGAATATAACACTGGCAGGTCACGATCTGTTGATCTGCGGAATCGATCCCGCGAATTTGGGGTTCGGTCGTCGTCTCAGATAGCGCCCAAACTTTGCCAGTGGGCGTAATTAAGAGTGTAGGTCACGAATATAACACTGGCAGGTCACGATCTGTTGATCTGCGGAATCGATCCCGCGAATTTGGGGTTCGGTCGTCGTCTCAGATAGCGCCCAAACTTTGCCATTGGGCGTAATTAAGGGTGTAGGTCACGAATATAACACTGGCAGGTCACGATCTGTTGATCTGCGGAATCGATCCCGCGAATTTGGGGTTCGGTCGTCGTCTCAGATAGCGCCCAAACTTTGCCAGTGGGCGTAATTAAGAGTGTAGGTCACGAATATAACACTGGCAGGTCACGATCTGTTGATCTGCGGAATCGATCCCGCGAATTTGGGGTTCGGTCGTCGTCTCAGATAGCGCCCAAACTTTGCCATTGGACGTAATTAAGGGTGTAGGTCACGAATATAGCACTGGCAGGTCACGATCTGTTGATCTGCGGAATCGATCCCGCAAATTTGGGGTTCGGTCGTCGTCTCAGATAGCGCCCAAACTTTGCCGTTGGGCGTAATTAAGGGTGTAGGTCACGAATATAACACTGGCAGGTCACGATCTGTTGATCTGCGGAATCGATCCCGCGAATTTGGAGTTCGGTCGTCGTCTCAGATAGCGCCCAAACTTTGCCATTGGGCGTAATTAAGGGTGTAGGTCACGAATATAGCACTGGCAGGTCACGATCTGTTGATCTGCGGAATCGATCCCGCGAATTTGGGGTTCGGTCGTCGTCTCAGATAGCGCCCAAACGTTGCCATTGGGCGTATTTAAGGGTGTAGGTCACGAATATAACACTGGCAGGTCACGATGTGTTGATCTGCGGAATCGATCCCGCGAATTTGGGGTTCGGTCGTCGTCTCAGATAGCGCCCAAACTTTGCCATTGGGCGTAATTAAGGGTGTAGGTCACGAATATAACACTGGAAGGTCACGATCTGTTGATCTGCGGAATCGATCCCGCGAATTTGGGGTTCGGTCGTCGTCTCAGATAGCGCCCAAACTTTGCCATTGGGCGTAATTAAGGGTGTAGGTCACGAGTATAACACTGGTAGGTCACGATCTGTTGATCTGCGGAATCGATCCCGCGAATTTGGGGTTCGGTCGTCGTCTCAGATAGCGCCCAAACTTTGCCATTGGGCGTAATTGAGGGTGTAGGTCACGAATATAACACTGGCAGGTCACGATCTGTTGATCTGCGGAATCGATCCCGCGAATTTGGGGTTCGGTCGTCGTCTCAGATAGCGCCCAAACTTTGCCATTGGGCGTAATTAAGGGTGTAGGTCACGAATATAACACTGGTAGGTCACGATCTGTTGATCTGCGGAATCGATCACGCGAATTTGGGGTTCGGTCGTCGTCTCAGATAGCGCTCAAACTTTGCCATTGGGCGTAATTAAGGGTGTAGGTCACGAATATAACACTGGTAGGTCACGATCTGTTGATCTGCGGAATCGATCCCGCGAATTTGGGGTTCGGTCGTCGTCTCAGATAGCGCCCAAACTTTGCCATTGGGCGTAATTAAGGGTGTAGGTCGCGAATATAACACTGGTAGGTCACGATCTGTTGATCTGCGGAATCGATCCCGCGAATTTGGGGTTCGGTCGTCGTCTCAGATAGCGCCCAAACTTTGCCATTGGGCGTAATTAAGGGTGTAGGTCACGAATATAACACTGGAAGGTCACGATCTGTTGATCTGCGGAATCGATCCCGCGAATTTGGGGTTCGGTCGTCGTCTCAGATAGCGCCCAAACTTTGCCATTGGGCGTAATTAAGGGTGTAGGTCACGAGTATAACACTGGTAGGTCACGATCTGTTGATCTGCGGAATCGATCCCGCGAATTTGGGGTTCGGTCGTCGTCTCAGATAGCGCCCAAACTTTGCCATTGGGCGTAATTGAGGGTGTAGGTCACGAATATAACACTGGCAGGTCACGATCTGTTGATCTGCGGAATCGATCCCGCGAATTTGGGGTTCGGTCGTCGTCTCAGATAGCGCCCAAACTTTGCCATTGGGCGTAATTAAGGGTGTAGGTCACGAATATAACACTGGTAGGTCACGATCTGTTGATCTGCGGAATCGATCACGCGAATTTGGGGTTCGGTCGTCGTCTCAGATAGCGCTCAAACTTTGCCATTGGGCGTAATTAAGGGTGTAGGTCACGAATATAACACTGGTAGGTCACGATCTGTTGATCTGCGGAATCGATCCCGCGAATTTGGGGTTCGGTCGTCGTCTCAGATAGCGCCCAAACTTTGCCATTGGGCGTAATTAAGGGTGTAGGTCGCGAATATAACACTGGTAGGTCACGATCTGTTGATCTGCGGAATCCATCCCGCGAATTTGGGGTTCGGTCGTCGTCTCAGATAGCGCTCAAACTTTGCCATTGGGCGTAATTAAGGGTGTAGGTCACGAATATAACACTGGCAGGTCACGATCTGTTGATCTGCGGAATCGATCCCGCGAATTTGGGGTTCGGTCGTCGTCTCAGATAGCGCTCAAACTTTGCCATTGGGCGTAATTAAGGGTGTAGGTCACGAATATAACCCTGGCAGGTCACGATCTGTTGATCTGCGGAATCGATCCCGCGAATTTGGGGTTCGGTCGTCGTCTCAGATAGCGCCCAAACTTTGCCATTGGGGGTAATTAAGGGTGTAGGTCACGAATATAACACTGGCAGGTCACGATCTGTTGATCTGCGGAATCGATCCCGCGAATTTGGGGTTCGGTCGTCGTCTCAGATAGCGCCCAAACTTTGCCATTGGGCGTAATTGAGGGTGTAGGTCACGAATATAACACTGGCAGGTCACGATCTGTTGATCTGCGGAATCGATCCCGCGAATTTGGGGTTCGGTCGTCGTCTCAGATAGCGCCCAAACTTTGCCATTGGGCGTAATTAAGGGTGTAGGTCACGAATATAACACTGGCAGGTCACGATCTGTTGATCTGCGGAATCGATCCCGCGAATTTGGGGTTCGGTCGTCGTCTCAGATAGCGCCCAAACTTTGCCATTGGGCGTAATTAAGGGTGTAGGTCACGAATATAGCACTGGCAGGTCACGATCTGTTGATCTGCGGAATCGATCCCGCGAATTTGGGGTTCGGTCGTCGTCTCAGATAGCGCCCAAACTTTGCCATTGGGCGTAATTAAGGGTGTAGGTCACGAATATAACACTGGTAGGTCACGATCTGTCGATCTGCGGAATCGATCCCGCGAATTTGGGGTTCGGTCGTCGTCTCAGATAGCGCCCAAACTTTGCCAGTGGGCGTAATTAAGAGTGTAGGTCACGAATATAACACTGGCAGGTCACGATCTGTTGATCTGCGGAATCGATCCCGCGAATTTGGGGTTCGGTCGTCGTCTCAGATAGCGCCCAAACTTTGCCATTGGACGTAATTAAGGGTGTAGGTCACGAATATAGCACTGGCAGGTCACGATCTGTTGATCTGCGGAATCGATCCCGCAAATTTGGGGTTCGGTCGTCGTCTCAGATAGCGCCCAAACTTTGCCGTTGGGCGTAATTAAGGGTGTAGGTCACGAATATAACACTGGCAGGTCACGATCTGTTGATCTGCGGAATCGATCCCGCGAATTTGGGGTTCGGTCGTCGTCTCAGATAGCGCCCAAACTTTGCCATTGGGCGTAATTAAGGGTGTAGGTCACGAATATAGCACTGGCAGGTCACGATCTGTTGATCTGCGGAATCGATCCCGCGAATTTGGGGTTCGGTCGTCGTCTCAGATAGCGCCCAAACGTTGCCATTGGGCGTATTTAAGGGTGTAGGTCACGAATATAACACTGGCAGGTCACGATGTGTTGATCTGCGGAATCGATCCCGCGAATTTGGGGTTCGGTCGTCGTCTCAGATAGCGCCCAAACTTTGCCATTGGGCGTAATTAAGGGTGTAGGTCACGAATATAACACTGGAAGGTCACGATCTGTTGATCTGCGGAATCGATCCCGCGAATTTGGGGTTCGGTCGTCGTCTCAGATAGCGCCCAAACTTTGCCATTGGGCGTAATTAAGGGTGTAGGTCACGAGTATAACACTGGTAGGTCACGATCTGTTGATCTGCGGAATCGATCCCGCGAATTTGGGGTTCGGTCGTCGTCTCAGATAGCGCCCAAACTTTGCCATTGGGCGTAATTGAGGGTGTAGGTCACGAATATAACACTGGCAGGTCACGATCTGTTGATCTGCGGAATGGATCCCGCGAATTTGGGGTTCGGTCGTCGTCTCAGATAGCGCCCAAACTTTGCCATTGGGCGTAATTAAGGGTGTAGGTCACGAATATAACACTGGTAGGTCACGATCTGTTGATCTGCGGAATCGATCACGCGAATTTGGGGTTCGGTCGTCGTCTCAGATAGCGCTCAAACTTTGCCATTGGGCGTAATTAAGGGTGTAGGTCACGAATATAACACTGGTAGGTCACGATCTGTTGATCTGCGGAATCGATCCCGCGAATTTGGGGTTCGGTCGTCGTCTCAGATAGCGCCCAAACTTTGCCATTGGGCGTAATTAAGGGTGTAGGTCGCGAATATAACACTGGTAGGTCACGATCTGTTGATCTGCGGAATCGATCCCGCGAATTTGGGGTTCGGTCGTCGTCTCAGATAGCGCCCAAACTTTGCCATTGGGCGTAATTAAGGGTGTAGGTCACGAATATAACACTGGAAGGTCACGATCTGTTGATCTGCGGAATCGATCCCGCGAATTTGGGGTTCGGTCGTCGTCTCAGATAGCGCCCAAACTTTGCCATTGGGCGTAATTAAGGGTGTAGGTCACGAGTATAACACTGGTAGGTCACGATCTGTTGATCTGCGGAATCGATCCCGCGAATTTGGGGTTCGGTCGTCGTCTCAGATAGCGCCCAAACTTTGCCATTGGGCGTAATTGAGGGTGTAGGTCACGAATATAACACTGGCAGGTCACGATCTGTTGATCTGCGGAATCGATCCCGCGAATTTGGGGTTCGGTCGTCGTCTCAGATAGCGCCCAAACTTTGCCATTGGGCGTAATTAAGGGTGTAGGTCACGAATATAACACTGGTAGGTCACGATCTGTTGATCTGCGGAATCGATCACGCGAATTTGGGGTTCGGTCGTCGTCTCAGATAGCGCTCAAACTTTGCCATTGGGCGTAATTAAGGGTGTAGGTCACGAATATAACACTGGTAGGTCACGATCTGTTGATCTGCGGAATCGATCCCGCGAATTTGGGGTTCGGTCGTCGTCTCAGATAGCGCCCAAACTTTGCCATTGGGCGTAATTAAGGGTGTAGGTCGCGAATATAACACTGGTAGGTCACGATCTGTTGATCTGCGGAATCCATCCCGCGAATTTGGGGTTCGGTCGTCGTCTCAGATAGCGCTCAAACTTTGCCATTGGGCGTAATTAAGGGTGTAGGTCACGAATATAACACTGGCAGGTCACGATCTGTTGATCTGCGGAATCGATCCCGCGAATTTGGGGTTCGGTCGTCGTCTCAGATAGCGCTCAAACTTTGCCATTGGGCGTAATTAAGGGTGTAGGTCACGAATATAACCCTGGCAGGTCACGATCTGTTGATCTGCGGAATCGATCCCGCGAATTTGGGGTTCGGTCGTCGTCTCAGATAGCGCCCAAACTTTGCCATTGGGGGTAATTAAGGGTGTAGGTCACGAATATAACACTGGCAGGTCACGATCTGTTGATCTGCGGAATCGATCCCGCGAATTTGGGGTTCGGTCGTCGTCTCAGATAGCGCCCAAACTTTGCCAGTGGGCGTAATTAAGAGTGTAGGTCACGAATATAACACTGGCAGGTCACGATCTGTTGATCTGCGGAATCGATCCCGCGAATTTGGGGTTCGGTCGTCGTCTCAGATAGCGCCCAAACTTTGCCATTGGGCGTAATTAAGGGTGTAGGTCACGAATATAACACTGGCAGGTCACGATCTGTTGATCTGCGGAATCGATCCCGCAAATTTGGGGTTCGGTCGTCGTCTCAGATAGCGCCCAAACTTTGCCGTTGGGCGTAATTAAGGGTGTAGGTCACGAATATAACACTGGCAGGTCACGATCTGTTGATCTGCGGAATCGATCCCGCGAATTTGGGGTTCGGTCGTCGTCTCAGATAGCGCTCAAACTTTGCCATTGGGCGTAACTAAGGGTGTAGGTCACGAATATAACACTGGCAGGTCACGATCTGTTGATCTGCGGAATCGATCCCGCGAATTTGGGCTTCGGTCGTCGTCTCAGATAGCGCCCAAACTTTGCCATTGGGCGTAATTAAGGGTGTAGGTCACGAATATAACACTGGTAGGTCACGATCTGTTGATCTGCGGAATCGATCCCGCAAATTTGGGGTTCGGTCGTCGTCTCAGATAGCGCCCAAACTTTGCCGTTGGGCGTAATTAAGGGTGTAGGTCACGAATATAACACTGGCAGGTCACGATCTGTTGATCTGCGGAATCGATCCCGCGAATTTGGGGTTCGGTCGTCGTCTCAGATAGCGCCCAAACTTTGCCAGTGGGCGTAATTAAGAGTGTAGGTCACGAATATAACACTGGCAGGTCACGATGTGTTGATCTGCGGAATCGATCCCGCGAATTTGGGGTTCGGTCGTCGTCTCAGATAGCGCCCAAACTTTGCCATTGGGCGTATTTAAGGGTGTAGGTCACGAATATAACACTGGCAGGTCACGATCTATTGATCTGCGGAATCGATCCCGCGAATTTGGGGTTCGGTCGTCGTCCCAGATAGCGCCCAAACTTTGCCAGTGGGCGTAATTAAGAGTGTAGGTCACGAATATAACACTGGCAGGTCACGATCTGTTGATCTGCGGAATCGATCCCGCGAATTTGGGGTTCGGTCGTCGTCTCAGATAGCGCCCAAACTTTGCCATTGGGCGTAATTAAGGGTGTAGGTCACGAATATAACACTGGCAGGTCACGATCTGTCGATCTGCGGAATCGATCCCGCGAATTTGGGGTTCGGTCGTCGTCTCAGATAGCGCCCAAACTTTGCCATTGGGCGTATTTAAGGGTGTAGGTCACGAATATAACACTGGCAGGTCACGATGTGTTGATCTGCGGAATCGATCCCGCGAATTTGGTGTTCGGTCGTCGTCTCAGATAGCGCCCAAACTTTGCCATTGGGCGTAATTAAGGATGTAGGTCACGAATATAGCACTGGCAGGTCACGATCTGTTGATCTGCGGAATCGATCCCGCGAATTTGGGGTTCGGTCGTCGTCTCAGATAGCGCCCAAACTTTGCCATTGGGCGTAATTAAGGGTGTAGGTCACGAATATAACACTGGTAGGTCACGATCTGTTGATCTGCGGAATCGATCCCGCGAATTTGGGGTTCGGTCGTCGTCTCAGATAGCGCCCAAACTTTGCCATTGGGCGTAATTAAGGGTGTAGGTCGCGAATATAACACTGGTAGGTCACGATCTGTTGATCTGCGGAATCCATCCCGCGAATTTGGGGTTCGGTCGTCGTCTCAGATAGCGCTCAAACTTTGCCATTGGGCGTAATTAAGGGTGTAGGTCACGAATATAACACTGGCAGGTCACGATCTGTTGATCTGCGGAATCGATCCCGCGAATTTGGGGTTCGGTCGTCGTCTCAGATAGCGCTCAAACTTTGCCAGTGGGCGTAATTAAGAGTGTAGGTCACGAATATAACACTGGCAGGTCACGATCTGTCGATCTGCGGAATCGATCCCGCGAATTTGGGGTTCGGTCGTCGTCTCAGATAGCGCCCAAACTTTGCCATTGGGCGTATTTAAGGGTGTAGGTCACGAATATAACACTGGCAGGTCACGATGTGTTGATCTGCGGAATCGATCCCGCGAATTTGGTGTTCGGTCGTCGTCTCAGATAGCGCCCAAACTTTGCCATTGGGCGTAATTAAGGATGTAGGTCACGAATATAGCACTGGCAGGTCACGATCTGTTGATCTGCGGAATCGATCCCGCGAATTTGGGGTTCGGTCGTCGTCTCAGATAGCGCCCAAACTTTGCCATTGGGCGTAATTAAGGGTGTAGGTCACGAATATAACACTGGTAGGTCACGATCTGTTGATCTGCGGAATCGATCCCGCGAATTTGGGGTTCGGTCGTCGTCTCAGATAGCGCCCAAACTTTGCCATTGGGCGTAATTAAGGGTGTAGGTCGCGAATATAACACTGGTAGGTCACGATCTGTTGATCTGCGGAATCCATCCCGCGAATTTGGGGTTCGGTCGTCGTCTCAGATAGCGCTCAAACTTTGCCATTGGGCGTAATTAAGGGTGTAGGTCACGAATATAACACTGGCAGGTCACGATCTGTTGATCTGCGGAATCGATCCCGCGAATTTGGGGTTCGGTCGTCGTCTCAGATAGCGCTCAAACTTTGCCATTGGGCGTAATTAAGGGTGTAGGTCACGAATATAACCCTGGCAGGTCACGATCTGTTGAACTGCGGAATCGATCCCGCGAATTTGGGGTTCGGTCGTCGTCTCAGATAGCGCCCAAACTTTGCCATTGGGGGTAATTAAGGGTCACGAATATAACACTGGCAGGTCACGATCTGTTGATCTGCGGAATCGATCCCGCGAATTTGGGGTTCGGTCGTCGTCTCAGATAGCGCCCAAACTTTGCCAGTGGGCGTAATTAAGAGTGTAGGTCACGAATATAACACTGGCAGGTCACGATGTGTTGATCTGCGGAATCGATCCCGCGAATTTGGGGTTCGGTCGTCGTCTCAGATAGCGCCCAAACTTTGCCATTGGGCGTATTTAAGGGTGTAGGTCACGAATATAACACTGGCAGGTCACGATCTATTGATCTGCGGAATCGATCCCGCGAATTTGGGGTTCGGTCGTCGTCTCAGATAGCGCCCAAACTTTGCCATTGGGCGTAATTAAGGGTGTAGGTCACGAATATAACACTGGCAGGTCACGATCTGTTGATCTGCGGAATCGATCCCGCAAATTTGGGGTTCGGTCGTCGTCTCAGATAGCGCCCAAACTTTGCCGTTGGGCGTAATTAAGGGTGTAGGTCACGAATATAACACTGGTAGGTCACGATCTGTTGATCTGCGGAATCCATCCCGCGAATTTGGGGTTCGGTCGTCGTCTCAGATAGCGCTCAAACTTTGCCATTGGGCGTAATTAAGGGTGTAGGTCACGAATATAGCACTGGCAGGTCACGATCTGTTGATCTGCGGAATCGATCCCGCGAATTTGGGGTTCGGTCGTCGTCTCAGATAGCGCTCAAACTTTGCCATTGGGCGTAATTAAGGGTGTAGGTCACGAATATAACACTGGTAGGTCACGATCTGTCGATCTGCGGAATCGATCCCGCGAATTTGGGGTTCGGTCGTCGTCTCAGATAGCGCCCAAACTTTGCCGTTGGGCGTAATTAAGGGTGTAGGTCACGAATATAACACTGGCAGGTCACGATCTGTTGATCTGCGGAATCGATCCCGCGAATTTGGGGTTCGGTCGTCGTCTCAGATAGCGCCCAAACTTTGCCAGTGGGCGTAATTAAGGGTGTAGGTCACGAATATAACACTGGCAGGTCACGATCTGTTGATCTGCGGAATCGATCCCGCAAATTTGGGGTTCGGTCGTCGTCTCAGATAGCGCCCAAACTTTGCCGTTGGGCGTAATTAAGGGTGTAGGTCACGAATATAACACTGGCAGGTCACGATCTGTTGATCTGCGGAATCGATCCCGCGAATTTGGGGTTCGGTCGTCGTCTCAGATAGCGCCCAAACTTTGCCAGTGGGCGTAATTAAGGGTGTAGGTCACGAATATAACACTGGCAGGTCACGATCTGTTGATCTGCGGAATCGATCCCGCGAATTTGGGGTTCGGTCGTCGTCTCAGATAGCGCCCAAACTTTGCCAGTGGGCGTAATTAAGAGTGTAGGTCACGAATATAACACTGGCAGGTCACGATCTGTTGATCTGCGGAATCGATCCCGCGAATTTGGGGTTCGGTCGTCGTCTCAGATAGCGCCCAAACTTTGCCATTGGGCGTAATTAAGAGTGTAGGTCACGAATATAACACTGGCAGGTCACGATCTGTTGATCTGCGGAATCGATCCCGCGAATTTGGGGTTCGGTCGTCGTCTCAGATAGCGCCCAAACTTTGCCATTGGACGTAATTAAGGGTGTAGGTCACGAATATAGCACTGGCAGGTCACGATCTGTTGATCTGCGGAATCGATCCCGCAAATTTGGGGTTCGGTCGTCGTCTCAGATAGCGCCCAAACTTTGCCGTTGGGCGTAATTAAGGGTGTAGGTCACGAATATAACACTGGCAGGTCACGATCTGTTGATCTGCGGAATCGATCCCGCGAATTTGGGGTTCGGTCGTCGTCTCAGATAGCGCCCAAACTTTGCCATTGGGCGTAATTAAGGGTGTAGGTCACGAATATAGCACTGGCAGGTCACGATCTGTTGATCTGCGGAATCGATCCCGCGAATTTGGGGTTCGGTCGTCGTCTCAGATAGCGCCCAAACGTTGCCATTGGGCGTATTTAAGGGTGTAGGTCACGAATATAACACTGGCAGGTCACGATGTGTTGATCTGCGGAATCGATCCCGCGAATTTGGGGTTCGGTCGTCGTCTCAGATAGCGCCCAAACTTTGCCATTGGGCGTAATTAAGGGTGTAGGTCACGAATATAACACTGGAAGGTCACGATCTGTTGATCTGCGGAATCGATCCCGCGAATTTGGGGTTCGGTCGTCGTCTCAGATAGCGCCCAAACTTTGCCATTGGGCGTAATTAAGGGTGTAGGTCACGAGTATAACACTGGTAGGTCACGATCTGTTGATCTGCGGAATCGATCCCGCGAATTTGGGGTTCGGTCGTCGTCTCAGATAGCGCCCAAACTTTGCCATTGGGCGTAATTGAGGGTGTAGGTCACGAATATAACACTGGCAGGTCACGATCTGTTGATCTGCGGAATCGATCCCGCGAATTTGGGGTTCGGTCGTCGTCTCAGATAGCGCCCAAACTTTGCCATTGGGCGTAATTAAGGGTGTAGGTCACGAATATAACACTGGTAGGTCACGATCTGTTGATCTGCGGAATCGATCACGCGAATTTGGGGTTCGGTCGTCGTCTCAGATAGCGCCCAAACTTTGCCATTGGGCGTAATTAAGGGTGTAGGTCGCGAATATAACACTGGTAGGTCACGATCTGTTGATCTGCGGAATCCATCCCGCGAATTTGGGGTTCGGTCGTCGTCTCAGATAGCGCTCAAACTTTGCCATTGGGCGTAATTAAGGGTGTAGGTCACGAATATAACACTGGCAGGTCACGATCTGTTGATCTGCGGAATCGATCCCGCGAATTTGGGGTTCGGTCGTCGTCTCAGATAGCGCTCAAACTTTGCCATTGGGCGTAATTAAGGGTGTAGGTCACGAATATAACCCTGGCAGGTCACGATCTGTTGATCTGCGGAATCGATCCCGCGAATTTGGGGTTCGGTCGTCGTCTCAGATAGCGCTCAAACTTTGCCATTGGGCGTAACTAAGGGTGTAGGTCACGAATATAACCCTGGCAGGTCACGATCTGTTGATCTGCGGAATCGATCCCGCGAATTTGGGGTTCGGTCGTCGTCTCAGATAGCGCTCAAACTTTGCCATTGGGCGTAATTAAGGGTGTAGGTCACGAATATAACACTGGCAGGTCACGATCTGTTGATCTGCGGAATCGATCCCGCGAATTTGGGCTTCGGTCGTCGTCTCAGATAGCGCCCAAACTTTGCCATTGGGCGTAATTAAGGGTGTAGGTCACGAATATAACACTGGTAGGTCACGATCTGTTGATCTGCGGAATCGATCCCGCAAATTTGGGGTTCGGTCGTCGTCTCAGATAGCGCCCAAACTTTGCCGTTGGGCGTAATTAAGGGTGTAGGTCACGAATATAACACTGGCAGGTCACGATCTGTTGATCTGCGGAATCGATCCCGCGAATTTGGGGTTCGGTCGTCGTCTCAGATAGCGCCCAAACTTTGCCAGTGGGCGTAATTAAGAGTGTAGGTCACGAATATAACACTGGCAGGTCACGATGTGTTGATCTGCGGAATCGATCCCGCGAATTTGGGGTTCGGTCGTCGTCTCAGATAGCGCCCAAACTTTGCCATTGGGCGTATTTAAGGGTGTAGGTCACGAATATAACACTGGCAGGTCACGATCTATTGATCTGCGGAATCGATCCCGCGAATTTGGGGTTCGGTCGTCGTCCCAGATAGCGCCCAAACTTTGCCAGTGGGCGTAATTAAGAGTGTAGGTCACGAATATAACACTGGCAGGTCACGATCTGTTGATCTGCGGAATCGATCCCGCGAATTTGGGGTTCGGTCGTCGTCTCAGATAGCGCCCAAACTTTGCCATTGGGCGTAATTAAGGGTGTAGGTCACGAATATAACACTGGTAGGTCACGATCTGTCGATCTGCGGAATCGATCCCGCGAATTTGGGGTTCGGTCGTCGTCTCAGATAGCGCCCAAACTTTGCCATTGGGCGTAATTAAGGGTGTAGGTCGCGAATATAACACTGGTAGGTCACGATCTGTTGATCTGCGGAATCCATCCCGCGAATTTGGGGTTCGGTCGTCGTCTCAGATAGCGCTCAAACTTTGCCATTGGGCGTAATTAAGGGTGTAGGTCACGAATATAACACTGGCAGGTCACGATCTGTTGATCTGCGGAATCGATCCCGCGAATTTGGGGTTCGGTCGTCGTCTCAGATAGCGCTCAAACTTTGCCATTGGGCGTAATTAAGGGTGTAGGTCACGAATATAACCCTGGCAGGTCACGATCTGTTGATCTGCGGAATCGATCCCGCGAATTTGGGGTTCGGTCGTCGTCTCAGATAGCGCCCAAACTTTGCCATTGGGGGTAATTAAGGGTGTAGGTCACGAATATAACACTGGCAGGTCACGATCTGTTGATCTGCGGAATCGATCCCGCGAATTTGGGGTTCGGTCGTCGTCTCAGATAGCGCCCAAACTTTGCCAGTGGGCGTAATTAAGGGTGTAGGTCACGAATATAACACTGGCAGGTCACGATCTGTTGATCTGCGGAATCGATCCCGCGAATTTGGGGTTCGGTCGTCGTCTCAGATAGCGCTCAAACTTTGCCATTGGGCGTAACTAAGGGTGTAGGTCACGAATATAACCCTGGCAGGTCACGATCTGTTGATCTGCGGAATCGATCCCGCGAATTTGGGGTTCGGTCGTCGTCTCAGATAGCGCTCAAACTTTGCCATTGGGCGTAATTAAGGGTGTAGGTCACGAATATAACACTGGCAGGTCACGATCTGTTGATCTGCGGAATCGATCCCGCGAATTTGGGCTTCGGTCGTCGTCTCAGATAGCGCCCAAACTTTGCCATTGGGCGTAATTAAGGGTGTAGGTCACGAATATAACACTGGTAGGTCACGATCTGTTGATCTGCGGAATCGATCCCGCAAATTTGGGGTTCGGTCGTCGTCTCAGATAGCGCCCAAACTTTGCCGTTGGGCGTAATTAAGGGTGTAGGTCACGAATATAACACTGGCAGGTCACGATCTGTTGATCTGCGGAATCGATCCCGCGAATTTGGGGTTCGGTCGTCGTCTCAGATAGCGCCCAAACTTTGCCAGTGGGCGTAATTAAGAGTGTAGGTCACGAATATAACACTGGCAGGTCACGATGTGTTGATCTGCGGAATCGATCCCGCGAATTTGGGGTTCGGTCGTCGTCTCAGATAGCGCCCAAACTTTGCCATTGGGCGTATTTAAGGGTGTAGGTCACGAATATAACACTGGCAGGTCACGATCTATTGATCTGCGGAATCGATCCCGCGAATTTGGGGTTCGGTCGTCGTCCCAGATAGCGCCCAAACTTTGCCAGTGGGCGTAATTAAGAGTGTAGGTCACGAATATAACACTGGCAGGTCACGATCTGTTGATCTGCGGAATCGATCCCGCGAATTTGGGGTTCGGTCGTCGTCTCAGATAGCGCCCAAACTTTGCCATTGGGCGTAATTAAGGGTGTAGGTCACGAATATAACACTGGTAGGTCACGATCTGTCGATCTGCGGAATCGATCCCGCGAATTTGGGGTTCGGTCGTCGTCTCAGATAGCGCCCAAACTTTGCCATTGGGCGTATTTAAGGGTGTAGGTCACGAATATAACACTGGCAGGTCACGATGTGTTGATCTGCGGAATCGATCCCGCGAATTTGGGGTTCGGTCGTCGTCTCAGATAGCGCTCAAACTTTGCCATTGGGCGTAACTAAGGGTGTAGGTCACGAATATAACCCTGGCAGGTCACGATCTGTTGATCTGCGGAATCGATCCCGCGAATTTGGGGTTCGGTCGTCGTCTCAGATAGCGCTCAAACTTTGCCATTGGGCGTAATTAAGGGTGTAGGTCACGAATATAACACTGGCAGGTCACGATCTGTTGATCTGCGGAATCGATCCCGCGAATTTGGGCTTCGGTCGTCGTCTCAGATAGCGCCCAAACTTTGCCATTGGGCGTAATTAAGGGTGTAGGTCACGAATATAACACTGGTAGGTCACGATCTGTTGATCTGCGGAATCGATCCCGCAAATTTGGGGTTCGGTCGTCGTCTCAGATAGCGCCCAAACTTTGCCGTTGGGCGTAATTAAGGGTGTAGGTCACGAATATAACACTGGCAGGTCACGATGTGTTGATCTGCGGAATCGATCCCGCGAATTTGGGGTTCGGTCGTCGTCTCAGATAGCGCCCAAACTTTGCCATTGGGCGTATTTAAGGGTGTAGGTCACGAATATAACACTGGCAGGTCACGATCTATTGATCTGCGGAATCGATCCCGCGAATTTGGGGTTCGGTCGTCGTCCCAGATAGCGCCCAAACTTTGCCAGTGGGCGTAATTAAGAGTGTAGGTCACGAATATAACACTGGCAGGTCACGATCTGTTGATCTGCGGAATCGATCCCGCGAATTTGGGGTTCGGTCGTCGTCTCAGATAGCGCCCAAACTTTGCCATTGGGCGTAATTAAGGGTGTAGGTCACGAATATAACACTGGTAGGTCACGATCTGTCGATCTGCGGAATCGATCCCGCGAATTTGGGGTTCGGTCGTCGTCTCAGATAGCGCCCAAACTTTGCCATTGGGCGTATTTAAGGGTGTAGGTCACGAATATAACACTGGCAGGTCACGATGTGTTGATCTGCGGAATCGATCCCGCGAATTTGGTGTTCGGTCGTCGTCTCAGATAGCGCCCAAACTTTGCCATTGGGCGTAATTAAGGATGTAGGTCACGAATATAGCACTGGCAGGTCACGATCTGTTGATCTGCGGAATCGATCCCGCGAATTTGGGGTTCGGTCGTCGTCTCAGATAGCGCCCAAACTTTGCCATTGGGCGTAATTAAGGGTGTAGGTCACGAATATAACACTGGTAGGTCACGATCTGTTGATCTGCGGAATCGATCCCGCGAATTTGGGGTTCGGTCGTCGTCTCAGATAGCGCCCAAACTTTGCCATTGGGCGTAATTAAGGGTGTAGGTCGCGAATATAACACTGGTAGGTCACGATCTGTTGATCTGCGGAATCCATCCCGCGAATTTGGGGTTCGGTCGTCGTCTCAGATAGCGCTCAAACTTTGCCATTGGGCGTAATTAAGGGTGTAGGTCACGAATATAACACTGGCAGGTCACGATCTGTTGATCTGCGGAATCGATCCCGCGAATTTGGGGTTCGGTCGTCGTCTCAGATAGCGCTCAAACTTTGCCATTGGGCGTAATTAAGGGTGTAGGTCACGAATATAACCCTGGCAGGTCACGATCTGTTGATCTGCGGAATCGATCCCGCGAATTTGGGGTTCGGTCGTCGTCTCAGATAGCGCCCAAACTTTGCCATTGGGGGTAATTAAGGGTGTAGGTCACGAATATAACACTGGCAGGTCACGATCTGTTGATCTGCGGAATCGATCCCGCGAATTTGGGGTTCGGTCGTCGTCTCAGATAGCGCCCAAACTTTGCCAGTGGGCGTAATTAAGAGTGTAGGTCACGAATATAACACTGGCAGGTCACGATCTGTTGATCTGCGGAATCGATCCCGCGAATTTGGGGTTCGGTCGTCGTCTCAGATAGCGCCCAAACTTTGCCATTGGGCGTAATTAAGGGTGTAGGTCACGAATATAACACTGGCAGGTCACGATCTGTTGATCTGCGGAATCGATCCCGCAAATTTGGGGTTCGGTCGTCGTCTCAGATAGCGCTCAAACTTTGCCATTGGGCGTAACTAAGGGTGTAGGTCACGAATATAACCCTGGCAGGTCACGATCTGTTGATCTGCGGAATCGATCCCGCGAATTTGGGCTTCGGTCGTCGTCTCAGATAGCGCCCAAACTTTGCCATTGGGCGTAATTAAGGGTGTAGGTCACGAATATAACACTGGTAGGTCACGATCTGTTGATCTGCGGAATCGATCCCGCAAATTTGGGGTTCGGTCGTCGTCTCAGATAGCGCCCAAACTTTGCCGTTGGGCGTAATTAAGGGTGTAGGTCACGAATATAACACTGGCAGGTCACGATCTGTTGATCTGCGGAATCGATCCCGCGAATTTGGGGTTCGGTCGTCGTCTCAGATAGCGCCCAAACTTTGCCAGTGGGCGTAATTAAGAGTGTAGGTCACGAATATAACACTGGCAGGTCACGATGTGTTGATCTGCGGAATCGATCCCGCGAATTTGGGGTTCGGTCGTCGTCTCAGATAGCGCCCAAACTTTGCCATTGGGCGTATTTAAGGGTGTAGGTCACGAATATAACACTGGCAGGTCACGATCTATTGATCTGCGGAATCGATCCCGCGAATTTGGGGTTCGGTCGTCGTCCCAGATAGCGCCCAAACTTTGCCAGTGGGCGTAATTAAGAGTGTAGGTCACGAATATAACACTGGCAGGTCACGATCTGTTGATCTGCGGAATCGATCCCGCGAATTTGGGGTTCGGTCGTCGTCTCAGATAGCGCCCAAACTTTGCCATTGGGCGTAATTAAGGGTGTAGGTCACGAATATAACACTGGTAGGTCACGATCTGTCGATCTGCGGAATCGATCCCGCGAATTTGGGGTTCGGTCGTCGTCTCAGATAGCGCCCAAACTTTGCCATTGGGCGTATTTAAGGGTGTAGGTCACGAATATAACACTGGCAGGTCACGATGTGTTGATCTGCGGAATCGATCCCGCGAATTTGGGGTTCGGTCGTCGTCTCAGATAGCGCCCAAACTTTGCCATTGGGCGTAATTAAGGATGTAGGTCACGAATATAGCACTGGCAGGTCACGATCTGTTGATCTGCGGAATCGATCCCGCGAATTTGGGGTTCGGTCGTCGTCTCAGATAGCGCCCAAACTTTGCCATTGGGCGTAATTAAGGGTGTAGGTCACGAATATAACACTGGCAGGTCACGATCTGTTGATCTGCGGAATCGATCCCGCGAATTTGGGGTTCGGTCGTCGTCTCAGATAGCGCCCAAACTTTGCCATTGGGCGTAATTAAGGGTGTAGGTCACGAATATAACACTGGCAGGTCACGATCTGTTGATCTGCGGAATCGATCCCGCGAATTTGGGGTTCGGTCGTCGTCTCAGATAGCACCCAAACTTTGCCATTGGGCGTAATTAAGGGTGTAGGTCACGAATATAACACTGGCAGGTCACGATGTGTTGATCTGCGGAATCGATCCCGCGAATTTGGGGTTCGGTCGTCGTCTCAGATAGCGCCCAAACTTTGCCGTTGGGCGTAATTAAGGGTGTAGGTCACGAATATAACACTGGCAGGTCACGATCTGTTGATCTGCGGAATCGATCCCGCGAATTTGGGGTTCGGTCGTCGTCTCAGATAGCGCCCAAACTTTGCCGTTGGGCGTAATTAAGGGTGTAGGTCACGAATATAACACTGGCAGGTCACGATCTGTTGATCTGCGGAATCGATCCCGCGAATTTGGGGTTCGGTCGTCGTCTCAGATAGCGCCCAAACTTTGCCATTGGGCGTATTTAAGGGTGTAGGTCACGAATATAGCACTGGCAGGTCACGATCTGTTGATCTGCGGAATCGATCCCGCGAATTTGGGGTTCGGTCGTCGTCTCAGATAGCGCCCAAACTTTGCCATTGGGCGTAATTAAGGGTGTAGGTCACGAATATAACACTGGCAGGTCACGATCTGTTGATCTGCGGAATCGATCCCGCGAATTTAGGGTTCGGTCGTCGTCTCAGATAGCGCCCAAACTTTGCCATTGGGCGTAATTAAGGGTGTAGGTCACGAATATAACACTGGCAGGTCACGATGTGTTGATCTGCGGAATCGATCCCGCGAATTTGGGGTTCGGTCGTCGTCTCAGATAGCGCCCAAACTTTGCCGTTGGGCGTAATTAAGGGTGTAGGTCACGAATATAGCACTGGCAGGTCACGATGTGTTGATCTGCGGAATCGATCCCGCGAATTTGGGGTTCGGTCGTCGTCTCAGATAGCGCCCAAACTTTGCCATTGGGCGTAATTAAGGGTGTAGGTCACGAATATAACACTGGTAGGTCACGATCTGTTGATCTGCGGAATCGATCCCGCGAACTTGGGGTTCGGTCGTCGTCTCAGATAGCGCCCAAGCTTTGCCATTGGGCGTAATTAAGGGTGTAGGTCACGAATATAGCACTGGCAGGTCACGATCTGTTGATCTGCGGAATCGATCCCGCGAATTTGGGGTTCGCTCGTCGTCTCAGATAGCGCCCAAATTTTGCCGTTGGGCGTAATTAAGGGTCTCGGGTCAGGAAATTCAGCTCTGCAGCTTGCTCCCCTTTGTCGTCTTCTTCGCTTGTTTTTCTATGTCTCTAGACATGTATTAATAGCGATCTTTATCGTATATGCCGTCTATGAAATAGAGCGAGACAGAAGTGAAGTGAAGAAACCTATCTGAACAATTATCCACATTTGCTTTTCATATGAAATATGTCGAACTTTACACACTCAGTATATACTCTTCGGCGAGGAAGTCGAGGAATAAGCGTGTCGAAGGCACCGACGAGACATTTGAACAACTGATCATCAGACATCAGGATTGGACAGCAGCTTAGGGTCTCGAGAGACATACTTGCTGAGGCACTTCGCATACCATACACATACACCATAGAAAGAAGTTAAAGTGTTATACATCATACAAAGCGATCAATCGATTCGAATCACGTTCAGCTGATATGTGCGACTAGAAACAATGCGCGGCGCAGAGCTGCTCTTCGAAACAGGCGGAAACCGGACGGTGGAAATAGCAGCGGCGAGTTTGAATTGGCTCACAACCCGACAATCACAACACAAATGGACGACACTGGTAAGCTGCGACCCCGAAAACCCACTCCTACCTTAATTACAGGAAGTGAAACACCTAGAAATCCTTCAATATAGCTCTGCGGAAGTGGAACGGGAACGGAATGGCTGCTGAGAGGTTACTGTGATGACGGTTCACGTCGGACTGGAGCGACCTCCACCCAGCGGGAACATGATCATATTCGCTCGCAAGAAGTCGATGTCCGGCAGTTGATCGTGCAGAGCTCGTGCGTCCAGCGATAGCTCGGACGGCGGTCGATTGCTTCGCTTGGACGCCTTCGTCGCCGACGCCATCAGCATGTCCAGCATCGACCTACAGAACAGCGCAAATTCCGGTAGGACAAGAACAGGCAACAGGAGAACTGGCGACATTCTCAAGTATGGTGAACCTACGGTTGACTAGGTGGCTTCGGAAGTGTCGGAGGAGGGGTCGACGACAGTCCGAGCTGGTCCAGTTCCTTTTGCAGCGTCGAAATCGTGGACGAACTCCCTCCGCCGCTGTTTGCCGACAGAAAATCGACGTCCAGCAACGCAGACGATCGATCTGAATAATAGCCAGTTTCGAAACATCGCTTCAGCTATTTATTGCATAAAAATAAACATACATTTCTGCTAATAACCAACCATTTTATACAATTTCACGTCAGAATGGACACTTATTGACGTAACGAGTAGGTGTCACCGAAGTTTGTGATCGATAAAGGTCCGCAGGGTCGAGCTTACCACGGCGGCGCAAGGAACCAGCGTCGTGGACTGAATGGTGTGCACTGGTAGAGGTACTGCTTCATTATTTTGACCTCGAGGGTTCGGTTCCCGAGCTACGCCCTGTTTTTGCAATTTTATCATAGTATCGGATTTCCATAGAGATTTTCACATCTGCCATTTTCTGGAGTTTGCTGCGTTCAGATGTTTACACTACTTATTCCTTGTCGACATATCGTGATGCACCAGCAATTTCCCAAATATGCAGAGTATACGAAACTTTCACGCTAATAAATATTTCATATATCATCGTATTTTGCATATTTGGGATATTGTCGGTGCATCATGAGACAAGGGATAAGTAGTGTAAACATCTTACCGCGGTAAACTCCAAAAAAAAGTTCAGATATGGAAATCTCTATGGAAATCCGACACTATGGTAGAAGTGCAAAAACAAAGCTTAGCTCGGGAACCGAACCCTCGACGTCACTATCATGAAGCAGCACCTCTACCACTGCGCCACCCAGTCCACGACACCAGTTCCTTGAGCCGTAGTGGTAAGCTCAACCCTGCGGTCCCTTAACCATCACAAACTTCGGTGACTCTTACTCGTTCGTCTCAAGGATTCGGCAGAAACAAAACATGTTCTGGTACTATTTGGAGGACGGAGATTCTTCCTACAGTATTCGTTCTTGCCGTTCCGGCGTACTGTTGAGACAGTTCCCTTCCACAACCCCATGTCAGTCTGCTGACCTAGTTGCCATCTCAAAATCAAAACAAAAATTCCATCTGACTTTCACAGAACGTGACCAGTCTAATATGGAAGACGACCATTTTGATTTGAAAAAGGGACTTTTCACCAACTCTTGATGACAGAACGTGGTTGTTTACCTGCAACACGCCTTTTTCGAAACCATTTCTCAACAAATCGCCTTTTTGCGAGCTTCAGCCTCAATGCTCCTCGAACATTTTGCTTTGTTTTTGCATCTACAATGCCTTGTTTTAGCTCTAGGAACACAAAACTTCTATGCTAATTTTCGGATCTATCCCAGTCCGGGGGGGGGGGGGGGAGCACATAACTGAAAAGTATGCAACAAAATGAATTGGAACCTACCGTGCGGCTCCTAGAGAACGAGCTGTAACCTAAAGAAACCGAAAACGAGCAAACAAACGAAAAAAATAAAAAATCGCCGCGGTTTACAACCGTCTCGGCGGACAAAGAGCGACGGAATGGAGGCATGCCGCGTGCTGGCCGCCGGCTGACATGGTATAACCAGGATCTAACATGGTGGGGAGGGCGCATGAAGCCGCATGCCGCGTGCTGACCGCCGCCTGACATGTTATAACCAGGATCTAACATGATGAGGAGGGCACACGACTTTGCTTGCTTACAACCGCAACAAATGCAATTTTTCGTTGTTTTTTTTTCTTCATGACTTTTCTTGTTTAGGTCTCATGTTGTTCTGTAGGAGCCGGTCGGTAAGTCTCAAGTGGATTTGTAACATATAATACCTTTTAGTTATGTGGCCCCCCCGGACTAGGATAGATCCTAATTTTCTTTAGCAAAGGCGAAATTTTGAATGAAAAGCAGGCGTCGACACGTAGGCCATAATCGCTACTTGTAGCTCAAAATTCCATACTTTTTGTCAGGAAAACCTTTCGCAGTGTCCAAAATCCTAGAAGTTAGTGCAAGAAACGAGAAGACAGACAAAAACAATGAAAATTCCCACCAGCTTCCAAATCGCCAATCGTTTTCTCTAGTTTTACAAGGTTATCCGGGTTGCTCAGAAAAAAATAGACGCCCAAAATGGAACATAACTTATATTTCTCGATGCGAAGGCCTCCGAACCTCCGATATCGATTAGTCGCGCGGACTAATCGATATCGGAGGTTATCAAATTGTCATATCATTCATTTACTATTACTTCTTAGCAATGACAACAAGAACGAGAATGAACGCACTGGCTGCTGTCGTGGGATTCCTCAGATCCGCCTGATCCCAGTCAAAATCCGCTTGTGGAATCGACGGCGATTCGGCGACCACGGGGTAGTTCGGAGATGGGAGAGCGCTGACGGCGGCCGCGTCCGATGCCACTACTTTGGCTCCGTATGCTCCTTCTTCACGCGAGATTATGACAGTCCTTCGCCTGAAAGTCGTAGATTCAAGGGAAAGGCAGCCAAAATCTGACCGTAGATTAAGATGAAAGACCTCTTACCCACTGTATATCACACAACAGGGCTGGAACTAAAAATGTCTTAAATGTGGTCGTGTGAAAAACTCCCTGCTTCCGTTTTAACGGGGTTTTCCCTCCGGTCCCTTCAAACTTCCTAACCTTAGTGAACTGCGTCTTCCGCTTCCACCTTGCTGCTCGTTCACCAAGCATCACGGCGTCTCCGCGAAGTAAACCGCTTGTTCCAGCTCTTTTGAAAGCAAACCGGCTCAACCTTCCCGTCTTCGTAAGTAGCTATAGCAACGTTGACGTTGATCGTTAATCTTTGTGGCAGCTGTGACTCTGCTACTGGAACACTACGCCCTTCTCCCTTCACGCGCCTTCTACCTGACTTCCCCTGATGAATAGCTGCCACCGTGAATGCAAAGTGCAACGAAACTCACGTCGTTCCGTTAGCAGTAAACGGTATCGGTTCCAGCACCGTAGACGTCGACAACGGAGGCAATGAACCACGTCCGACGGCATTCTGAACATTCACAACGCGTATAGACTGTATTAGAATTCAGAAATTCAGTAGACAAGATCTAATCTCCAACCCTCCAAAGCAGATTAACAGATTAAGTCACAAGAGAGGGCTGTCAGCAAGCAAGAAAAAGGCGAGCAAAAGCCATTCGGTCACTAAAATCGAAGGATCTCCATCGGAATTTTGAGGAGCAATGAGCAAAAAACAACACACTTTCATAGCAAAGCGCAGATTCAAAAAGCAGAAATAGCGAACAAAAGCGGCACACGGTATGCGCTGCTCAAAGTTGAGTTTAAAAATTTCTCTCTTCCGAACATTGCCCAGGGAAGGGGATTTTTTCTTTGGGGGGGGGGGATAATCAAAGCTACGACATCATATTGGGTTGATCGAAAAGTCTTGCGACACTAGTACAACAATATTAGAATGCAATACAACACAATGTAATACAATATACAAAAATCCAGTCCACGATACACTCCTCATCCAAGTCTAAGATCCTGCCCCAGGCAGCCTTTCAATTCCTTTCCGCCAGAATTCCGAGGGCTGAGAGGAAAAGAATTCAGAAACCTCCATTTCCAGTTGCCGTCGATCATCGACGAACTTCTACCTCCAAGATGCTGCTTCAGAGCTCCCAACAGGTGGTAGTCAGAAAGAGTGAGGTCTGGACAGAACTTCCCAGAACTTCGCAGCCTAATTCCTGGATTTTTTTTTTCGCGACTCACTTTTGTGACATGAGGACGCGCGTTGTCGTGCAGCAGGTGGACATTTTCCCGTTCTGGACGTTTTGGCGCATGACGTCGGCCAAGCTCTTGAGCTGGGTAGTGTAGACAGACGCCGTGACTGTGGTCTCACTATCCAGCAACTCCCAGTAAAGCATGCCTTCCGAGTCCCACCTGCAACACAGAAGGACCTTCTTTTCGTGGTGTCCACGTTTCTGTTTGCTTTAGAGCCGGTTCTCCGCGTGGGATCCATTGACTCTTGCGGTTGTGGTTAACACAAAGAATCCAGCTTTTATCACCAGTAACAATGCCCTTCAACATGTTCTTTCTGTGCGGACGAAGAAGCAGCGACTCAGCAACACTGATTCGACATGCCTTGTCAGAGTCCCGCAGCTCATGCGGTACCCAAGGATCTCCGGCTAATTCTCGACGGTGCTTCGCGTACATCCAAGTGCCGTCGCCAATTCGCGAGTAGTTGAATTTGGCTCCACCTTGAAGGCTTCGCGCAACCTGTCTTCTTCCGCAATAGAGGGGCGTCCGGAACGAGGTCGTTCTTCGAGAGAGATATCTTCAGCCTTGAAGTGCTGATACCAACGGGCCACTGTGGAATAGTGAACGACTTCCTCGTTGAATGCAGTGCAGATGTCGGAGGCTGCAGTCCTTGCGGAATGGCCATGCTAGATGATAAGTCGTACATTGGATGCTGCTGCTTATCGTTGACATTGTTCCTGTACTCGTACTCGAAGAGGCCTTATATAGTGTACTTGAGGATGCTTCGAGAATGTACTGTGACATCACCACACAAGATCCATACTGTAAGAGCTTTAACAAATTTAACAGGCAGTAGCGCAAAGTGTTGCAAGACTTTTCGATCAACCTAATATTTTGACATTTCAGCCGAATACGGTAGGTTACGGTAGGTGCTCGAGAGTAAGGCTCTTGGGGTTACGATTTCCATACCTTGCCACGATACGATACGCTGATTCGGAAAATTCGGACCTGTCATTTTTTTTCAAATCCGGGATAAATGGATCATTCGGGCAATGCCTTTTTTAAAAGTCCAGTTGCTGAGATGATTCAGATAAGGGTAATTTCACCATATCGGATCTTCGAATGATTCAAATAACTGCTTTTGTTCCGAAATTCTACATCCTATCCGAAACAGTATCCAATCAGAAGAAAAATCAGTTATCTGAATCACCCAAAACTTCGTTACAGTGAAGATCAACTTATAAATGGGTTGATCTTCAATAGAATGGGGTTGAAAACCTTATCTGATCCATCCTAAGATCCGTTCTTTTCAACAAAAAAGCATTACCCGAACATTTATCCGTGGCTTGAAAAAATGGCGGATCCGAATTACCCGAATCCATGCCCGGTCCAATGTATTAGGTTGGTGCATAAGTTTTCGGACATTTGATCCCTCCTGAATTGAAAGCGCATTTTCCGCCAAATTTCTC
Source organism: Heligmosomoides polygyrus polygyrus (assembly GCA_947396885.1). NCBI lineage: Eukaryota > Metazoa > Nematoda > Chromadorea > Rhabditida > Heligmosomidae > Heligmosomoides > Heligmosomoides polygyrus. The sequence goes on along the minus strand of OX377204.1, from coordinate 102,169,707 downwards.
ACATGTATCAACGCGTAAATGATCGATCGATAGAGAAAGGAAAGGGCTACAAAACTGTTCCTAACATTCACTTCTGCGTTGTTAACGTCAGCTATTATGGCTAAGCAATTTATCCCAACTGAGACGCATATTCGGCACGTCATGTTATCCCTGCATCAATCCGGCCTCAATGCCAACGAATCGTATCGTCGCCTGAAGGGTGTTTACAACGAGAGTGCTCCTGCTCGAAGCACTGTGTACCAGTGGTTCTCGAAGTCTGCAGTTGGTGAATTCTCCGCTGAAGATAATGAACGAGAAGGGCGCCCGATGACACTGGAGTTGGATGGCCTCCGAAGTAGAGTGGAAGCGGACTCATACCAAACTACTCGCGAACTATCAGGCACTCTTGGTGTTAGTCACTCATCAGTCGTTCGAGGATTGAAGTCGATTGGAAAGGTGCAAAAATTGGGTCGCTGGGTACCTCACGACTTGACACAACATGACATGGATCGCAGAGCCGATGTCGCTCTGTCTCTCCTTACCCTCAGACGTACCCACGGACGGCTGGACAACCTTGTCACCGGGGATGAGAAGTGGATACTCTACTCTAATCACCACCGGCGTGCACAGTGGGTTGACCGCCACTGGAGAGGCAGAGGACGTTTCGAAACCCGACCTTCACGTGAAAAAGGTGATGCTGTGCATTTGGTGGAGCGCTCTTGGCGTAGAATACTGGGAGCTGCTGGACGGAGGGATAACAGTGACGGCAGAGGTTTACGTCGACCAACTGAGGAAGTTGAGGGCCCACCTTCAAACCACACGAGGAGAGCAAGTGAAGGTGTATTCTCAACACGACAACGCTAGACCGCATATTGCTAGAGCGACGGCGGCTGAGTTGGCAGACCAAGGATGGACCGTTCTTCCACATCCACCTTACTCACCAGATCTCGCTCCTTCTGATCATCATTTGTTTTAAAGCCTTCAAAACTATTTGTACGGCCAGCAATTTAGGAACCGAGAGGATGTCAAGAAGGCACTGCTCACATTTTTCGAATCACAACCGGCCTCGTTTTAGAGAAAAGGCATCCGTGACTTACCAGCACGTTGGCGAAAGACAATTGATGTAAAGGGTGGTTACTTCAAATGGTTTGATTTTGTTGTTCGTATGTTGTGCTAATAAATATTTCATGCCCCAAATGTCCGAGAACTTATGCACCAACCTAATACAGTTATCACCGATTTCGCTTAAATTTCGCATAGAGCGGCGACGTGGTGTTCTGATCACAAATATGACATCTGTTTTAGTACAACGGTGAAATACGGTAAGTTATGGTAACTATCGGTGACTAAGATTGTCTACGTCTGTAGAATCGCCCTCTTTACCTATGCAGGTCGAACTTACTTTCTGTTCTGTTTTGAGACGGAAAGTAATGCAAAACAACGAAACATTGATAATATAAAAAAGGAATAAGAGAATCGTGGTCAGCTGCTTAAATGATTCCCAACGACGTAGTATGGACGAAGTCGGTGATCATGACTCCGACACTCTTACTCACTAGTCCCCACTATACCTCTACCAGGCGAAATTTGTTTAAAATCAGAGACCACGATCCCATCAGCCTCACCAATATCAACCGTAATCCACCGTAATCGGCCGAGATTTCGAAAACGAATATCATATTTGTGACCGTCACCCCAAATATAATAATAACCTCTCTGGACAGGCGAAAGAATCGACAAAGAAATGAACAGAATCAAAAGACAGAAGGATATGGGAAACAAATTGTGAAGCTGAGAACGATAGAACTTACTGGATCCACGCGTAGTGTCTTGAAGAGATTTGAGCCGTGTTGTGAGCCCTTCCACTCAAACTTCAGCGCCAGGGCATCCTCCACTATTCGCAGTGCAAACCACAGGTCGAAACTCCTTAGAAAAAAAGGCATTTAGAACGCGTATAGACGACAACTCTATCCCGCTTACCTATCTAAGCACAAGCTGTCGCTTTCGCTTTTCTCAGGCTTCTCCGCGTCCAGCAACTCTGTGATATTCATCGCCTGAAAAGCCAAGTAACCTTCAGAAATGAGGAGCCGCAGAGCAAATCTATCTCCACCTCGTCACCACCGATTTCGCTTTCGACATTCCACAAGTCCATCGAGTCGCACAGCTCATCCAACACTGGTGACGACTCCTTAAAAGTGCAAATTCAGCCCTAAGTGCCGGGCAGAAAACAAAAACTCAACAGCGACTGGCATAGGAATCGACGCAAGCTCACCATCTCTGGAGCATCTTCACCCTTCGTCGGTTTTTCGACTGCTACCTCCCTCGGTGACGATGCTTCTCCAAACGCGTCAAAGTCAGCTGACCAGCTTTCGGCTTAAAAACCGAAATTAAAACATTAAAACAAACAAAAAACTGAAAAAAAGCCGGCGACTCACCCTTTCCAGAATCGTCTACCGTGTTGAACGCATCCCACTCTTCTGAGTCTTCAGATTTCTTTGCACCCGTTGTTGCAACCTGATAAGCAGACAGATGGACAGAGCTTGGACTAGATGGAAATGGCTGCTTTCCTAGTTGGGGAAGCAGCTTGACTAGGAATGTACATGTATTCGGGGTAATGTCCCCCTCACAAATCGTGGCAAATCACCGAGTGTGACATCCGATAGCACGAATGAGACTGATAGGGGCCACAATCCCCACAGGAGCGATGGCAGTTACAGGGCAAAGCATTCGTATCGATTATAGTGTGTTATCGCCCGGGGAAAATCATAGGTATGCTTTGCCCCGTCGTTTCCGACGAGGAGAATGAGAAAGTCCTCAGTCGGCAAGCAGCGTGGCGCGTCAGGACGAGATAAATCTATATCGATTGGGCCACGCAGTTGATCGATGCAAACGACTTTCGCGCTAACACAGAGTGTAGCTGATGAACTACATATATTAGGTTGTCCCATAAGTCCCCGCCGTTTTTTTTTCAACGATTCATTGCAGATTTCGCCGGCGGTCTCTTGCATAGCGCTGCATAGCTTTCGAAAGAGAATGATTTGCTTTACCAGAACATGGATTGCATTTTTTTTCATCATTAATATTGTCAATTTTTAGGTCGTTGAATTGAAAAGTGGAAAAGTAGTCATTTGCGCACTTGTTCTCTCCGCTTAGGTTTGTAATTTTTTGCGCAGCTTTTTATAGCGTTTGGAAGGCAATGTTCTGTACTACAACAATATGTGTTAGTGCTATTTTCTCACTTGTCCTTTATTGATTTTTAGGCCATCAAATTGGGAATTCCGACTTTTCCGCCCGAATTTTTACCAAAACTCCGGTTCTGTGGTTGAACTTTTTTGCTTGGTGTCATCTGTCGTTTGGAAGAGGATGCCTTGCTCAGTAAGAATTTGTGTCGCGTTTATTGGCTCACGCTGATTTCTGTCGAATATCAACAACTGAAGAAGGAGAAGGAGTTGTTGGTGAAGACGATTTTTCTCTTTTTGGCATTTTGTTGACATTCAAAAGAAATCAATAAACGCGACACATATTCTTATAGAGCAAGATATTCTCTTTCGAATGACATATAACACCAACCCAAAAAGTCCAACCACAGAGCAGGAGCTGTCGGCAAAAATAACCATCCTCCTTAGGACGTCCCAATTTGATGGCCTAAAAATCAATAAGGGACAAATGAGCAAATAGCACCAGCACATATTCTTGTAGTACAGTACATTGTCTCCCAAATGCTGTAAAAAACTGCGCGATAATTACGAACCTAAGCGGAGAGAACAAGTGCGCAAATGGCTACTTTTTCACTTTTTCACTTATCACATCAACGACCTAAAAATTGACAAAACTCATGATGAAAAAAGAAACGCAATACATGTTCTGATAGAGCAAATCATT